>JANJGK010000007.1:56703155-56728155 GCA_039081455.1 Macrobrachium rosenbergii
CTTTGCCTATGAATTCTTCTGTCATCAGTCTTTCTTGATTAGAGTCTTGTTTGCATGTTATAAGGCATGCTAATTACAGTTGTCTCCTTGTCATTCCGGCAGTCAACTTTATAACTTTAGTAACGGAATATAAAATTTAGGCCAAAGGCCAATCGCTGAGACCTATAAATTCATTCAACGCTGAAAGGGAAATTAAGAGTATAAAGATTCTAAAGGTGTAACGGGAAAACCTCGCAATTGCGCTATGAAACCATGGTTAGGAGAGGGTGAAGAGTAAAATGGAAGAATGGGAAAATGAACGGAGGTACAGTAAAAGGAATGAACGGGGTTGCAGCTAGGGGCCGAAGGGACGCTGCAGAGGACCTTAAGTAATACCTACAGTGCGCGGCGTGAGGTGCATTGATGGCGCTACCCATTTACGGGGACCTTTATAGCACTTTTTGTTTTCGTAATCCAGACATACCTTACAAACACTGGGCAGCCATTCAAAGGCTCTTTCACTCCCATAATGCATCATCTCACTGGTAATCTCATTAACCCCCGATAAATTTCTGTTCTATTGCCTGCTAGCTTATTTATCTAGGCTTATTCTGCAGTGTTTTTTTCCGTACAATTATATTTCCTTTGCACAAGTAACATTTTTAATGAGTAAATTTTCTCTATTTTTTTGTAGTGCCCAAATCTATTGTCGATGCAGAGCAATACTCAAAATAATTTTTTTTAATCGTTTATTGAATTTTTATAGGCAGTAGTTCTCAGTGATTAATATAATTACTCTTTCTCATCGAAACCCTTGCAGCTTGTCCCATATCAATAATTTTTCCTGTTTCTTTTCTTAATCACAATAATTGCTTACACTCTCCCAGGTATGCTAGATAATGTTGCGTCCTTATGATTGTACAGTCACAGTTATTCTCCTCACCTATTCATTTGGAATGTATCGCTTACCCAGGAATACCTTACACACCCTAGTCAGCCACATAATCTCATTTTCAGCACTGTATCTCAGGATCTTAGTTGCAATCTCACAAACTATTAGTGAATTTCCATTTTTCAACCTCGTCCATTTTTCTGATAGTTTTCTTTAATTCCCTTGCACAACCAATATTTCAAATGCCAAAAACTTCTTGATTTCTTCCTGTGGTAATGCCCCAATCTCCAAATTATTAACACTGGGCTGTACCTGAACTTGAAGCTAATTGTGTTCATCCTTAATTTAAATCTGCTATGCTACTTCGTCTTCTTGAGCTAATAACGTTACATATTGCTGGGGCTTGGTAACGTCCATTCCAATTTAATAATTACTATAATTCCATGATCCTTAAGTTTATGGAATTATAGTAATTATTAAAATGGAATGGACGTTCCAAGCCCAGTAATAAGTAAAGATATTAGCTCAAGGAGACGAAGTAGCAGAGCAGATTGAAATTAAGGATGAACATAATTAGCTTCAAGTACCGGGACAGCTCTGTGTTAATACTTAAGTTTATCATTTCCTGTAAGCTTAAGTTTATAATTTCCTGTAAGCTTAAGTTTATCATTTTCTGTAAGCTTAAGTTTATCATTTTCTGTAAGCTTAAGTTTATCATTTTCTGTAAGCTTAAGTTTATCATTTTCTGTAAGTTTAAGTTCATCATTTTCTGTAAACATAAGTTCATCATTTTCTGTAAACATAAGTTTATCATTTTCTGTAAACTTAAGTTTATCATTTTCTGTAAACTTAAGTTTATCATTTTCTGTAGACTCAAGGTTTTAATTTTCTGTAGACTTAAGGTTATCATTTTCTGTAAACTTAAGTTTATCATTTTCTGTAAAGTTAAGTTTGTAATTTTCTGTAAAAAGTTTACCATTTGCTGTAAACTTAAGCTTATCATTTTCTTTACCCTCTTCCCATTATCTTTATATATTCCCTGATCATCATTCCTAAAGACTAAATGTTTTTTGTCTGTCTTCGCTTTTGCTTAAAATGACGAACTTCACACTATTATTTTTTCAGACATTTTTTCCTGTGTTTCATTCGCTCTGCGTTACTTTATGAATCCGCTTGATGTTCTTTGTAGCTTGTTCATGATATACATAAACATCTGCTTTAATCACAAAGCATCTGTTTTGCTATTCTGTGTGAACCCTTCCCTTTGAAAGGTAACGTTAAGTTCATTTTAATGTTACCTTAAAAAATGTTCTAAAATCCTTTGAACGTTAAAACCATTAAACTTAAAAAAAAAGTCTTATGATATAATCATTATTGTTTTTTGACTTACTTTTTTACTTCACATTTTCCCTTGAATATTCCATATTTTTGTAGGGGAATTTGTCCATTAGCCCTGCTCCTTTATGAATTTTGCCTTCTAATTCATTATTCAAGCCATATTCTACGCCCTGGTTTTCATCCCTGAAATAAATAATTCGTTGCACCCTTTGTACGTGTTCCCAGTATTAAAAGGGTCCATTACGCACTCCGCCTCTGTTTTATTTATTCCATTATTTCCCTTTTCCAAATCGTCTCACAGTCGTCCTTATTTCATCGTAAGATCAAAGTTCCTTGTAAATTTATATTTAGTTCATTATTCAGGTGTGTAAGGCGATTTTTCCCTTTTTCCACTTTTATTTTCCATGTATTTCATCTTCGTCCTTAATTTCATCGTAAGGTCGAAGCTCCTAAGTTTTTACTACTTTAATTATTAAAGTTGGTAAGTTTTTTCTTTTTCCATCTTTGTTTTCCCATATTCCATCTTCGTCCTAAATTTCAACGTAAAATCGAAGGTCCTTCTAAGTTTATGCTTAGTTGATTATATATTCAGGCGTGTAAGGTTTTTTCTTTTTCCATTTCTATTTTCCCATATTCAACATTCGCCCTCAATTTCATCAAAAGATCGGAGCTTTTTTTACCCATCTCTGTTTCCCATATTCCATCTTCACCCTTAATTTCATCGTGAGACCGAAGGTCTTTCTAAGTTTATGTTTAGTGGAAGGTTTATTTCTTTTTCCGTTTCTATTTGCCCTTATACCATATTCGCCCTCATTTTCATCAGAAGATCGGAGCTTTTTCTGAATGTATACTTAGTTCATAATTCAAGTGTGTAAGGCTTTTTTTTGCGTTTTCTATCTCTACTTTCAGATTTTCCCATTTTCTGCCCCCATCCATCTTGCCCGTCAGGACGTCAACAGCCCAAGGGTGTCCGCCCTTCCTCTCCATCCAAATCCGCCATTCTTAGAGCATTCGCATTTATATAACCTCCTAATTCCTTCGGGTCCCCGTTTATCACAATCGTGTTACTTGTCAACGCGACGTTTTCTTGTTTCTGCTTCGAAAGTTCCTTATTTGGATCTGGTAGATGTTTCTGATTTATTTGACGTAGTTTTGTTTATTTTAAGGTTCCTTTTCATTACATTCATTTCATGCTTTAAACGAACAAAATTGTAGAGGTTTTCATCGAAGAGAGGAACTGGAGGTGAAATATCTATACGTATATATATAATGTATATATATGCATATATACTGTATATACATCAATAAATATAATTATACTTATATGCATATGTATATACTGTATATAATGTATATATACAGAGAGAGAGAGAGAGAGAGAGAGAGAGAGAGAGAGAGAGAGAGAGAGAGAGAGAGAGAGAGCAAGCAAGCAAGCCAAAGATCTGTCGATGGGAATGCCATTAAAGGCTGCGATTGATTCCTTCCATCTGGGAGGAGGAGGAGGAGGAGGAGGAGGAGGAGGAGGAGGAGGAGGAGGAGGAGGAGGAGGAGGAGGAGGAGGAGGAGGAGGAGGAGTTGCAAAGAATCAATTGGCCCGCAAATTGGAGGAGGGACGAAACGCCATGGAGCAAAAAGGTGTTTTAATGGTGACGTTTGTTTTAGGCAGTTGTGTTGGAGAGTGGGCTCTACAGCTGTTAGATCAATAAAGGGACTCGGCAAGAGACGCGAAATGGGATGAGTGAATGGCTCTTCCGTTTCGGGTTTTATGCTCAGGGTTTTTGTATTTGCTCTTTGCTTTTTGCGTGTGTGGAATGTACTTTCGTTGGCTTAGCCATAGAGATGCTGGTGTTTTTTTGTTTTTTGTTTCGTATGTACAGTATTTTAAAATAAGCCAATAGGTATGCCTTGTCTGTCTTTAAGGATGTACAGTATGCATGTAATTATATCTTCGTACTAGATTAAGAGGTTATTCTGGCACGCCGGCATTCCAATATATGCTTCATATTTATGTATACTGTATATATATATATGTATTATATACTGTATATATATTAATATGTAAATAAAGATAAAATCCACGAAGGAAAGAGAAACACTGGAGTGTTGCGAGGCCTTTCGACTCTTTCGTCCTTTACTTAGCAGGTGCTAAGTAAAGGACGAAAGAGTCGAAAGGCCTCGCAGCACTCCAGTGTTTCCCTTATCTGCTAATTAAAGGACGACAGAGTCGAAAGGCCTCGCAGCACTCCAGTGTTTCCCTTTCCTTTGTGGATTTTATCTCTATTATATATTCATCGTTCCATATTTTCGTGATTCAGTTATACATATATGTGTATATGTATACATATACTTATATATATGTATACAGTACATATATATCTACATAGATCTGTATATCTGTCTATCTAAACACACACACACACGCGCGCACACACACACACACACACACACACACACACACACACACACACACACACACACACACACATATATATATATATATATATATATATATATATATATATATATATATATATATATATATTGTTATGATGCATACCAAGTACCTGGTTATTACACAACTAATCACAGATTTCAAAAATTTACCTCACTTCAGCCAGATACCTGAACTCTCATAACAATAAGATTACAACTGAGTACTCTAAAGGTAACAGTGATCCCTTAAAAAGCTTATTAATCATGTGGAAAATCAAACTAAGTTTATCAAGATTAGTGTGAGGTATACACTATTAAACAAGAAATATACTAGAGTAAAAGGGCATCAGTCCATCAAACAACTTTAACTTTTTCCCTGGTCTTAATTCACTTCAGCAAAACTAAAGGAACAAAACATGTTTATCACTTTGCCTTATGCACACAATTAATCCTATTCACAGGTGGTCAACAAATGAAACACTGTTTTTTTTTTTATTTTGAATACAAAAATTTATTGTTAAATTCAAAATTTATTAGAATTCACAATCTAAAAAAATTACTATTACTTGAAAACAACACAAAATTTAATTAATTCTTGAGTTAAATTATTAAACAAAATTAAATCACAAAACTTTAATTTATCAAGAAATTAAATTAAGCAAAATTTAAACTATCAAGAATTACTCAAGATTTGAAAAGAAAATCTTAGTAAACGAAAATTAAATCAAGTATGCAATGTTAAATTATTAAGAAATATTTAAATTGCTAAGTAAATAAATGTTAAATCACAAACAAAAATCAAGAGATTGCAAACACAAGAACCCACAAAAATACTCAAAAGATTTGTCAATAATAATTTCACTAAGGCAAAAACTTCCCTAATACACCTTATTATACCATGGTAATAATAAATAAAATTCACTTTACCTTATACAAGCTTGTGAAAACCTTTGTAAATTCCCAGAATATGCAGCTGCTTGGATTTACAGAACACACTTTTTTGCCAGGCGCCATTGCAAATTGAATAATTTTACTAAATTCAGATCTCAAAAGCTAATACTAATACCAGTGACCACAAATATATTACGTTAATATTACTGTCTTCTTAAGAAATACAGAGAGAGAGAGAGAGAGAGAGAGAGAGAGAGAGAGAGAGAGAGAGAGAGAGAGAGAGAGAGAGAGAGAGAACCAAACTGATTAGTCTCAAAAATCAGAATGAATATGAATTAATCTGAGGATTCCAGCAACACATGAAATACTCAAGTGACGTCATTAAGGCATTTTGGGGACGAGACACAAAAGAAACTTCTAGTATAAGGAAGATGATGTAACTTCTGGCAAAACGTTTTGAACGCAGTCTTACAAACATGACGCAACTGCCATGTGGTTCTGTGCAATACTTGTCCGTGTCTCTCAAAAGGGCATACGTGACCAGAGTCGTATGTAATATTACAAAACCTTCGTCTTTTTCTCGTATGAGACAAAGCTTTTACAGAAATCGTAACACGATCAAACAGACTGTGACTGGGTAACTATGATTGGCATGTTTTGAAAGCAAAACGAAAACCCCGAGTTGATTTCAGAAAGAACCAGCAATTGTTATCTCGACCTGTCATCGCGTTATCTTTCGCGATGACAGCTGAGGTGAAACAAACCCTTCGCTAGGACACACGTGTTCTTTTGAGATCTGATATCAGCTAAGTATGCTATTTCAATAACTATTATCATTACACACAATACATGATAAATAGAAGAGTAAATATATCAAAATTATAGGAGGATATACTTATTACAAGGCAACATCATGAATATATATATATATATATATATATATATATATATATATATATATATATACACAGACACACACACATATATATATATATATATATATATATATATATATATATATATATATATATATATGTACTGTATGTATATACTGTATATATATGTGACCTGTATTCAAGGCTTAAGGGTGGAGTGATGCGAGAGGTCAGAAAAAGGACCGTAGATGACGTATTTGTAAGTTTCTTGGATAAGATGAGTTGTGAATGGTCGATGCATTAATGTTTTGGGATAGTGAAGAGAAACTACAGAAAATAATGGGAGTTTGACTCTGTTTTCGAGAGAAGGTCGAGAGTAAAGATGAGCAAAAGTAAGGCTGTGACGGTAAATGGAATCCAGAAATGGAATGGAATATTAAATTTATGCCAGAGGCCAAGTACTAGGACCTATGAGGTCATTTAACGCTGAAAGGGAAATTGAGAAGAATAAAAAGGTTTGAAAGGTGTAACAGGAGGAAAACCTCGCAATTGCACTATGGAACAATTGTTAAGAGATGGTGGAAGGTGGAAGAAAGATTATGAGAGCTGAGGTTCAGTAAAAGGAATGAAAGGAGTTGCAGCTATGGGTCGAAGGGATGCTGCAAAGAACCTAAGTAGTGCCTACAGTGTCCCACGGGAGGTGCACTGATGGCGCTACCCCCCAGCGGGTAAGTGGAATCCAGGAAAATGGAGTAGTGAGTGTTAGTATGGACGGTTAGATAATGGAAGCAGCAAAGTCTTGTAACTATTTTGGGGTGAATATTTCGAATGATGGTAGGATTAAAGCAGAGTGGGTGAAGCAAGAGGGACAGTAGGATATTATGTGCAAAAGACTGGGAGACACTGTATTTGTAGTGTCTATTGAAGACGAAAGGTTGAAACATATGAAAGGACTGTTGAACAAACTCCTTTATGGAAGCCTTCACAGTTAGAGGATGAGTTTTTGAAGCCCATTAGGTTTACTGTAGAATATTTGTTTTTATTCTCTGTTGAAGCAATGTGACAGGCAAGGGAGCTCTCGAACTAGGGGGAATCAGTTCACATCTAAATGTCTCTTTAAACTTTCTCTCGACATTATTACTTCACCCTCTTGCCAATTTTATTAGCTTTCTGCCAACTTCCTCTCCAACTTCCTCTCCAACTTCCTCATTGTGCTGGTTATCATGATTAAGACTGAGGTTCAGTTTTTAAATCAGTAGAGGGAATTGTGGTGGCCTCTTCGACTGCCCTATGATGTTTGAGCCTGAGAGGTATATCACTTAGGGGAGTAGGCCGTCATTGCACCTCATGCAATACACTGTAGGCGTTACTAAATATTCTTTGCTGCGTCCCTTTGGCCCCCTGGCTGCAACCCCTTTCATTCCTTTCACTATACCTTTGTTCATATTTTCTTTCTTCCGTCTTACTTTCCACCCTCTCCTAACGATTGTTTCATAGTGCAACTGCGAGGTTTTCCTCGTATTACACCTTTGAAACCTTTTTACTCTCAGTCTCCTTTCCAGCGTTGAATGACCTCATAGGTCCCAGAGCTTGGCTTTTGGCCTAAATTTTATATTATATTTCATCCATGAGAGCCATCAATACGCTAGTCATATTGAAGTCTGAAGGATGTAACTGTCCCTTGAAAATGTCCGACGAATTCCAAGGTTGGGCTGGTTTCTCGGGACAGGACTCTCGGCAGTCTGTCTATGTTTCCGTGGCAAGATGATGGGAATCGTGAAGACTGTAATAATGAAATGCTCTCAGTCCCATCATGCGAGTTTGGACGACACCTGAGCTATATCATGTTGGTGGCATCCCTTCAGTGGAGGGGAGGGTGCAGCGTTTGGGAGCCAGCTCTTATTGGTGTCATTGGAGGAGGAATGAGCTCCATAAAGGGTAATAGAGTCTTTTTCCGATTCTGTAGGAAGTTATATATATTTATTTGTTTATGTGTTTGACTTTCACGTTGCAGCTCACGTTTTTTAGTACATAAACAAGAATGCTTTTATATCTGTGCTTGTACGCTTGTATGTGTACTTGTGGATTATCTTTTTGACTTCTCGACAACTGAAATCTCTCTCTCTCTCTCTCTCTCTCTCTCTCTCTCTCTCTCTCTCTCTCTCTCTCTCTCTCTCTCTCTCTCTCTCTCTCGGGAGTTGGAGGAATTAAAACCACACGCCCCGAAGCCAAAAAGAATCGTACCTTGTGTTTGCTGGAATATTGGGCCGAATATCTGTTGTATACACGACTTACGATGCTATTTCGTTTTCTGTGCATATTTTCCCCCAAGGCCTTTTGGCCTGAATTTATTGCTTCGCTTTCTCATCTTTACAATTAGCACGCATTTTAGAGTTTAATAATTTTAGAATGCATCGAAGAGAAACAAGATTATATACATACCGTATATACATTATATATATAAAATTTGTATATGTATATATATACATTATATTGCATATATATATATATATATATATATATATATATATATATATATATATATATATATAATGTTGAAAGGCCAGGATTCGATCCCGAGTTGAGTCAGAAATACATTGACCCCGCAGGGGCTAGTACTAAACACGGGGAAATAGTGTAGGTAAGCCACTGTTCCGCCGTGTTTAGTAGTAGCCCCTGGTGGGATCGAATGTCCCTAAGTGCATTTCGCTATCTGCCTGAAATTTCAGGCAATTTGCGAAATGCCTGGTTTCGCTACCTGCGTGTAACATATAAATATATATACTATATGTATATATTTATATGTAATTTTCCCTACAGTTTATGACTTTGCATATTGTGTTAATCTTTCATTCATTCTCTAAATCAAGTCTGACAGGCCAGCACATAGTTCGTCAACAGACTTAATATATATAATAATGCACACGAGCACATCATATATATAAATATATACAGTGTATATATATATATATATATATATATATATATATATATATATATATATATATATATATATATAAATTATACATATATATACACACACAGTATAGTGTTTGTGTAGAAAGTATGTATATATTAATCCAGAGAATGAATAAAAGATAAACACAATATACAAAGTGTAATAATTTCGAGCTGAAACCATAGAGAAACTTTCATCTGCTATTAAGATGCTGTATGGATTCTTAATGGAGATTGAATACCTTAGTCTTTGAATTCAAGGGAGAAGATGATTTCCCAGTGGACCCGGAATATGCGTACGACAATCTGTTTGAATGGAAGTCTTTAGTTTGCTACATATTGTAAGAACAAAGTAACTCACTCAGTGGCAGGAAGTCTATTTTTCATATAATATTTTCCATAATAATGCCTCATAATCACTGGAACCTGACTTCAAGTAGCACGATATTAAGATTTCTCTTCTGGTGATTTTCACGTTCATCTTCGCTATGGAAATTAAGTCCCTTTAATTAAGGCGAAATGAGATTTGGGGCCGAGATTACACTAGACCCTGTAGCTTTAATCTGAATTAATATTTCGTTTCCGGGAAAAATAGAGGGAGTCTGTGTGATGCGTCGCTGGTAGGTTGGGTGGAAGGGTGACTTATGACGTCACTGAAATTAGTCTGTCTGCCAGCTTATGACGTCACTGAAATTGGTGTGTCTACCAGCTTAAGACGTCACTGAAATTGGTCTGTCTGCCAGCTTATGACGTCACGGAAATTGTTCTGTCTACCAGCTTAAGACGTCACTGAAATTGGTCTGTCTGCCAGCTTATGACGTCACGGAAATTGTTCTGTCTACCGGCTGATGAAGTTACTGAAATTGGGCTGTCTACCAGCTGATGACGTCTCTGAAATTGGTTTGTCTACCAGCTTATGGCGCCTCTGGAATTGGTCTGTCTACCAGCTTATGGCGTCACTGAAATTGGTCTGTCTACCAGCTTATGGCGCTTCTGGAATTGGTATGTCTACCAGCTTATGGCGTCACGGAAATTGTTCTGTCTACCGGCTGATGAAGTCACTGAAATTGGGCTGTCTACCAGCTGATGATGTCTCTGAAATTGGTTTGTCTACCAGCTTATGGCGCCTCTGGAATTGGTCTGTGTACCAGCTTATGGCGTCACTGAAATTGGTCTGTCTACCAGCTTATGGCGTCACGGAAATTGGGCTGTCTACCAGCTTATGGCGTCACTGAAATTGGTCTGTCTACCAGCTTATGGCGTCACTGAAATTGGTCTGTCTACCAGCTTATGGCGTCACTGAAATTGGGCTGTCTACCAGCTTATGGCGTCACTGAAATTGGGCTGTCTACCAGCTTATGGCGTCACTGAAATTGGTCTGTCTACCAGCTTATGGCGTCACGGAAATTGTTCTGTCTACTGGCTGATGAAGTCACTGAAATTGGGCTGTCTACCAGCTTATGACGCCTCTGGAATTGGTCTGTCTACCAGCTTATGGCGCCTCTGGAATTGGTCTGTCTACCAGCTTATGTCGTCACTGAAATTGGTCTGTCTACCAGCTTATGGCGCTTCTGGAATTGGTATGTCTACCAGCTTATGGCGTCACGGAAATTGTTCTGTCTACCGGTTGATGAAGTCACTGAAATTGGGCTGTCTACCAGCTGATGACATCTCTGAAATTGGTTTGTCTACCAGCTTATGGCGTCGCTGAAATTGGTCTGTCTATCAGCATATGATATCTCTGAAATTGGTCTGTGTACCAGCTGATGACGTCTCTGAAACTGGTCTGTCTACCAGCTTATGGCATAACTGAAATGGGTCTGTCTACCAGATTATGGCGTCACTGAAGTTGGTCTGTGTACCAGCCTATGACGTCACTTAAATTGGTCTTGTCTACCAGCTTATGGCGTCACTGAAATTGGTCTGTGTACCAGCTTATGACGTCACTTAAATTGGTCTGTCTACCAGCTTATGGCGTCACTGAAATTGGTCTGTGTACCAGCGTCACTGAAATTGGTCTGTGTACCAGCTTATGGCGTCACAGAAATTGGTCTGTGTACCAACTTATGGCGTCACTGAAATTGGTCTTGTCTACCAGCTTATGACGTCTCTGAAATTTGTCTGTGTACCAGCTTATGACGTCACTGAAATTGGTCTGTGTACCAGCTTGTGGCGTCACTGAAGTTGGTCTGTCTACCGGCTTATGGCGTATCTGAAATTGGGTTGTCTACCAGCTTATAGGGTCACTGGAATTGGTCTGTGTATCAGCTTATGGCATCACTGAAATTGGCCTGTCTACCAGCTTATGAAGTCTCTGAAATTGGTCTGTCTGCCAGCTTATGACGTCTCTGAAATTGGTCTGTTTACCAGTTTATGGTGTCACTGAAATTGTTCTGTGTACCAGCTTATGACGTCTCTGAAATTGGTCCGTGTACCAGCTTATGACTTCTCTGAAATTGGTCCGTGTACCAGCTTATGACGTCTCTGAAGTTGGTCCGTGTACCAGCTTATGACGTCTCTGAAATTGGTCTGTATACCAGCTTATGACGTCTCTGAAATTGGTCTGTGTACCAGCTTATGACGTCACTGAAATTGGTCTGTTTACCAGCTTATGACGTCTCTGAAATTGGTCTGTGTACCAGCTTATGGCGTCACTGAAATTGGTCTGTTTACCAGCTTATGGCATCACTGAAATTGGTCTGTTTACCAGCTTATGACGTCTCTGAAATTGGTCTGTGTACCAGCTTATGGCGTCACTGAAATTGGTCTGTTTACCAGCTTATGACGTCTCTGAAATTGGTCTGTGTACCAGCTTATGGCGTCACTGAAATTGGTGTGTCTACCAGATTATGACGCCTCTGAAACTGGTCTGTGTACCAGCTTATGACGTCACTGAAATTGGTCTGTGTACCAGCTTATGACGTCTCTGAAATTGGTCTGTCTACCAGCTTATGACATATGAAACTGGTCTGTGTACCAGCTTATGACGTCTCTGAAACTGGTCTGTGTACCAGCCTATGACGTCTCTGAAATTGGTCTGTCTGCCAGCTTATGACGTCTCTGAAACTGGACTGTCTACCAGATTATGGCGTTACTGAAACTGGTCTGTCTACCAGATTATGGCGTTACTGAAACTGGTCTGTCCACTAGATTATGGCGTCACTGAAATCGTTCTGTTTACCAGCTTATGACGTCTCAGAAACTGGTCTGTGTACCAGCTTATGGCGTCACTGAAATTGGTCTCTCTACCAGCTTATGACATCTCTGAAACTGGTCTGTCAATGAGATTATGGCGCCACTGAAATTGGCCTGTCTACCAGCTTATGGCATCACTGAAACTGGTCTGTCTACCAGCTGATGAAGTCACTAAAATTGGTCCGTCTACCAACTTATCAAATTTACCATTGTTTAATGTACAGAACCATAATTTCTATAAGTAATCGCCCCAAGCTGCAACCCCTTTCGTTCCTTGACTGCACCTCCGTTCATATTATCTCTTCGATCTTGCTTTCCATCCTCTCCTAACAATTGTTTCATAGTGTAACTGCTTTGAGGTTTTCCTCCTTACACCTTTCAAACCTTTTTACTGTTTCCCTTTCAGCGTTGAATAACCTCATTGGTCCCAACGCTTGGCCTTTGGCCTAAATTTTACATTCCAATTCCAATTTTTATGTGTAATTGATATATTCATTCGTCTTTAAACATGTATCGTCATATTTGTATTTGGATTTAGGATTAGGTCACCGCCTCCTCAGTTCCTGCTTTGAACGTAATGGACTCGACCTCTTAATTAATGCTTTTCTATTTCTGGGGTTACTGACATTTGAGTCTTAGTAAGACCACTCGAATGATCATGGAATTATTCCTGTGTTTAACGTTACCATTAACAAGTTGGAAACTGGGTAATCCTAAACCCGTAGTGCGCGTAACTTCATGATGTTTGCAACTGTGAAACTCTTATATAAATAAAAAGAATTGTGGGTTTTTGAAAGGTCTTACGTATACCTGGGGATGATGTTCGTCATTTCTGAGTGTATTGTGAAGAAGAGTATATCTTTTTTTGTGTGTTCTTAAAGCCCCTTTTACTTTAATTTTATTTGAGTTTTGGGTTAGAGATTCTGAATATTTTAAACGCATTTTTTTTTGTTATCCATCTGTCTGGAATCCAATAACTTGAATGTTGTTTAGTGGCTGAAGTTTTAGTCTTCTTTAAAAGAAAACTATTGTGCCGGCTTTGTCTGTCCGTCCACACTTTTTCTGTCCGCGCTTTTCCTGTCCGCCCCCTGATCTTAAAAACTACTGAGGCTAGAGGGCTGCAAATTGGTATGTTGATCATCCACCCTACAATCATCAAACATACCAAATTGCAGCCCTCTAGCCTCAGAAGTTTTTATTTTATTTAAGGTTAAAGTTAGCCAATCGTGCTTCTGGCAACGATACAAGATAGGCCACCATCGGGCCGTGGTTAAAGTTTCGTGGGCCGTGGCTCATACAGCATTATACCGAGACCACCAAAAGATCTATTTTCGTTGTTTTTGATTATGTGCTGTAGCGGCTGTACAGAAAACTGGATTGCGTCTAAGAAACTTCGGCGCATTTTTTACTTGTTTTATATGATATTGCTTTGGGTTTGGCCTAAATTTTTCCACTGTTAAATCTGCCCCGTAGGGGGAATAATGCCGTCAGTGCACCTCACCAGGTGCACTGTAGGCATTACTTAAGGTTCCTTGCAGTGCCCATTCGGCCTCTAGCCGCAACCCTTTTCATTCCTTTTATTGTACCTCCGTTCGTATTCTCTTCCATCCAACTTTCCACCGTCTCCTAACAGTTGTTTCATAGTGCAACTGCAAGGTTTTCTTCCTGTTACACCTTTCAAACCTTTTTAGTGTCAATTTCCCTTTCAGCACTGAATGACCTCATAGGTCTCAGCGATTGGCCTTTGGCCTAAATTTTATATTTTCCATGCATTCAAGCGTGTTCTTATATATATATATATATAAAATTTAAATATATATACATATATATTTATACTTATATAATATATATATATATATATATATATATATATATATATATATATATATATATATATATATATATATATATATATATATATATATGTGTGTGTGTGTGTGTGTGTGTGTGTGTGTGTATAGTCCGGAAGGTAATTCAGCTAATCATTAATGTTTATAACATTTATGCTTCAGAGGAAGGGGGATTAAACTTTTTGCTATCCTAATTTACGTAAGTAGCGTAGTTAATCTAAGCGCAATTATGAAAATGAAACTCATTATGCCGTTGGTCATATTATGTAATTTTCCTTACTATTGAAACATCGAAGAGCTGACTTATTTAATACTGGAGTAATTTATCGAATTTCCTTGAAATTTGGGGAGGGGGGGGGCAGTATGGTATTTGATATTGTGAAGAAAAAATTTAAGCATATTTAAGTCGAATTCTAAATGGCCCGAATATCCTTTGGCCTATTGAATTCATATTACGTCTTTTATTATTATGTCTTTTAGCTCTACTGGGTTGCCATTTACCATTTTCTAAATTGTGAAGAAATTTTTTTTTTTGTTTCAAATAAAACAAAAAATTACAAACACAAATCTGTGAACTTTATTGTCTGTTCTTGTCCAGGATTAACATATAGTGCCATTTAGGTGGACAAAAATAGTTGAATGTCTTTTAGAAGAACTTTGGTAAAAGTGCCATCTGCATCAAGACGTGTTAGATTTTATTCTGCGAAGGTGGAAATAAGCATTATTGAATTTGCATTTAGAAGTCTTCGGCAGGTTCCACGAGAGAGGAAGAGAAGAGTGGCTACTTCCATTTCAATTTTTACGGGTAAAACTTAGAGGATATATCGCTCCCATGCGTATTTTAGAAACGCGAAGAAAGCTTAGGATTACCATTAAAAAAATGGCCATATTTATCGCCAACTTATGATTGCCACGCTTCCGAAACTTCGTGGAATCGTTCCTTTGTTTCTTGTATGCATTGTATCATTTAGCGGATGATGAACTTTGCAGGTTATTACACTTCTTTGCTCATGATAATTCATTATTATTGTCATCCAGCTGTGAAAACGCTCAGTTTGCTACGTAATCCGGAAAACAATGTGGTCCCCAGTCTTGGAATGTAAAATTGTATGGAGCAGTTTGCTTTGAAAGGGAATCTTTGAATTCAGTCTACGTTTCAGCAGTTTTTACTATTACCACAAAACTTCATGATCATATTAAAATGACAAAACTAACAATAAAAAAAAGAAGGTAATTCGTACGGGGTTCGACAACGTTATAAAAGAAAATGGCGGATCACCTTTAAGTGGGGGCATGTACTGATAACTCACATCTCGAGTGACCCCAGTTGATAAGGTTATCCCGGACTGGTTCCCTGAAATCCACCCCGTAGGGAGGTAGTGCCGTCAGTGCACCTCATGCGGTGCACTGTAGGCATTACTTAAGGTTCTTTGCAGCGTACCTTCGTTACTTTTGCCGTACCTCCTTTTGTATTCTCTTTCTTCCATCTCAATTTCCACCCTCTCCTAACAGTTGATTCATAGTGCGCAATTGCGAAGTTTTCCTCCTTTTACACTCTTCAAACCTTTTACTGTCAATTTCGGTTTCAGCGCTGAATGACCCCATAGGTCTCAGTGCTTGGCCTTTAGCCTAATTCTGTACTCAGTTCAGTTCCCTGAAATCCATTCAACTAGTACTGAAGACAATGTCAAATCATTCTTATAAATGTCAATGACTTTATATAACATTGCAGTGGGAACAGGTTCATTGCCCTCTGGTGCACTAGTAATTATTTAGTATCTCAGAATATATCTATGGAGTATTTAGGCTAAAGTACCTCCACTTTTAAGAGTTTATTCATCCTTTTCTCGCACTAATTTTATAATTTTTTTTTTTTTTTTACAAAAACGCTAATGTTACTGGCGAATGTTTTAAGGTTTGTTTGTGTTTGTGTGATTGGGGTCTTAATACACTGCTGATGAGCCTTGCATGTTGATGTATGAAACTGTTACTATCGTGGAAGTTTTACCCCATATGCGGTTCATCAAAGACTCATTAGTGGAAGTATGAATGAGGTAGTGACTGTTATGGCGACACCGCCCTTTAGGGGGAATAGTTAGATATATATATATATATATATATATATATATATATATATATATATATATATATATATATATATATGCATATATATACAGTATATATATATTTATTAATATGCTTTCGCTACATCTGTTTATTTATACACATATATGAAAATATTAAAGAGGTAGCACCCACATCAAGGATCTCAATGCAATCTTTGTTTCCCTTTCAGGTGCAATAAAGTTCGCCTCATCATCGATGACCCTTCTCGACTGAACAAGGTAAGTTTGAAAACATTGTGTGTGCCGGCAATCTATATCAAACATGCGACTATTATTGTTATTAGTGTCTGTTGGTCGAGTGTTGTGTTTTTTCGGAATTGAGAGGGTAAAAGAACCTATGTTTTTATTGGCTAGAAGTTTAATACCTTAAGGGGGTTTGTTTAACAAGGTAAGTGAATTCATGGATAAGATTTTTTATTGGGTTTTCAAGAGTGGAAGATCAGAATGACCTAATAAGTAGGCTGACCTTTAATCGTGAGAGACTCTTGAGGCTTAGATGCATGCATGACCAAATATATGAAATATAATAAATGTTAGACTGCTAGAACGTGGTATAACTTCATTATTTTGCATTTATAACGCTGTCTTAGAATCCTCCACGGGAGAGAGAAAATTTGTTGTCTACTATACCTTAATATCTCGTGCTTATGACATCATAAAAGTGACGCATAGATGTGGAAAAACAGCGAAAATTTACCTCTCTTTTCACTCTTTGTTATAATTTTGTCACTATTTTTTTCAGCATTTTTTATCATTATTTAAGTTTTTTAGAATTTTGTCGTTATTTTTTTTATAACTTTTTTTTTTTTTTATAAATTTTTTCACTATTTTTTTATCATCACAACGAGATATCACGGAGAGAGAGAGAGAGAGAGAGAGAGAGAGAGAGAGAGAGAGAGAGAGAGAGAGAGAGAGAGAGAGAGAGAGAGAGAGAGAGAGAGAGAGAGAAATTTCTTTGCTGTTTGTGGGCTTTGTGATATCACCAAAATATGTTTCGAGATTCTCAGTAGCGAGTCCCCTTTTCAGTTTCAAAGTTTATGAAGCTAAAATTTGTACTTTTCATGTAGAATAGACGGTTTCGTTCATGTGCATACATGATATGCACATTTATGTGTATTTTGAAAATGCACATGTAAGTATGCGGGAGAGGAACGCCCAATTTATGTTGAAGTTTGTACAGTATATGATGCCGATCGGTTATGGAGCCCTGCCGTTGGCTACTTGATGAGAATTAGGGAGACTAAAATCTGGGCCTTTTAAATTTTGTGTTTTGACATCCATGACCCGCATCTATTAACCGCCCCCTCCCCGTCCCCCCCCCCTCCCCCAACTCATACATACACTTGTATTTTAAAGTAATATTATTCAGCATTTCTTTCCCTTTTCCATAGGGAAATGAATCCTCAGTTGCAGTGGTTCTCAACTGGTGGTCCATGGACGACAAATGGCCCATGGTGACATTTTAGGGGGTCCACAGGACGTTCACTATATTTCGTAATATACTGGAGATTGGTACATATATTTTTTAATTTATTGACAATGCAGTGAGAACTACTATTAGGAAAATAACTTGTCATTTATTTTATTGTATTATTCCTATTTGAAAAACATAATGGCAATCTTCAGGTTGTACTTGTGTGAGAAATATATTTCAATCCAAAATGTTTATTGTCTGTGGTTTATTTATCGTTGGTAAAGAACGAAATGGTTAACGATATTTGTTTACTTATTGGTGGTCCATGACCTGAAAAAAAGTTAAGTATATCTTAGTTTAACCAGACCACTGAGCTGATTAACAGCTCTCCTAAACGAGTTGAGAACCACTGTAATGCACTATAATGTGTCAGCCATTCCTTGTCAGGTGTAAGGATATGTTAACAATACCCCACTTGTTAAATAAGACGGAAGACCTCCACATTATGTACGTAATTATGCTATTTGATCGTCTAACGCCTTTTGCATCTGTCACTGGAAGTTCATTTCTTACTATGCCACACACGGTATACCTGGACTGTGATGATGATGTAGAAGTGACGCATAGATGGCGAAAAATGGCCAAAATTTACCTCTTTTCACTGTTTTTTTACAATTTTGTTTGCTATTTTCTATAGTTGTTTCACTATTTTTATAATTGTTTACCTTGTTGTAATAATTTTTTTTAACTTTTTTTGATAACTTGTTCACTGTTATTAATTTTTTCTACTTTTTTTGTCTTTTCGTCACATTGAGATATGAAGAGAGAGAGAGAGAGAGAGAGAGAGAGAGAGAGAGAGAGAGAGAGAGAGAGAGAGAGAGAGAGAGAGAGAGAGAGAGAGAGAGTCGAATGTTTGTACAGTTTGTGGGCTTTGTGATATTACCAAAATATGTTATGAGATTCACCGTAGCGAATCCCCCTTTTCGTTTTTAAAGTTTATGAATCTTGCATTTGTGCCTTTCATGTAGAATAGACGCGTTTGGTTGCATGCATATATGCATATGCGCATTTATGTGTTTTGAGAATGCACATAAAATTATACATGAGAAGAACGCACTATTTAGGTTGAAGTTTGTTCAGTATATTATGCCGATCGCCTATTAAGCGCTGCCATTGGTTATTTAATGAGAATTAAGGAGACTAAAACCTAGAACTTTTTAAATATTATCTTTTGACATCCATGACCCACATCAGTTCCCCCCCCCCCACTCTACCCCGACGCACATACTTTTATTTTCATTTCCTACCATTCTTCATTTTCTTCCGTCTTCCACAAGAAAATGAATCTTCTAATACTGTAGGTCTCAGTTGGTGGTCCATGGACCTCTAGTGGTCCATGATGACATTTTGGTTGGTCCACAGGACGTTCTCTATATTTGGTAATATGCTGGAGATTGGCACATGTTTTATTTATTTATTGAAGTCTACCCCAAAAGCCAAATCAAAAAGTCCTTCAAAAGAAGGCATCGCGCCTACCCCCTACAAAAAATGGGAAAAAAGCACGTTAAAAGAAGAAGAAGAAGAAGCAGCAGTAAGAACTACTACTAGAAAATAACTGATCATCCATTTTGTTATATTAGTCCCAATCAAACAAAACAATGACAGTTTTCAGGTTGTAACTGTTTTTGTTTAAGAAAAATATTTCAATCCAAAATGCTTATTGTCTATGCTTTATTTATCGTTACTCAAGAAAGAAATGGCCCAAGATATTTTTCTTCATATTGGAGATGAGGACCACTGGGCTAAGGTATCATAATGTGTCCACCATTCCTTGTTAGGCGTGAGGTAACGATACCCCACTTGTTAAGTAGGACGAAAGACCTCCACAGCACTTACCTAATTATACTGTTTGATCATCTAACCTCCTGTGCTTCTGTTCGTGAAGGCTCATTTCGCGTTATGCCACAGTATGACTGGACTGTGCTGATGTTGGTCGCTAAAATACCTCTTATTATATATTGATAACAAATTTCATTTACTGCAATTTTACTCACCTGCCGTGAAATGCCCAGATGTTTGGAGCACGTTGTAAACTCGATATTCAGCTGATTTCGCCGCATTTGCTACGGCAAATAAAAGCCTGAGAAATCTCCTCCTGATTTCCCAAAAGTGATGACGTTAAGCATTCGATCATCTCTCATTTGAGTTCTGTTCTATTTTCTGCAAATGCTCTGGACATGACCTTGGATAACTCCTTGATTTTATACTGCTACTTTCAAAGGCTTCTGTCTTGGGCTAGAGTTTGCTGCTACTTGTTCGTGGAAAGGTCCAGAACTGAAGAATCGGCCAATGTATTTTCATTGGCGCCACCGACTCGTTCATTCTCTTGTTCTTTCATTAATGTTCCGCCTCCTCTGTTCAAAAGTGTGGGTTTGTGCTCGACTAATGTCTTGCTCCACGGTTGTTCATATTCCGCGAATTTTTCAGGCATATTGTTACATAAGTAAAAAATGTGCCTAAGTTTCTTCGGCACAATCGAGTTTTCTGTACAGCCGCTACAGCGCACAGTCAAGGCCACCGAAAATAGATCTATCTTTCGGCGGCCTCGGTATAATGCTGCATGAGCTTTGGCCCATGAAACTTTAATCACGGCCCGATGGCGGCCTATCCTATATCGTTGCCAGAAGCACGATTATGGCTAACTTTAACCGTAAATAAAATAAAAACTACTGAGGCTAGAGGGCTGCGATTTGGTATGTTTGACGATTGGAGGGTGGATGATCAACATTCCAAATTGCAGCCTCAGTAGTTTTTAAGACCTGAGGGCGGACAGAAAAAAGTGGGCACAGAATATAGTGCGGACGGACAAAGCCAGTACGATAGTTTTCTTTTACAGAAAACTAAAAACTGGCCTACAGCCAGCTTTGTCATACTAAGTTCCTAATGCAGAGAAGATTCTACATGAAATTTGGCAATACTACTTATTTGGTTCCAGCACGGGAGAAGTTGCCGTGCATAGGGATACTGCGTATGGTGCAAGTTTTTTTCGTATCATTCAACTATCGTTTCTTTTCAAGGACAATCCACTAAAAAAAGTCTGCTTGGCGTTGGTTGCTTTGCATCTGCGTTTGGGTACACTTAAAATAGTTGCCTTTTTCCCAGTGTTCCTTGATCCATTTTTACCCTTTGAAAGTTTGTTGACTTAGGAAGCTGTTCAGAATGAATAGAGCTTTATTTGTAGTAATTTTGCAATATATCTACACTTCTGTGTGGTTATGTAAATATTAATTCCTTGACACTGATGATATGAGAATAACTGTTTCCACTTATCACAGATGATTAAGTGTCAAGCACGAAAGTACTTAAATGTTTTCCTATGTGGTGTTTAGTTTTGGCGTATTTGCAATGAATCTCTTGAATACTGCATCCAACCCCTCCACCACTAGAAATTCCCCTTCTACGTAACAGGCGATGTGAAAACCACAGTTGAATATATAATTATGCTAAAACAGGAAGCAGAATTGGGGAATCTAGTGACCGTTGGACGAGCAAAGTCTGTTTTTGCACAGCTCTTTGCAAAACCAGTATGTGAAACAATGAACTTTTCGCTAGTAGAGATGTTAACGTCATCAGTTTGTGACACATGTACGTTTTATCTAGACAACCTATTTGAACAATTGTAAATTATTGGAATTTACAGCTCATTCAGACGTAGAGGAACTCTGGGCTAGGCAAGGTATAAGAGATTGATGTGTTAGAAGGAAAACGCTTTATATTTTTTCTAGGACTACAGTGCTAAAAATGAGTCTATGATAACTGCAGACTATCTGCAGTAGTCTGGATCTAAGAGTGAACTTTCAATAAAGGCTTTGCAATGCCAATATTTAAAACAATGAACTCTTCATCTATCGAGATGTTAATGTCATCGGTGGTTTGTGACGAATGTATAAGTTTCATCTAGACAACCTATTCGAGCAACTGTAAGTTACTGGCAAGCACAGCTATACTGCAAGCACAAGGGGGCTCTGTGCCATTCTAAGTGTAAGTGCGACTGGTTTGTTGGACAAAAAAAAAAAAGCCTTTTTTGTTAGAACTACAACGCAGAAATTTAATCTATGATGACAGCAAACAATCTGCAACCATCTGGGTCGAGAAGTGAATTTTCAATGAAGACTTAGTCCATATAAAGTTAGGCGGTAATAATTCTGAAGGAAAAGCCGAACAAACAAACGGAGAGTGAAAAGATCTCCTGGCGGAAATAATAGAACGGGAAAAGTTAACTCTTAGTTCGTCGTAACTTTTCATCGCAGGTTGTAGAATTTTGTGGCAAGCGAATTTCTCGAAGATTGAATTTGTGTGACTGCTGGGCGGAGAACTTTTCTGCCTCAGTTTTTAAACTGAATGCTGAAGAATCTAATTATTCAACTTCTGTTCCCCCGAGGAATAGGTTTCGAGCTACTTCTGTAAAATACATTGACTCATCTGTTCTTACAAAATATTTATTACTTTTTTTCCATAATGGCTGCATGTTTTTCAAATGTCCGTTACAATATTTTCTGTGGCACGCTCAAAAGATAAAGTTATTCACATTCTCGACTTAACTTTTCTTAAAATGAGTTCTTTCAACTCGCCGCGTGTCTGCTCAGAACGTATATTGATATATTGAGTTGGAATAATATATATATATATATATATATATATATATATATATATATATATATATATATATATATATATATATTTTGTCATAAACTGGGTCCTCGGTGTGGATGGAAATTGGAATAATTTAGTACTATAGACTGCCTTCGTACCAAGGGGGCCCAAGATTATGAACAAAAGGAAAACTACTGGAAACTCACCTTAGATTCTTCCTTGATTTACGTAAATAATGAAGGTCGCCGTTGGAATTAGAATTCTTTCACAATCAAAAGGGGTTTATTCACAGAGAATGGGGCAAGTATGTGAGACCAAAAATGTAACAATTTACAGACACATAAATCACATATGATAGATCAATGATGCAGTAATTTACAGACATGCAAGGTAAATATGAGGGGCCACAGATACAACATCTCCGTTAAAACAAATGACTCTGTTATGCTAAAATGCATCAATTCACAGACAGTAATACATTGGAAGGGGTGAATTCCAGGATAATGGCAATTAGTTAATCAAGATGATTTCTGTGTGGGCAACGGATTCTTGCGATCAGGCTTCAACCAGGAATGGTTGCGAACTTTGGATGGCAGTCATTAATGGGTCCTGGCATAGATTTGCAACTGGGAAGGGTATGGTGCCTCCTGGGTCTGTAGATGCTGCAATGACGCGTACGACTCGGCCAGTTACCGAAGTTAGTTTTTGCCAGCGTAAAGGAAGAAGCACCCGAACGTGTCTCGGACGGTAGGTATGTGCAGAGTGGCATGCTTTCCGGGAAAACAGAGCGTGCCTTCCACGGTTGTTTGCTTCAAAGTCTCAGCCTATGTCGATCTGCAAAGAGTCATACAGCCAGCAAAGCAGTGGAAAAAAAAGTAGCTCTTGAGATTAAGTACTTATAGGTTAAGGTCCTATCTATCTCACAGCCTGGATGTGCCTCCCATTCCCCTAGCGGATTGGCCTCTCCTATATTGCGTGACTGGGGGTGAGGGGCTTTCCTATTGTTTACCCCATTTCAGCTGAGGTGGGGGCTGTTCCTACATGAGTTCAAACAGGCGCTAAGCGCTAACTGTCCTTTCTTAGTTCAAAATACGCTTGGTCTACCTCGCCCGCCATGTTTTCTTGGCCCTACAGTCAAATGAAAGGTGAAATTATTCGCTGAATAAATTAATTACTAGCTGTCAGACGAGGGAGGAATAAATCCTTGACAATATATATATATATATATATATATATATATATATATATTATATATATTATATATATTATATATATTATATATATTATATATATTATATATATAATATATATATATATATATATATATATATATATATATATATATATATATATATATATATATATATATATATACGCATTAAGAGGCAAATGTCCTTTAATATCTAATACGCTTCCTCATAAATAATATACAGTATTTTCATATTTGAAAATATATTATTTCCGAGGTAGAGCGAATTAAATATTGAAGGACATTTGTAGCTTAATGCTTGTAAATGAATCAGGGTGGTGTGACAGATTTCATTCATTTATATATATATATATACTGTATGTATATATATATATATATATATATATATATATATTTATATATATATATATATATATATATATATATATATATATATATATATATATATATATATATATATATATATATAATGATGGTCATTATCAACATTGGGAATTTTATATTCACGTAAATGTATAAAAAATGTTGGGCATACTGTGTTACTGCTTCTATAGCTTAAATAGCGAGAACCCGACTAAATTCATAACAGAAGAGGGAGGACTGTGATGACGCACGCAGGCGGACAGTTTTGACACGCGAAAAGAAGGGGACTATGAAACCTACTGTACAGTATTAGTGAGGCCGGTTAGAAACACAGGCGGTTGGTAAACACTATATCGCTGGATTAATCCGAAATGAAAGATTTGGAACAATTTTCAGTTTTCTGAAAAGAAAACTCTTGTGCCGGCTTTGTGTCCGTCCGCACTTTTTTTCTGTCCGCACCTGTTTTTGTCCGCCCTTTTTCTGTCCGCCCTCGGATCTTAAAAAACTACTGAGACCAGGGGGCTGCAAATGGTATGTTGATCATCCACCCTCCAATCATCGAACATACCAAATTGCAGCCCTCTAGCCCCCTCAGTGTTTCGATTTTATTTAAGGTTAAAGTTAGCCATGATCACGCTTCTGGCAACGCAACAACACAGGCCACCACGGCCGGCTGAGAGTTTCATGGGCCGCGGCTCATACAGCATTATACCGATACCACCGAAAGATAGATCTATTTTCGATGGCCTTGATTATAAGCTGTACAGAGTACTCGACTGGGCCGCAGAAACTTCGGCGCATTTTTTACTTATTTTTTTTTATA
>JANJGK010000007.1:56740655-56768155 GCA_039081455.1 Macrobrachium rosenbergii
GCCCTGTGGTGGCCTGTACTATATCGTTGCCAGAAGCACGATTATGGCTATTTTTAACCTTAAATAAGATAAAGACTACTGAGGCTAAAGGTTGCAATTTGGTATGTTTGACGATTGGAGGATGGATGATCAACACAGCAATTTGCAGTCCTGTAGCCTCAGCAGTTTTTAAGATTTGAGGGCGGACAGAAAAAAGTGCGGACATAATAAGGTGCGGACGGACAGACGAAACCGGCACAATAGTTTTCTTTTACAGAAAGCTAAAAGGGGCCTGAACATCCAGGAAAGGAGAGCGCATACAAGTTAGAGGTGAATGGCAGAGTCGGAGCTCAACACACTACTGGTGAGCCTTCTGTGTAACTGTATGAAGGGGCGAGTGTTTCTGGGAAGATGGGCTCATCCACGATTCAGCAGTTCGAGTGTAAATGTGGAAGAGTTCGTAATCTTGGCTTGTTTTGGGAGCCACCCTCTTTAAGGGGAAACGGCAAAATATTGAGAAAAAATTCTAGTTATCAGAATAATAAGGAATATGACAAAAAATCGAAAAATTAGGAGAAATTGCCTAAATTCTTAGTGTCAGTTAAGTTCCAGAAAAAACGCCCGAGTTTATGACCTTCTCTTAATTAAAGCCTTTTGTTAGGAGGGTGGGAAGTACCGGTCGGATACACGCCCATAAAATCTCGTACCCCAGATTTTTCATTGATTTATTTCCCCAACAGGTGCGTGGGATCTCTCTCTCTCTCTCTCTCTCTCTCTCTCTCTCTCTCTCTCTCTCTCTCTCTCTCTCTCTCTGGCCATAACCGTTAGTGCTTCATTGTATTATTATCTGCCTTATTATCCATAGTTTCACCAAGCCATAAGAGTGTGCCTTTAATCATTCAATGTTGTAGAAAAGAATTCATTTTTTAACTACACTTTTACTCCAAACTATCATTATAAGTGTGCCACTTGGACCATATTCCTATATGACAATCCAGTCTCTGTGTAACCTTGCGATGAGGTTACTATGTAATGGAGCTTATGAAGAGCATATTAGATAATTTGTCAAATGAAATATTAGCACAAAGTAATCTAGCAATAGGGTCTTCATTTAATATGGCATGAAAAGGTCACAAACACGTCTGTGAGAGCACTTTGTCATTATTTTGTCAAAAGGTCTCTCTCGGTGAATGTTTGGCTGTTCACTGTAATGTTAACGTAATACATCGTTACTATGTACGGTTGTTTTTAATTTTTGTTTTTACCTTGATGTGTTTAGACTACAAGGAGATCCTCGTTACTCTTACGCTTTCTTTGGACCAAGTTTGGCCTGAATAAAAACGCTTCTGGCCCTGACATCGTAAGGGTCTCACAGAATCATGAATTATTGATTGCAGTGGAACTGCGAAATTCATATTTGAATTTACCAACTTGCCAGACGTGACACGTTGTGTTCTCTTCATTGGGAAGGTAGGTTTGTTTATCCAATTATGACTTAAGTATTTTTCTTCCTGTTCCTGCGATTGGATGCCTGGAACTCTTGTTTTGTTAACCTGCATGACGCGATAATTCCCATGTTTACCAGAAGCATCTCGCATAACTGTTCCATAAAAAAAGATTTTATCCCAAACCTTCCATGTCCAAACCTGTACTATTCTTCCGCTGTCTGTTCTACTGTCATGCTTAATTTCTCAGTCAGAGTCCTATTATACATCTTCCCCTTAGGGGGATAATGCCGTCAGTGGACCTCACGCGGTGCACTGTAGGCATTACTTCAGGTTCTTTGCAGCATCCCTTCGGCCCGTAGGTGCAACCCCTTTCACTCCTTTTACTGTACATAAGTTCATATTCTCTTTCTCCCTTCTAAATTGGCACGTTCTCCTGACAATTGTTTCAACATTATTTTCAGCGCTGAATGAACTCATAGGTCCCAGTGCTTGGCCTTTGGCCTAAATTTTAAATTCCAATTACAACTATACATCGTATTCATCCTGCCGGAGATCTAAATCGGAATTCTAACTTTTAAGGCAAGGCCTACAAACTTATATGAATAAATCTTATGTCATACAGAAGTCTAAGTGGAAACAAGTAATCAGTATGATTTAAGTTAAACTCTCCTCTGCTGAAAACTTTGCTATGTCGGCGAGAAGACAGCAAAAACTCTTTATCGAAAGTTTTGTAATTGAAGAAGAGAGTGGGAGGGACATTTGGCAAACACAAGCAAAACCAGACAATGCAGTACAAAGCAGAAAGGTTTAGAGCAGTGGTTCTTAAGCTTTTTATTACCACGCTCCATCTAAGAGTTGGTCCTTCCCTCCACGCCCCCCCCCCTTGCATCTATGAGTAAAATTCCCTCTCAGATTAAAAGGAAAATAAAAAAGAGAAAGAGAAAGGGGTGTTTTTATTCTTTTGAGAATGAATTAGTGGGATATTTAACACTGCCTCATAGCAACTCTTGTTAAGAAAATAACGAATATAATTAGATTTTAATTTTTCCCTACGGCCTGGAAATTGCTGACGCCCCCACCCCTAGGGGGGTTATCAATTATCAGTTATGGCCTGCTGTAAAGCAAGAGCCCGTTCCAGCACAAGGCTGGCTTCGTCTAGAACGAATGAATAAACGAACGAACGGATGGCTTAGAGTCCTTATCCAGAAAGCATATTTTACGGATCCAAGTCGATGTCTTATGTATATTTGTATGTTATATGAATGGAACCAGATATACTGACTTATGCATATTTGTAGGTTTTATGAATGGTACCAGATATACTGACTTGAGTGTATTTGTAAGTTTTATGGTACCAGATATACTGACTTGAGTATATTCATAGGTTTTATGGAACCAGATATACTGACTTGAGTATATTCATAGGATTTTGGTACCAGATATACTTATGTGTATTTGTAGGTTTTATGGTACCAGATATACTGAAGTATATTAGTAGGTTATATGAAAGGTACCAGATATACTGACCTAATTGTATTTGTAGGCTTTATGAAAGGTACCAGATATACTGACTTAAGTATATTTGTAGGTTTTATGAATGGTACCAGATACACTGACTTAAATATGTTTGTAGGCTTTATGGTGCCAGATATACTGACTTAAGTATATTTGTACGTTTTTTGAATGGTACCAAATATACTGACTTAAGTATATTTGTAGGTTTTTTGAATGGTAACAAATATACTGACATAAGTATATTTGTAGTTTTTTTTGGTACAAGATATACTGACTTGAGTATATTAGTAGGTTTTATGAAAGGTACCAGATATACTGACTTAAGTATATTTTTAAGTTTTATGAAAGGTACCAAATATACTGACTTAAGTATATTTGTAGGTTTTTTGGTACAAGATATCTGACTTAAGTATATTAGTAGGTTTTATGAAAGGTACCAGATATACTGACTTAAGTATATTTGTAGGTTTTTTGGTACAAGATATCTGACTTAAGTATATTAGTAGGTTTTATGAAAGGTACCAGATATACTGACTTAAGTATATTTGTAGGTTTTATGAAAGGTACCAGATATACTGACTTAAGTATATTTGTTGGTTTTGGGTACCAGATATACTGACTTAAGTAAATTTGTAGGTTTTATGAAAGGTAAAAGATATACTGACTTAATTACATTTGTAGGTTTATGGTACCAGACATACTGACTTAAGTATATTTGTAGGTTTTTTTGGTACCAGATATGCTGACTTAATTAAATTTGTAGGTTTTATGAATGGTACCAGATATACTGACTTAAGTATATTTGTATGTTTTTTGAATGGTACCAAATATACTGACTTAAGTAAATTTGTAGGTTTTTTGAATAGTACCAAATATACTGACTTGGGTATATTTGTAGGTTTATGGTACCAGATATACTGACTTAAGTATATTTGTAGGTTTTTGAATGGTTCCAGATATACTGACTTAAGTTTATTTGTAGGTTTTTTGGTATCAGATATACTGACTTAAGTATATTTGTAGGTTTTATGGTACCAGATATACTGGCTTAAGCATATTTGCAGGTTTTATGGCTACAGATATACTTCAATATATTTGTATATTTTTTGTATCAGATATACTGACTTAAGTATATTTGTAGGTTTTATGAAAGGTACCAGATATACTGACTTAAGTATATTAGTATGTTTTATAGCACCAGATATACTGACTTAAGTATATTTGTAGGTCTTTGGTACCAGATATATTGACTTAAGTATATTTGTAGATTTTATGAATGGTACCAGATATACTGGCTTAAGTATATTTGCAGGTTTTATAAAAGGTACCAGATATACTGACTTAAGTATATTTGTAGGTTTTTTGGCACCAGATATACTGACTTAAGTATATTTGTAGGTTTTGTGAGGGGTACCAAATATACTGACTTTAGTATATTTGTAGGTTTTATGGTACCAGAAATTCTGACTTAAGTATATTTGTAGGTTTTATGATACCAGATATACTGACTTAAGTATGTTTGTTGTTTTTATGAATGGTTCCAGATACACTGCTGTGCAAAATAACAGCAATTTAATGGTAGCATTTTGAATTTGATTTAGAAAATTTTTGATTGCTGTAAAAAGCCACAGAAAACAGATGATATGAAATGTCCTCCGTGGAGGAAGATGAAAATTGATCTAAATTAGAGAGACCATGTTTTAGATTTTAGATTTTTTGTCAATATACTGCAAAGTCTGTTGTAACAGACCTGAGTCAGCAAATTTTCACCTGTCCTCATACTAGAAGAAGGTGAGACTGGGATGATTTACTGGGGGATTGGAGGGCGGCGAAGAGGCACTAGTGGGGTTCTGGAACTTTTGTTCAATCATTATAGACCTATTGTTTTATTAACTGCGAAAACATGTCTACAGTATTTTTTTAGTTCTTATTGAATGCCAAATTCTGAAGAAATTCAATGTAAAGATAAAGATCATTATGGATAAAAAGCTGTAAACTTAACTCAGCTGCTTTAAAACTTGCCTTAGGTATTAAAACAAAAAACAAAAATTGCGCCGAAGAAACGAGTTTTCTTTACAGCCGCTGCAGCGTATAATCAAGGGTACCGAAAATAGATGTATCTTTCGGTGGTCACGGTATAATGCTGTATGAGCCGCGACCCATGAAACTTTAACTACCACCCGGTGGTGGCCTATCTTGTATCGTTACCAGAAGCAAGATTATGGCTAACTTTAACCTTAAATAAAATAAAAACTACTGAGGCTAAAGGGCTGCAATTTGATATGTTTGATGATTTGGAGGGTGGATGATCAACATATCAATTTGCAGCCCTCTAGACTCAGTAGTTTTTAAGATCTGAGAGCGGACAGAAAAAGTGCGGACAGAATCAAGTGCTGACGGTCAGACAAAGCCGGCACAAAAGTTTTCTTTTACAGAAGACTAAAAGCTAATCACTACTGTAGTTTTTGTTTGATTATTTGTTTAAAGGGAACATGCCATATTTCAGTGACGTACATAGGTGGTTCCCTTGGGTTTTCGTTCCTCGTTGCGTTCTCGTTTTGTAGCCCTTAAAGGCGAAACTGTTAAACTTATTGTACAGTCAATATCCGTGGATAAATGATGTGATGGATATCAGAACAGTCTAGCTATGTAGAAGCTTATAGTTATAGGCCTGAGATATAATAATGAAAACAGCATTACGCTTGTCATTATTATTACTGCTATTATTGTAAGTAGTAGTAACAATGATATATGCAAGCTATATTTGGATGTCATTTTATTTCATGGAATCGCAAGTGTACGTTAATCCTTATATCTAGTCTTCGAATGGAATACTATTGCTTTATCAAAGTAATGGTGTTTCATTAATTTCTTAACTGTATTTTCTTTTTCATGACTTTATTATTCATATCTTAGTTTCATGTCCTTGTATATTCTTGCATCTTGTATCTTAAGGACAAAGCGACGGTGAATGTGTATATATTCCCTGAGTTCTTACGTATATTTACCACCTAAAGGAAAGCCAAACCAAGCCTTCGGAGGAAAAACCTCCGCAGGGGATTCCTTCATCCTTGGCGTAATACGAAGGACACTGCCTTCAGGAGATAAGACCACCAATCACCGCCCTCGAGACGAGATCCTCTCTATCCCTCTGGGGGAAGGAAACTGCGAATTGTCGTATCTCTCTCTCTCTCTCTCTCTCTCTCTCTCTCTCTCTCTCTCTCTCTCTCTCTCTCTCTCTCTCTCTCTCTCTCTGGAGGTTATTTGCAGAGGTTGGGCCCTAATTTATTTCTATGGCGTTTATCATCGGGAGCCACATCCACTCGTTCTTACAATCATACGAAGCCCAATTCCTTTTTCGAAAAAAAAAATCCGCGAATGATATCAGGAGTGGAGGCTGTGATCTCTCTAGGATGTTGTTGATAACAGATCTTCTTCTCCTTCCTCTCCTCCTTCTTCTTCCTCCTCCTCCTTCGTCTTCTCCTTCCTCTCCCCTGCTTCCACTTCCCTCCCTCCTCCAGACCTTCTACCTCCCCCAAGGACACCCACCCTCCTGTTGTTTATAGCCGTTGAATTGGTTTGTTTGCGCGGAAAATTATAGCAGCGCGAGGAAGCCTGATTGAAAAATAGTACCCGGAGATTAGCGTACGCTGTCGGGAGAGATGCCAAGTCACTATTTTCTTCTCCTGTTTTTGGCTTTTTTGACGTCGGTATTTTTGTTCAGAGAACGATGAGATAGGATCTGGTTGCAGGTAATATGAGTGTTTGTTTTTATATGTTTGCCAGCTTGGAAATACGTGCACGGCGATCACGCACACACACATATATGTATGCATGGATAAACACATACACAAAACACACATATGTACTGTTATATATATATATACATATATATATATATATATATATATATATATATATATATAAATATATATAAATAAATATATATATATATATATATATATATATATATATATATATATATATAAATATATATAAATAATATATATATATATATATATATATATATATATATATATATATATATATATATATATATATATATATATATATATAGCCAGCGTACATACATATATCTGTATATATATATATATATATATATATATATATATTTATATATATATTTATATATATATTTATATATATATATATATATATATATATATATATATATATATATATATATATATATATATATATATATATATATACATACATTATGTTCGTAAATTTTACACATGGCATTTAGATGCTTTCAATCTTAAGCTAAAAAATAATCCATGAATGTCGAATCCACTTTATCTTGAATTACACTTATGTCCCTCTGCCCTGACCAGGGATCGAACCCGTTCTATTTTGGGTTGAGAAGGATAACAATGACAGGCAGAAAGTTCCAATGTTATCCAGTACATACCTTATTTTTTTATGCTATTCTGTTCCCTTTTTCCATTTATTTCCCAGTTTGACCAATACTACATAAAAATTGTCACTGACTTCCATGGGATATGATATACATCGTTTCGTGTAGTTATCAAAGTCATATGTGCAAGATATTGAACCTATTGCTTGACACTTGGCATTGTAAATTGCCCTTATGTCTCTGTAAAAGAAATACTTTTTGAATTAAAAAATCTTGGCATTATTTAATCTTAAGTCTTATATTCATCGCATTTTATATTCCAGAATAAGACATATTTTGTCCCTGTTATTTGTTACTACGTAGTCATTTAGGTTTATGATTTTTCCTTCGCACAAACAATGCTTCTGTCATTCTGTGCGTGAATTCGCCTCAGTTGCTCGTAGCGTATTCGCTGGAATTGTCGTCTCTCTCTCTCTCTCTCTCTCTCTCTCTCTCTCCCCGGTTAAAAATAGGTTGTGATTGTTTCCAACCTTATCACTTGTTATACTTTGTAATTTGGAGTGTCACATATAACTGTAATTTGTCACTTGTCTATGTAATCGTGATTGTACGTTTCCTTGTTTCACATTAATTCGGGTTCGCTGAAAAGTAAAGCGCAAAATTAAATTCCAGTCAACTCGTCTTCGCCCTGGGCTTGAGTACGATGCTATTCGTTTCGCAGGTCGATTGCCAATTTCCATCCGAACTTTATGTATATTTAAGTATATCAGAATAAACTTTACTGTTATGTTGTGTGTTAGCAATTGTGAGAGAAATTCAGTGAAACCATTTTACTGAGGGAATTATAATTTTCCAGTCGAGTTAAACTTCTGTATACTGCGATTGCTTTTACATGAAATGTTCACGGGAACGTGAAACCTTTTCCTTGAGCTGAATCATCCTGGAATGATTATTTCCAACCCCTTTAGTTCAATAAACGTTGGAAATACATATATCGCTGATAATTCTGGTTTAGTTGATGGAAAAATGATTACTTTCCCTTTTCAAGGATTTTTATTCCTTCATTTTATTCATTCATATTATAACGTAATAATTACCTGTATCCAAGAATATTAATTTCCGCCATCGTCTCGTTCCCCTTTCGTGTTTTTGCTTCGTTTTGGAAGAGAGAGACATCTGTTCATATTCATAAACATATATTTTTTTTAAATGGAAGCCATTGTTCATTTTCATGATCTTTTTATCATTCAGTGTAACGCTTTTGTAAATGGTTGTACTAATTTTCAGTTAAATGTTTCATTATGTCAAACTTTTTTTTTTCAGTAAAATGCGTCATTAAATTCAACTCTTTTCAGTACAATCCTCAATGAATTAAACTTTTTTTTTTTAGTAAAATGCTTCATTAAATGAAACTTTTTTTTAGTAAAATGCTTCATTAAAGTGACACTGTTTTCAGTAAAATGCTCCATTAAATTAAACTTTTTTTTTTTAGTGAAATGCTTCATTAAAGCGACATTATTTTCAGTAAAATGCTTCATTAAACTTTTTTCAGTAAAATGCATAATTAAATTGACATTATTTTCAGTAAAGTGGTTCATTAAATTAAACCTTATGCAGTAAAATGCTTCATTAAATTAAACTTTTTTCAGCAAAATGTTGAATTAAATTGACATTATGTTCAGTAAAATGCTTCATTAAATTAAATTTTTTTCAGTAAAATGCTTCATTAAATTGACATTATTTTCAGTAAAGTGCTTCATTAAATTAAACATTATGTAGTAAAATGCTTCATTAAATTAAACTTTTTCCAGCAAAATGTTTCATTAAATTGACATTATTTTTAGTAAAATGCTTCATTAAACTATTTTTCAGTAAAATGCTTCATTAAATTGACATTATTTTGAGTAGAGTGCTTCATTAAATTAAACCTTATGTAGTAAAATGCTTCATTGAATTAAACTTTTTTCAGCAAAATGTTTCATTAAATTGACATTATTTTCCGTAAAATGCTTCATTAAATTAAATTTCTTCCAGTAAAATGCTTTATTAAATTGACATTATTTTCAGGAGAGTGCTTCATTAAATTAAACCTTATGCAGTAAAATGCTTCATTAAATTAAACTTTTTCAGCAAAATGCTTCATTAAATTGACATTTTCAGTAAAGTGCTTCATTAAATTAAACCTTATTCAGTACAATGCTTCATTAAATTTAGCTTTTTAAATCATATTCCATTCTTAACGCTTTTCGTTTTTATGATTTATAGTAGTTGTTTTGAATGTCTGTAGATATTCTAGAGATCACCCCGTATGATTGTTTTAAGTTTGACTTATTTGAGTACCGTTTTTTGTATTTCTTGAGCTTGGTCGGATTAGACCACCTCAAGTTCCACTTTGGATTTGCCCCCAGTGTTTCTGTTTAATCAATCTTGTTCATTTGATTATTGGAGTGGACTCCAGGTTTACCGCTCTTGACATCCCCGTAAGGGTGGTAATGCCGTCAGTGCACCTCATGCGGTGCACTGTAGGCATTACTTGAGGTTCTTTGTAGCGTCTCTTCGGCCCCTAGCTGCAACCCGTCATTCCTTTGACTTTCGTCCGTTCATATTCTCTTTCTTCCATCTTACTTTCCAGTCTCCTAACAGTTGTTTCATTGTGCATATGCGAGGTTTTCCTCCTGTTACACCTTTCAAACTTGTCTTTTCTCTCAATTTCCCTTTCCCTTTCAGAGCTGAATGACCTCTTAGGGCCCAGTGCTTGGCCTTTGGCCTGAATTCATATTCCATTCCACCGCTCTTGAGACTGTGATTTTTTTCTTTCTAATTAGCCCATTCTTGAAAGAATTGTTGGTCATGTTTTTGTGATTCATCGTTTGCAAATTGTCATTTGGTCTTGTTATTTGTAATTGCATCGTGTCGCATAATCGTTGTGTTTAATTTCTCATTTGGCGCTCGGTATATGATCAAGTTAAGGGTTTAGAATGCTGTTATTTTGTGTAGTAGCTCTTGATTGGTTTAGAATACGCTATCTTGGATCTTAAATTGGTTATTGCTTATTCACGACTGCCTGCCATTGGAGATTGTGTTCAGTATGATAACATATTTATGTCTGAGTGTGATTTGCGATTTATATGTGCAAGTTAGTGTGATTCCACATGGTTCTGAAACGCTAATCATGATTCGTTTTCAGGTCAACATTGGTAAAGTTTTTAAGTGTTTTCTTCTGTAGCCATGGCAGACTAAGATGAACCTGTAATGGATCTTAGGTTACCTCTAAATTTCTTCTTGATGGCAGCATGAGGCAAAACATCGATGTATTGCATTTTATCCTTTTGCATAATCGTATATCCATTTTCATTCATAGCATGCTTATTCCCCATTCGTACATCACTCTACAAAACCTATATACTTAACAGTCTCTTGATCTCGACAAACACGTGCCTCCACCAGAAGCGCTACAATTCCATGATGTTAATTCCTTGATGTCCTTTGTTAAATTCCCTAATCTAACTTATGTAAGTAGAAGTTTTCACCTAAAGCCTTTACTTATAATCCTTGGGTCTTTCTTTTTTATTGGATGCAAATCGATCACGTTCACTTCCTGAGACGCTCAGCTGTTGTTGAAATGACATTCTTAAGACTATTACGAATCCTTGAAAGAAGGCCATCACATCCCACGTTATGTTCGGCGGATGTGAAAAAAATGTAGGTTAGAGCTGTGGCATTCTGGCTTGGGAATCCGATGCTATTCAGTGTAGCAGCTTCTCTAGGTCTGATGTCGAGTTTCACCCTTTGAAGATGTTCCTTTAGTGACATGGAACAGTATATCCCCGCTGAGGGGTAATGCTGTTAGTGCATCTCATGCAGTGCACTGTAGGCATTACTTTAGGTTCTTTGCAGCGTCTCTTCGGGCCCTAGCTGCAACCCCTTTCATTCCTTTTACTGTACTCCCCTCCATATTCTCTTTCTTCCATCTTACTTTCCATCCTCTCCTTACAATTGTTTCATAGTGCATCTGTGAGGTTTTCTTCCTGTTACACCTTTAAAACCTTTTTACTCTCAATTTCCCTTTCAGTGCTGATTGACCTCATATGCCCCAATACTTGGCCTTAGATCGAAATTTTATTTTCTAGTTCCGATGAATTGGTATATAGCCAAATGCAGTATATTCAAGCCATTGTTCATGCCCGTCGCAGAGCAGCAATATTATCATCAAGAATGAACAAGTAAAAAATGCGCCGAAGTGTCTTCGACGCAATCGAGTTTTCTGTACAGCGTATAATCAAGGCAACCGAAAATAGATCTATTTTTCGGTGGTCTTGGTATAATGCTGTATGAGCCGCGGCCCATGAATCTTTAACCACGGGCCGGTGGTGACCTGTCCTATACCGTTGCCAGATTATGGCTAACACTAACCTTAAATAAAATAACGATTACTGAGGCTAGCGGGCTGCAATTTGGTATGTTTGATGATTGGAGTGTGGATGATCAACATACCAATTTGCAGCCCTGTAGTCTCAGTAGTTTTTAAGATCCGAGGGCGGACAGAAAAAGTGCGGGCGGACAGACACATAGCCATCTCAATAGTTTTCTTTTACAGAAAACTAATAGTATTGAAGCACCTGCAATTTTTGTCCCTTCAACTTGAAGCAGTCATACCACTGCACTGATAAGTCTCATATAGATGTGAATAGAACTAAATCTCACCTGTGTTACCGGAAGTAACACACGCTGAAGGCCCCTTAATCAGTGCCTTAAGCAACCTTGCAAAAAATAAAACCCTCAATTGTCTTCGTCTCTCACGATATTCTCCTTTCGTTTTTCTGCATATAATCGTAAAAATGTGTCAGTTTTTTTTTTTTTTTTAGAAAAAAAGGTGCCGTTTTTACCATCGTGGTAATTAGAGTTCAGTAAGAATGTTACTTGTTTAAAGATGAATCAAATTTTTGTATGATGTCTTGTCAAAGGTAAATCACTTAGAGGTTTATAATAACTAGTCTTGTAAAAAGGGTACAAGTGTTCGCATCCAGTATTCAGTGGCTGATCCATGTTCGCATGTTCTTTGAAACGTCGATATCCTTAGACTGTTTAATACACCTATACTCTTTTTTCTGGGGCTGGGGGAAAGAAGGGACGATAAAGTCGGTATGTCCTTGCTTGAATTAGAATTTGCAGGACTTATTTCAAGGTGGTGCTAGTTTTACGACTTTAAAGTCATCTGAAGAAGCCTGGCTACATATCTGGGCTGAAGGATGTCTTATTTGCAATTAGGTGGATCTCAGAGAGCATCACAAGTACTCATTATTTCCTGATCAAAATTACAGTATACAAGGTACTTTTATACGTGCGTATTGATCGACTTATCCTGCAGTGTTAGATACTACAGAACTAACAAAAATTTGTCCATAATTTTTGGAATCGGCACATATACAACCTTTTGGAACAGTCACAGCCTTACATCTGGCTAAGTTGGATGTTTTAGTATAATAAAAGATATTTAAAGGTAATATGAAAGGGCATCCAGATTAGATGGTAGCATTCCAGCAATCGAATACGCTTCTTCACTTTCAGATAAGCTGCTGCTAGGTATCTGGATGAGGAAATCTGCTCATTAAGTTTTAATTTAAAGCAAAGTTCACTACTACGTGGGACATGCACAGTTCTTTAATGTTTTCTAATGACACTGAGACAGCACACGAAAAACATTGCTCAAGCGACCCATTTCAAATGTCTAATAAATTTCACCACTTTCAAACAAGCCAATACTATCAAAGTGAATAACTTCCTGTCCATTTAGATTTCATAAGCCCATGTATATATATATATATATATATATATATATATATATATATATATATATATATATATATATATATATATATATATATATATATATATATATATATATATATATATATATATACATATACATACACACACACAAAAGGATTATTTGTGACAAATTTCCTCAGGCCGTTTCATACTATCAAAGTGAATAATAACTCATTGCCCATTAAGACATTTCATAAACCCATATTTGTATATGAAAAGAAAGAAGGGATTATTGGTGGCAACACTTTTCCTCAGGCCGTTTCATACACGATAGCATTCAGACTTCGTGTCGCAAAAATCCTCCTGAGAAGGAGTATTTCATTTCACTCGAAACTCTTCCATAAAATGGAGTCAGAGAAGACGAAGAGAAAGATGGGAAGCTGAAAAGAAAATCCCGGGAGTTGGCCTGTCCTTGGAAGAAAGAACCCAAAGAAAGATGAGGGTTTGGGAGCTGGCTTAGGACGAGTTGACTCACTCGCTCCCCTGACTATCCGTTTTTAGATTCACGTCTTTTGAAGGCAGTTTTATTTATTATTTTTTATGTGTATGTATTTGCATGTGCGCTTTGAAGCATTCGATCTTTGTGTTGTATTGTCACTGACTAGAGATTTATATTGTTCGTAAAATTACAGTGTCAGTTACATGCGATTTGTGTATTTGGGAATGAAAGAAAGAAAGAAAGAATTTAAAACTAGGCAGACGTATATAATATCCTTTTGTATCCTTTAATGTATTATGTGTTCGAGGGTCCGAAATATAACGTTACTCTCCCTTTTAGTTTTCTGTAAGAGAAAACTATTGTGCCGGGTTTGTCCGTCCGCCCACCCTCAGATCTTAAAAACTACTGAGGCTAGAAGGCTGCTGATTGGTATGCTGATCATCCACCCTCCAATCATTAAACATATCAAATTGCAGCCCTCTAGCCTCAGTAGTTTTTATTTTATCTAAGGTTAAAGTTAGCCATAATCATGCTTCTGGCAACGATACAGTATAGGCTACCACCGGGCCGTTGTTAAAGTTTCATTGGCCACAGCTCATACAGCATTATACCGAGACCACCAAAGATAGATCTATTTTCGATGGCGCATTTATTTGCTTGTTTTTTTATGAGCATATATATATATACATATATATATACACACACACACACACACACACACACACACACACACACACATATATATATATATATATATATATATATATATATATATATATATATATATATATATATATATATATATATATATATATCCTATTATCTAAGAGTTTGACATTTTCTTTAAAAGTGACCATAAAAGAAACAAGGAAAATTGAACAGAAAGTTGAAAACTGAATAAACGACAATACTGTATTTCGCGATGTCTGTGATTCGTTTTCTGCCTGACTCCCACCAGGAGTAGGTGCTAATTTCAGTTAAGGTCAAGACAAGGGACTCAAGCTAGCAGTCTCATTCCTTGCGATTTACTGAGGCCATTTGGCTATTGCAGACCACAGAATAGCGAATCTCACCGTTAGAGCTCCCTAGGGGTGTAGCGCCGTCGTTGCACCTCATGCGGTACACTGTAGGCTTTACTTAAGATTCTTTGCAGCGTGCCCTCGGTCCCCATCTGTAACACCTTTCGTTCCTTTTGCTGTACCTCCTTTCATATTCTCTTTCTTCCATCTTACTTCCCACCCTCTCCTAACATTTGATTTATAGTGCAACTGCAAGGTTTTCCTCCCGTTACACCTTTCAAACCTTTTACTGTCAATTTCCGTTTCAGCGCTGTAATACCTCATAGGTCTCAGTGCTTGCCCTGTGGCTTAAACTCTATTCAGTTCAACCAGTTCAAAACTCACTGTTAGATATGAAATGTCATTTATCCGGTGAAAATGCAAAATAGGGAAAATTAAATATTCTGTAAAATGAAGAGTAGGGAAAATATGTGACATTAAATCATGGCATGAACAGTTAACTTTTTATTATGAAACGTAATTTATAATAACTTGAACATATACATGTTACCATTTTACAAATTATAATTTATAATTTTCATTATGAATTGTATTTTATAATAACTTGAACATATACGTAAAGTTATTACAAATTATAATTTATAATAAACTTTAAATATAAACATATTTTGTCTGGGAAGAACGTTTTACCAGTTATTGTTAAACCAAACTACGTAAATACCGGTACACCGATGCTAAATGTTTTGATGATGAAACCACTGATCTCTTGTTTTGTTAGTGCTTGCAGCGTCATGAATAGAAGCACGGTTCATTAGGGCAATAAAGTTGTAATGCCGATTAAGTGCGACAAAATCAAATCAAGTGAGACTCTCCACTCGGGAGGAGACTTCGTGCGTTCATGTGTATCTCTCGTTTGAGTGGCCCGCAGTGTTATAGAAACCGTGTAGTCTAAAGAAACAAGTAAAAATGCGCCGAAGTCTCTTTCGGCGCAATCGAGTTTTCTGTACAGCCGCCACAGCGTATGATCAAATAGATCTATCTTTCGGTGGTCTCTGTATAATGCTGTATGAACCGAACCCTGTGAAACTTAAACCACGGCCCGGTGGTGGCCTGTCCTATATCGTTGCCAGAGGCATGATTATGGCTAACTTTAACCTTAAATAAAATAAAAACTATTGAGGCTAGAGGGCTGCAATTTGGTATGTTTGATGAATGGAGGGGGGGATCATCAACATACCAATTTGCATCCCTCTAGCCTCAGTAGTTTTTAAGATCTGAGGGCGGACTGAAAAAAGTGCGGATGGAGAAAAGTGCGGAAAGAATAAAGTGCGGACGGACGGACAAAGCCGGCACAATAGTTATCTTTTACAGAAAACTAAAAATCGACAGTATTTAAGTTTTATGTTAAAATGAGCCTAGAGTATGTGTACGTGTTAAATTTAACATCCCTTCACATCCCTCTGTACCATCTAACATGAACGCCATTACCTTTCTTCATCTGCCTTAATATGTACACATTCGACAGTAATGCACATTTTTCTTTATTTTTATTGATTTTGTTAAAGATCTTCAGTAGGCTTAACATTTCTGTATCATGAAATTCAAGGCGTTTGTGTGTGTGTGTTTGTGTCTGAGTAGAGAGAGAGAGAGAGAGAGAGAGAGAGAGAGAGAGAGAGAGAGAGAGAAGCACAGTCTGCCAAGGTTTGGTGGTAACATTTTACTGATTTCAAGTTGGTTACAGTTATTATGAAAAATAAACCTTTTGTGATTTGTGCATATTGGGTTTTAGCAAGAAATTACAGCCAGTCAATAACGTACAGTATGACTGCAAAAGTTACAGCATTTTCGTACCTCCCACATCACTTATGCTGTAAAATATATTTATTACTCTTAAGGTTACAGTATCATTTATATGCCATGTGTTCATTAGGCAATAAAAGAAAGAAAAATTTTAAACTACGCAGACGGCGTCAGTTTAATTAGTGTAGGAAGTGTTGTGGGCGACTCAATAAATTTTCGCATGACGCTTAAATAATAATATTGTAAAATCATCTGAAAATGCTTAAGTTACAGTATTATAAGTAAATGCAGACGCCAAGACAGATATTCCGAGATTTAAAGAATAGTACGCTAGGTGACAGATCACTCTGAATCTTTTAGCACGATCATGCGCAATAGAGCCTGAGCGGAGCAGCCGAGAGGACACAACTTAGCTTGGGGAGTAAAACTCTACGGACGGGCAACACCTGATTTCAATACGAGACTTTCCCGAGAGCATCGAAGTTACTTAGATATGTTATTTTATTTATTACAGGATTTCCCATCAACAGTTGTTTTACCTCTGCGTTTATGATAGAATGACAAATATATGAGAGTTATTGGAGGAATGCAGTTGCAGAGAAAGGCAATGATGTGAAAGGTTTGAGAAAAATTTTAAGACAAACTGAATGCAACTTATGTGGCAATCACGTTCAACTCCACTTGTTTGAAAGAGGGTCTTCTACTTACATAATAATAATAATAATAATAATAATAATAATAATAATAATAATAATAATAATAATAATAATAATGATAAGAGGCCAGAGAAATAATGAATACATTTAAATTTCACAGATTGTTCTGGGATTATATTCAACATTAAAATTGATTCATGATCCTCGAATAAAAGGAATATTTAGGAGCTAAAAGTTTGTGTGAGTGATATTCCGGATAATGAACTTAGTAAATCTTTGGCTTTTATTGGACACATCTTTCCGTTTGTCATGGAAACGACAGAATGTAAAACTTAATATTCCCGTCTGTGTGCAAACTTGAGAAGGTTATTGTGGTATAAGCGCCTCTAGGAGATTTTCAATGTCCTGAGTTATGTGATTTTTTAATTTATTGAACTTGGAATAATTTCATTATTTAGTGTTCAGTTAAGGATAAATTCTTCGATACATCATTTATCAGTCTTTGTGGAATCGGCAGAAACAGAGGAAGATCGACTTGGCTCGGTTCTTAAAAATTTACTGGTTCATAATAGGCTTAGTTGGTATAAAAAAAACGTTATTTTCATACACCAATGGCGATTGGAGGAATTCTTATTTACGATATCATAGGCTCAGTGCCTCAAATCTGACTTGTGATGCAGATATATTTTAGAATACTTAGATATTCATCATCGGATCTGTCATAATAATAAAAAAAAATGCCAACAAGTCTCTCTCTCTCTCTCTCTCTCTCTCTCTCTCTCTCTCTCTCTCTCTCTCTCTCTCTCTCTCTCTCTCTCTGTATATACAGTATATATATTTATATTATATATAATATAAGTATATATACTATATATACAGAGAGAGAGAGAGAGAGAGAGAGAGAGAGAGAGAGAGAGAGAGAGAGAGAGAGAGAGAGAGAGAGAGAGAGAGAGAGAGTCTTGTTGGCTTTTTTATTTTTTATTATTGTCACAGATCCGATGATGAATGTCTACTAATCTAAAACATATCTGCATCACAAGTCAGATTTGAGACACTGCACCTATCATACCGTAAATAAGATTTCTTTCAATCGCCATTGGTGTGTGAAAATAACAATTTTTTTATACCAGCTAGGCCATTATGAACCAGTAAATTTTTAGAACCAGTAAATTTTTAAGAACCGTGCCTAGTCGATCTTCCTCTGTTGCTGCCGATCCCACAGAGACTGGTAAATAAATAAATAAATAAATAAATAAATAAATAAATAAATAAATAAATAAATAAATATATACATACATACATACATACATACATACATACATACATACATACATACATACATACATACATACATATATATGTATATATGTATATTTGACAAATAAATTACATGGGCAAGAGTGTTATCACTGGGAGAAAGCTGTAGTGAAACTGCAGAGTCCATGGCTATTCCCAGTTCGTGAATTTGTGAACACGCCGCGAGAACAGAGAAAGGACTCTGCATTTATAAGTGGACAGACGTCGAAGTTTGGAGACATACCCGTCTGTATGTCGTGTGACGCATAAAATATGAGTTTAGTTTAATTGCTGCTGCTGTATCCAAGTCAAATGCCCTGCCAAATCAACTCCTATCCATACCCCCCACCAACCTTCTCCCCCCTCCCCCTACAGCGTTCTGTGATAGACCCATAATCTGTTGTTGTGTATTTGTAACCTATCCAAGTTGTAGTGAAATGGAAGAGGGAAGGGTTGGGTGGTGGTGGTTTGTGAAGGGGGTGCCGGGAGGGGGGGTGGTGGCTTTTCAGTAGTGAAACGCAATTAGAATATAGTCGTTTTTGAGGATACTTTTTGGGATTCATCAAATTGATGGTTCGATCTGACGGTGGTATTGTATTTATTGTCGCTGGTCATTTTGCGGGTTTGCTGGCATATATATGTTGATGTTTTTGATCACACTGAGTTTTTGTTATTATTATCACCATCGTTTACAATGGTTTTATTATGGCGCAATATTTGGCAGCATGATATTAAATGCTACCAGTGTCACCAATGTAAACATTGGAATTCTGCGTTACTATAATAGATGATATCAGTGTTCAAGTCAAAATATTCATCTAAAATCCTTTGCCTAATAGACCTTTCAAGGATGAATGAGGCAAATCGTGGATTTTAGAATTTTTTTTTTATTAATATTTAGTGAGGTCTTTTTTCAGAAAACTTGAAGTTTCTTTGTCACAGACTACTTTAACAGCAGCTATACAGTAGAACGCATGCACAGAAGCCGGTTTTTTTAGCCAGTTAAAAACCAGGTTTTTAGCCACTTAAAAACCAGGTTTTTAGCCAGTTAAAAACCAGGTTTTTAGCCAGTTAAAAACCAGGTTTTTAGCCAGTTAAAAACCAGGTTTTTAGCCAGTTAAAACCAGGTTTTTAGCCAGTTAAAAACCAGGTTTTTAGCCAGTTAAAAACCAGGTTTTCAGCCAGTTAAAAACCAGGTTTTCAGCCAGTTAAAAACCAGGTTTTCAGCCAGTTAAAAACCAGGTTTTCAGCCAGTTAAAAACCAGGTTTTCAGCCAGTTAAAAACCAGGTTTTCAGCCAGTTAAAAACCAGGTTTTCAGCCAGTTAAAAACCAGGTTTTCAGCCAGTTAAAAACCAGGCACGAGACTAAATTGGTGGAAAGGCCTGACAGTGATAAATGAAAAGCTATTAAAAAGGAAACCTTCAGACGTAAACAAATTCTCCATGAATCAGTGGAATTGTTATGGGTAAAGAAATATTTGGTAATGATAATATTAAGAGAGATTTGGACATTCTATAAGTTAGTCATTTACCTGAAGACGTAGATGACTGCATATCAGACGTAATATAATGCTTCGAAATTTACTCCACTGTTATTTTTTTGGCAACTAAAAGCAAAATATGGGTAATGGCTGCTGGATAGAAGAGAAACAGGAGCGTTCTTCTAATCTCACAGTTCGTGAATGCATGAACTCGCTGTTCGAGCAGAAAAAGAGAGTCCACATATCAAACGTGGTCGTAGAGATTTGGAGGGCGTTTCTGTATATGTTCATTTTGATAGACACAGTTGCATCCACCCTTCTCTCCCATTCAAATCCGAACACAGCACCCCTGTCCACCCTCATTGTTATGGGAGTGGAGCCGTAGTCAACTGCTCGTGCTATATCCAATTCGAACGGTAAGTGACTGGAAGAGGCTGCTTGATAAGGGGGAAAGTTGAAAGGCTGAATCGAAATTAAAATCTAGCAGTATTAGGGGATACCTTTTTGGAATTCATCAAACTGATAGTCCTGAATGATGGGCGGAAATGTATTTATTGTTTCGACCATTTGCGGTTTGGCTGGCGTAGCCGTTTGTGTTTTGTTGTTGTGATTGAAATTGTCGTTTTACTGTAGTTCATACAATTTTTGTTTGTTGTTTTAATAATGAATACTGACTGAATACGTATGTAATTTTCGTATTCCCAAAAGTGAAAATATTTCTCATACTCATTTGCTTTATAGAGGCGACTGAAAGATGAAGACGTAATTATGCAAGAGTTTTGAGGCGATGGAACTCTTGCAGCCTGTAAAGTAAAAGAAAAATAAATGATATTTTGTTTGTAAGATCTAATTCAAAAAGTACTTTACGGTTACCTGTATATTTTTGGCATGCTTTTGTTGTTGTTATTTCTAAAAATCATTATCTCTTAAGAACATGACATTTTACATTTAGAGGAATGACGTGATGCTGGTTATCTTCAGTGAGATTGTACGAGGCTGTTGTGATACTTTACAAGTTTTAAATGTAGGACCATCATCCCAGATTCAGGAGGTAGTAGGAATCTTTTAGAAGTCATATTCCAATTCTTGTATAATAAAGATCCACAATAATATGAGGAGGAACACCGTTCATGTCTTCGAAAGTCTGTTTTTATCTTTTAAAAACAATACAAATTATTTATATAACTGGATTTTAATTATACAACAGTTTTTCGCGACGTTAAGAATTCCTTAGAATTGCAATTCTTGATATTGATCTCTTTCTCGTTAAATGCAATTGCACTAACAAATGTTCAATTAGGACTCGCCAAAAGAAGAATGCTGTTGTCGTGCACCTAAGTGAAAAATATATTGAACCCATATTATCATAATAACAAGGTATAAAAATACTGTTTCCATGGATCTCAAAGGGTCTTATTTAATACAACTAACAAATGGAAATGAAATGAATTTAATCCCAAGTCATTCATACAGCCAACAAAGGAAAATAACATTAATTTATGGCCTTTTCTGTACACTCTTGACCCCATTCCATTCCAGATGTTCAAAGGAGAAAAAATAGAAACTAAAGAATCTTAGTAATCCTTGTTAATGACTTGCCTCTCCTTGGTTTATCCAGTTACCCGAGTTCTCCTACACAGCTGCTCCTACCCCAAAAGAAATGCCTTTTGTGTGCATTAAAATGGGTATATACCCTTTTAATCTTAGTTGTTGTTGTTTGCGAAACAGAGTTGTCTTTTTAATCTCTTGCTCCAGGGCCAGTGAACGTCCAGCGGCCCCCCAACCGCTGTCCATTCTCCAGCCTTGGCCTCCAGTCGTCTCTTTTTAAGCAGCTGGTGGTATTGGTCCTGCCGCTGCTTGCCACTGGCCACTGATCATGGCCAGTGAAAATCCAGCGGCCCCCCAACCTCTGTCCATTCGCCAGCCTTGGTCTCCAGTCGTCACTTTTTTGACAGGAGGTGGTTTTAGCCCTGCTGCTGCTTTCCGTTGGCCACTGACCATGGCCAGTGAACGTCCAGCGGCCGCCAACCGCTGTCCATTCTCTAGCCTTGGCCTCCAGTCGTCTTTTTTTCATCAGGAGGTGGTATTGGTCCTGCCGCTGCTTTCCGTTGGCCACTGACCATGGCCATTGAACTTCCAGTGGTCCCCCAACTGCTGTCCATTCTCCAGCCTTTGCTTCCAGTCGTCTCTTTTTTAGCAGGTGGTGGTATTGGTCCTGCCTCTCCTTTCCGTTGGCCTCTGACCAACATTTTATCATGTACATTATACAAATAATCTATGTACTGTATTTCAATGTTAATATTTTTCTGTAGTTACCCATATAAGATTTTGTCAGTATATATCTATTTTTTATTATCCTTGATTGTATAGACCGTCTAATACCATCGTTTTATTTTATTCCTGCTGTGTGGGCTAACCAAATCCCAACACCATAGTCACAGATCAAAATTACAGCAGTGTTCCTGTCCTTTTTTGAATGTGCTTCAAAATCCAATTTTAAAATTTTCAATAAACTTTTTGTCTTGATGTGACACAATTCATTTAATAAATCACAAAACTAATTAAGCAGTTTCTTGTTGCACTTACAGAAATAAACTTACAGAAATAAATTAAATACATCACATTTTCTGGCTCTTTGCAGTTTTCACATAGTTTACTATTTGATATTTTCATCATATACAACCAATCTTTTACGGCCAGAATTTCATGAACATATTTGTACAAAATTTCTCTATCATGACTGTTAATCAGTTTACTTTTAACATTTCCTCAAATAGTCTTCCATTCAAATAAAGGGTGTTTCTCTTCAACTTTCGGGTTGAACTTCTCGTCTCTCGACACAAACCGATAAGTACCCTTAGAGTTCACATTTGGGTAGTTTTCCATCTATTACCTTCCGTAAGGTTGTTGTTATGTCATCATGGTAGGGGGAGGATACAGTAGCTATTTGTTCAACCTCCAAAAAGATTAGGTTAAAAAATGGGATGGGGGTTGGGGGAAGTGATACACTCCCTTACCATTCAAGAGTAACTTGCGCAAGAAGGTATGTCGTAGAAGAATCATGACTTAGAGCTCCCTTGTCATGGACCAGAAGTGATCAGTCAGTCTAAACGCCCAGAGACCTAAGAAAAAAAGACAATCGTTATTAGTGTGCTAATATTAATACGTATTGTAGGATTTGGATGCTAAAATCTCGACAAATAGCGCAACAAATCTATGTAGTGAATCGATAGCCCTAGACCTAAGTGCCTGTCCTTACAGACACACTTTGGAACACCACTATGCTTAACATTGTATCTGATTAAAGTTATCATAAACAATAAACCTAGACCTAAGTGCCTGTCCTTATAGGCATACTTTAGATTCGAGAACACCACTATGCCTAATGCTGTATCTAATTGGAATTATCATGAACATGTTTACACCTTAGCTCTGTTTTATATCTGAGAAACAAAGAGTAAGTTTTATTATCTGAGAAGCAAAAATCAACTTCCATTCATATTCCGAGAGAGAGTAGGGTGAGGGGAGGAGCTGAGATTGTCATCTAAAAATTATTAAGAAAACTCGGGTTACTCGTTTTAAATCTATCAGATCAGAGAATCGCTTTTATTATCCGAGAAGCACCAGTAGATATGAGTAAATTTGATAGACCTCTTGATGTTTTAGCCGGTAATGTTAAAGGAAAAGAAGGGTTCCCTTGTGGCTCCAGTAATCAGGAAGTGGCTGACATTTTCCTTGAATTTTTAGGGAAACACTTGAGAATTTAAATGTTACTTTTGTTGAAACTACGAATCAAATTAGTACTGAACCTGAAACTGGTGTAAGAATGTCGAGATTAAATTTGTTGGAGATGAAAATTTGTCATGCCTCACTGGTTAAATAGTGCAAGTTCCCCACATCTGAGAGAGTGGCTACTATTTAACCATTTTGAAAGGTGCACATGATATTCAAAACTTGAGGGTGTTTCTTGGCTTGTTATCTACGCGTCACCTCCGAGGTGCTAGTACTAAACATGGCGGAAGCTGAATGGGACGCCGTGTTTAGTACTAGCCCCTTTGGGATCAAAGCATTATATACACCATTTCTATATTGTGTGGTCGACAAATTATTAATAAACGATATCTTTGATCCCCGAGGGGCTAGTACTAAACAAGGCGTCCCATTGAACTTTCGCCATGTCTAGTACCAGCACCTCGGAGATGACGCGTAAATAGCAAGCCAAAGTAGCACCAACGTAATAATGAACAATTAACTATTCACCTGGAAAGAATAAATACTTTGTCGGATAGCCAGTTGGCAGGTAATTATATTCTACAAAGAATGCTGTATGCTCTGTAGTAAATGAACTTTTAGAATGATGGATGACGGCAAATGTGGTATTTTGGTCTCACTCGATCTTACTGTAGGTTCTGATACAACTGTGCATGAATTTATAAATTATTTAAGATCCATTGGAATTGTTGATGAAGCCTTTGATTATATGAAAGACTACCCGTGTGACTGGAAATATTATATACAGATTGGAAACTCATATTCGTCTTGTGAAATATTAAGAAGAGGTGTCACCCAAGGAAGCGTGTTAGGTCCAACCCTATTTTATATACATGTGACTGGATTGTCAAATGTACTAGGAAGATTGAAAGACGTGGGTAAAGTCAGCTATTTGCTGAAGACACCCAGTCTAATTCTTCGTAAATGACATTAGGGATACAAAGGAGAAACTAAACGCTGTTCTGAAAAGTGTCAAAGTATGGGTGACATTTAAGTGAATAAAACTAAAATAAAATGAAATTGAACTTATGTTGGTTGGGAAGAAAAACAACGTGAGAAGCCTTGGTGATATTCGGCTGAATGTGAATTGTAATTCAATTCTGATTGTTAAAAAAAAAAAAAACAGTACCAAATTAATAGTGTTGTAAGGGTTACGTGCCATCATTTTAGCAATGTTGCCTTTGTTTAAAAATTCTTTATAAAAAGACCTATGACTGACTGAGTCACAAATAGAGCAGGCTGTTGCATCTGTTTATCATAATCTACCTAAGATACAATGTGAGTCTTGTATTTTTGCTTTGAATAATGGAATAACGGTAAGGTGTCGGTAGCACTTGCAAGATTCATAGACACCAAATTATAGACTGAGAACGTTATGAAAGGACAACACTGCCTGTGAGATTAATAAATGTGTCGGTAATCGCTTATTTTTTTCTTTTAACAAGGAAGGCTCTGTTTGTTTTGCGTGAAGAACTGAACGATTTGGAAGCAACCTGAACGATAAGCCAGTGTAGGAAATAAGTAAGCGTGTTATAGTCAACCCAAAAAGTTTATATTGCATACAATAAATTAATTTCGTGTTATAAACGTGTTAAACGTTCCTCTCAGCTATATGAAATTCAAATAACTTAAAGGAAAATTTACGTGTACTCCCAATACTAATTATGGTAGTTTTAGGCCTGACCCTTGTATGGATAAAACGGGAGAAAAAAGTTATACTTCTGTAAAGCTTTTACAGTTACACTTGTAAAAGGGAAAATGGGTTCTGTTCCTATGAAAATACAAACTTTTGTGTAAAAATATTCCTCAGCGGAAACTGGAGATGGTGGTTGCTACCTGCTTACCGCATTTTTTTTAAAGAGGCTAGATTTATATATGTAATACTTTAAAACGGTGATTGTAAAATCCCACAGAACCCGAAGACGTAATTTGGAGGAGAAATGTAAGCATTCTAAGTTTCTGGAATCCTAGTAGGGACAATTTAATTATTTCTTAAGTTTAACTTAATTTTAGGTATTATATAAATTAAAATGTAAAAAATCTCATTTTAGTCTTTTTTCAATCATTAGGGATAACACGGAATAGACTGTAATTCCATTTTCTATAAAAAACCTCACATTTGCAATATCTTCCATTAACTTTTCTCTCTCTCTCTCACACACAAAAGAAACTTACACTTGGAAGTGGAAGTTGAGATTTTCATTATGTACATGACGTTGTCAACTCTTTTTGGGTGTTACACAAATCGTCATCGCGATAGCGTTCGGACAAACTGGATTTACTCATAAGGGAGAGAGGAAATGTGGAGTACAGTCGTTCCACCATTGGGGCGTTGTCACTTAACATTTGTTTGTAATTATTAATGTTATAAAGATAGTCATTACTATTTTATTTTTGATCATGTTTGGGTGACTTGTGTATCCATTTCATGTCAACTTTAGTTGCTTATCTATTCGTTTTTCGATGTGTCAAGCCGCCATTGGTAACCACTGTGAGAGGAGTTTGAAATAAGAGTTGAGAGAAGTGGGAAGCGCGGGAAATTCATTGGGAAACTGCCTGAAAGAGTAAGCAACTCATGCTTTTGTTTTTACAGTATACTTAGAAATGGAGAGACGTTTTCTTCCCAACCTCGCATACCTCTTTACCATTATGTATATACCTGCATAGTTGGAGATCCTTAAAATATGGGATTCGTTTAATTGATACTTGCATATCGAAGTCATTCGGCCCGCCAAATTAAATCGGATCCAGGTAAAAACTTCACAGGAAAAAAGTTAAAGGAAAAAAAGTCACAATACTCTCTCCTAGACAGTGACCCCCAAGGGTTTTAACACGGTATGTATCCACCTCTGCGGCGTGTTTAGCACAAGCCCGTTGGGGATTTCCGTATAAACATAAACGAAAGACTGTAAATATCATAAAGATAATGACCCCCAAGAAATATTATGAATTTTTTTCCTTGTGACTTTATTACAGACCACCACAAAATTAATGTGGCTTTTTTCCTTGACAAAATTGACTTTTTTTCTGTGACTTTATTACCGGCCACCATCAAATCAGATCTGTTGTTAAACAGTTGTATTCAGCAGGGGGTTTATTAGAACGAAAGTGTGTGGCAAGAACGGGTTTAAAAGCAGTTCCAGAGAAGTCATTTTAGTTCGATGTGACCATCGGATTTGGATTAGCTACCATTGGTCATTTTCAGTTTTTGGCCTGCCTGGTGTGGTTTCGTTATGAATTAATATATTATTGTCAGCCTGATTGTTCGAAAAAACCCGATAGGTTCAGTAGGAGAATAGGTACCAGCCCTCGGGCTGGGTAGTTAAACAGTGGGCCTAGCGACACACTGGCCACGTGTCATAGGCATTGGGACCTGTCCCCCCCACCGGCTGTCGGCCAAAGAAACAGATCAGCGCCTGCCCTATGAGCCTACACAGGCCCAGGAGGACTTTAAAATATCCTAATTGAAGATGTTATCGTTTAAATTCCTTTATTGATATTGCTTATTTAGTACGTCATAATAAATACAACCACTTTCCATTGATGCGTCAAGAAGCTTTATGTTCAGGATTTCCTAATATTATTGGCACGTTTCATGGGCAGAAATACTCTGAAATATGCTGCTTTGTGAAAATGATGAACCTTGCTTAGTACAAAACGATTTTACTGAACTCGTTAGGATATATTATTGGAAAGGTACGTGTTTTCATATACTGGTGTTTTAACCCACTTGTTGTAATTTTTGTCACTGGATTTTCTAGTTTCAGAATAGTATTTTTACTTTCTCCTAACCCATTTTGACAATCTTAGTCACGGAGTGCTTTATTGTTATCGTTATATGTGTACCCTGTTATCTTGAGAACTGAAATGCAATTGACATATTAGA
>JANJGK010000007.1:56773155-56798155 GCA_039081455.1 Macrobrachium rosenbergii
GTGGTCTGGTAAAACTAATATATACTTCACCAACACGTAGTAGCTGGACGTAGCCATACATGGGCGAGTGCAAGAGAGGTTACTGGTCGTGTCATACTTTACTTATAAATGGTGTATTTGCTTTCATTTTCTTTTAATTGGTTAAAGAAAATGGAGCACAATTCATACATTCTACTTGTAGCAATGCAAGAGCCATAGAGGTTTCGAGAAAAAATATCTTAATTCTTTATCTTTGAACAATTAGCAGTTTCTTATGATTTGCCTACGCAATGGGGGACACATGACGGGCAAGTTCCGTAAAGGGGGACATTAGTACGTCCCTCGAAGGTAGTGATTTTTGGGGGGACAGAGATTCGAAATTTTGCGGGGGACGCCTGGTCACCCTACTGTAGATAGATGATGCATTCTATTATGTAATCTTTCCATCTTGTGGTGTTTTACGCATTCTAAGTCTGTCAAGTTTCTGTCGTTCCTCCTATCTAAACCTTTACTTCCATCTGTGGTAACTTTTTTTCAATAAAAAATCTATAACAAAGACAAACGGCAAAGGTGAAGTAACATTCCCTTGCAGCACTTCACTACTGACCGCAATTTCACTTGACAAGACCACATCAGGAACTTTGCATCTACTTCGTTTATGGATAATTTCAATTAACTTTGCATATTTAGTGGCAATACCATATTGACGGAAGACCTTCCATAAAATTAGTCTGTGGACCTTGTCAGGCGCTTTCTTGTAGCCAACAAACTTCACCTGAATTTCCTTATTTCCTGAATTATTTCTCTGGTCGTTGTTAAATGTGGTCTATCACCTTCCTCCCTGTCGTAGCTCGCCTTGTTTTGTACACCCTAGGGCAGTTTTTAGGAATAGAATTGTTGATTAGAAAGGACTTCATTCCCAAAGGAACAGGAATACTGTACATGCAGATGGGTACAAAGGAAATACTGCCCAACAGGCAACGTTCAGATGCATGAAAGAGTATTGTTGAATTTGAATGTTCATATCAGACAGTTTGAGCCTTGCTAGAGTAGTAAGAGGATGATAGTTAGAATTGATAAAGATGTATTACTTCGAAACACGCATTTTTTATCTTGACTCAAAGTCGGTTTGACCCTCTTATGTTCTGGAAAGTTGAAGTACTCTTGACTTGAAAGACTTGTAAATTCCTTATTGTGTATGTTTGTACGTTCAAACAAGCGCAAAGAAGGCATTTGTAGTCTATTCTCTCCAGGAAAATATACCAGTCTGATCTGCAGGAGCATTCGGAAACTTTTTTTTTTTTTTGAAGATTTGCCGCGAGACGTCTCCTAAATCGTGTCTGAAAATGTATTTCGAGAGGCTTCAGTCCTTCCTGAGAAGCATGAAATAAAGTGTAAAAGAAGATACAAGAAAATAACAGAAGTCGGTTCTCTTTTAGCAGAAGAACCTGAACAAAGATGTCGTTTTGGGAATCGTCTCGAAGTCAAGACTTCATGACAGACTTTCTTTTATATATATATATATATATATATATATATATATATATATATATATATATATATATATATAATATATATATATATATATATATATATATAATGTACTTTTACTTTCCTGCCCGTTATCTTAAAAAAATCTTTTTCTTTGCGTATAGATGTACATGTTTACTTGTGTACGTATGTGTATTGTGTATTGTATTTCGGTATCAATAATGCCACACAATCGTATTAAGGGACCTGGCATTTTTGTTGACGGTTGTCGACGCAAGTTGTGAATAAATTCATGAAATTTGATATTTTTTTGAGCCTCTGTACCGGAAATGAAGCGTGGAGCTGTACTTGTTTTTTTTATCACTGGTGTTTTAGTACCTATATTTTTAGCCAAAAACATTGTTATTATCTACCGTGGATTATTTCTTTTAGCCAAAAAACATTGTTATTATCTACCCTGGATTATTTCTTCTAGCCAAAAAAATTGTTATTATCTACCGTGGATTATTTCTTTTAGCCAAAAACATTGATATTATCTACCGTGGATTATTTCTTTTAGCCAAAAACATTGTTGTTATCTACCGTGGATTATTTCTTCTAGCCAAAAACATTGTTATTATCTACCGTGGATTATTTCTTCTAGCCAAAAACATTGTTATTATCTACCGTGGATTATTTCTTTTAGCCAAAAACATTGTTATTATCTACCCTGGATTATTTCTTCTAGCCAAAAACATTGTTATCATCTACCGTGGATTATTTCTTTTAGCCAAAAAACATTGTTATTATCTACCGTGGATTATTTCTTTTAGCCAAAAACATTGTTATTATCTACCCTGGATTATTTCTTCTAGCCAAAAACATTGTTATCATCTACCGTGGATTATTTCTTTTAGCCAAAAACATTGTTATTATCTACCGTGGATTATTTCTTCTAGCCAAAAACATTGTTATTATCTACCGTGGATTATTTCTTCTAGCCAAAAACATTGTTATTATCTACCGTGGATTATTTCTTCTAGCCAAAAACATTGTTATTATCTACCGTGGATTATTTCTTCTAGCCAAAAACATTGTTATTATCTACCGTGGATTATTTCTTCTAGCCAAAAACATTGTTATTATCTACCGTGGATTATTTCTTCTAGCCAAAAACATTGTTATTATCTACCGTGGATTATTTCTTCTAGCCAAAAACATTGTTATTATCTACCGTGGATTATTTCTTCCTGCCAAAAACATTGTTATTATCTACCGTGGATTATTTCTTCCAGCCAAAAACATTGTTATCTACCGTGGATTATTTCGTCTAGCCAAAAACATTGTTATTAGCTACCGTGGATTATTTCTTCTAGCCAAAAACATTGTTATTATCTACCGTGGATTATTTCTTCTAGCCAAAAACATTGTTATTATCTACCGTGGATTATTTCTTCTAGCCAAAAACATTGTTATTATCTACCGTGGATTATTTCTTCTAGCCAAAAACATTGTTATTATCTACCGTGGATTATTTCTTCTAGCCAAAAACATTGTTATTATCTACCGTGGATTATTTCTTCCAGCCAAAAACATTGTTATCTACCGTGGATTATTTCTTCTAGCCAAAAACATTGTTATTATCTACCGTGGATTATTTCTTCTAGCCAAAAACATTGTTATTATCTACCGTGGATTATTTCTTCTAGCCAAAAACATTGTTATTATCTACCGTGGATTATTTCTTCTAGCCAAAAACATTGTTATTATCTACCGTGGATTATTTCTTCTAGCCAAAAACATTGTTATTATCTACCGTGGATTATTTCTTCTAGCCAAAAACATTGTTATTATCTACCGTGGATTATTTCTTCCAGCCAAAAACATTGTTATCTACCGTGGATTATTTCGTCTAGCCAAAAACATTGTTATTAGCTACCGTGGATTATTTCTTCTAGCCAAAAACATTGTTATTATCTACCGTGGATTATTTCTTCTAGCCAAAAACATTGTTATTATCTACCGTGGATTATTTCTTCTAGCCAAAAACATTGTTATTATCTACCGTGGATTATTTCTTCTAGCCAAAAACATTGTTATTATCTCCCGTGGATTATTTCTTCTAGCCAAAAACATTGTTATTATCTACCGTGGATTATTTCTTCCAGCCAAAAACATTGTTATCTACCGTGGATTATTTCGTCTAGCCAAAAACATTGTTATTAGCTACCGTGGATTATTTCTTCTAGCCAAAAACATTGTTATTATCTACCGTGGATTATTTCTTCTAGCCAAAAACATTGTTATTATCTACCGTGGATTATTTCTTCTAGCCAAAAACATTGTTATTATCTACCGTGGATTATTTCTTCTAGCTAAAAACATTGTTATTATCTACCGTGGATTATTTCTTCTAGCCAAAAACATTGTTATTATCTACCGTGGATTATTTCTTCTAGCCAAAAACATTGTTATTATCTACCGTGGATTATTTCTTCCAGCCAAAAACATTGTTATCTACCGTGGATTATTTCTTCTAGCCAAAAACATTGTTATTATCTACCGTGGATTATTTCTTCTAGCCAAAAACATTGTTATTATCTACCGTGGATTATTTCTTCTAGCCAAAAACATTGTTATTATCTACCGTGGATTATTTCTTCTAGCCAAAAACATTGGAAGATCGACTTGGCTCGGTTCTTAAAAATTTACTGGTTCATAATAGGCTTAGTTGGTATAAAAAAAAACGTTATTTTCATACACCAATGGCGATTGGAGGAATTCTTATTTACGATATCATAGGCTCAGTGCCTCAAATCTGACTTGTGATGCAGATATATTTTAGAATACTTAGATATTCATCATCGGATCTGTCATAATAATAAAAAAAAAATGCCAACAAGTCTCTCTCTCTCTCTCTCTCTCTCTCTCTCTCTCTCTCTCTCTCTCTCTCTCTCTCTCTGTATATACAGTATATATATTTATATTATATATAATATAAGTATATATACTATATATACAGAGAGAGAGAGAGAGAGAGAGAGAGAGAGAGAGAGAGAGAGAGAGAGAGAGAGAGAGTCTTGTTGGCTTTTTTATTTTTTATTATTGTCACAGATCCGATGATGAATGTCTACTAATCTAAAACATATCTGCATCACAAGTCAGATTTGAGACACTGCACCTATTATACCGTAAATAAGATTTCTTTCAATCGCCATTGGTGTGTGAAAATAACAATTTTTTTATACCAGCTAGGCCATTATGAACCAGTAAATTTTTAGAACCAGTAAATTTTTAAGAACCGTGCCTAGTCGATCTTCCTCTGTTGCTGCCGATCCCACAGAGACTGGTAAATAAATAAATAAATAAATAAATAAATAAATAAATAAATAAATAAATAAATAAATAAATAAATATATATACATACATACATACATACATACATACATACATACATACATACATACATACATACATACATACATACATACATACATACATACATACATATATATGTATATATGTATATTTGACAAATAAATTACATGGGCAAGAGTGTTATCACTGGGAGAAAGCTGTAGTGAAACTGCAGAGTCCATGGCTATTCCCAGTTCGTGAATTTGTGAACACGCCGCGAGAACAGAGAAAGGACTCTGCATTTATAAGTGGACAGACGTCGAAGTTTGGAGACATACCCGTCTGTATGTCGTGTGACGCATAAAATATGAGTTTAGTTTAATTGCTGCTGCTGTATCCAAGTCAAATGCCCTGCCAAATCAACTCCTATCCATACCCCCCACCAACCTTCTCCCCCCTCCCCCTACAGCGTTCTGTGATAGACCCATAATCTGTTGTTGTGTATTTGTAACCTATCCAAGTTGTAGTGAAATGGAAGAGGGAAGGGTTGGGTGGTGGTGGTTTGTGAAGGGGGTGCCGGGAGGGGGGGGTGGTGGCTTTTCAGTAGTGAAACGCAATTAGAATATAGTCGTTTTTGAGGATACTTTTTGGGATTCATCAAATTGATGGTTCGATCTGACGGTGGTATTGTATTTATTGTCGCTGGTCATTTTGCGGGTTTGCTGGCATATATATGTTGATGTTTTTGATCACACTGAGTTTTTGTTATTATTATCACCATCGTTTACAATGGTTTTATTATGGCGCAATATTTGGCAGCATGATATTAAATGCTACCAGTGTCACCAATGTAAACATTGGAATTCTGCGTTACTATAATAGATGATATCAGTGTTCAAGTCAAAATATTCATCTAAAATCCTTTGCCTAATAGACCTTTCAAGGATGAATGAGGCAAATCGTGGATTTTAGAATTTTTTTTTTATTAATATTTAGTGAGGTCTTTTTTCAGAAAACTTGAAGTTTCTTTGTCACAGACTACTTTAACAGCAGCTATACAGTAGAACGCATGCACAGAAGCCGGTTTTTTTAGCCAGTTAAAAACCAGGTTTTTAGCCAGTTAAAAACCAGGTTTTTAGCCAGTTAAAAACCAGGTTTTTAGCCAGTTAAAAACCAGGTTTTTAGCCAGTTAAAAACCAGGTTTTTAGCCAGTTAAAAACCAGGTTTTTAGCCAGTTAAAAACCAGGTTTTTAGCCAGTTAAAAACCAGGTTTTTAGCCAGTTAAAAACCAGGTTTTTAGCCAGTTAAAAACCAGGTTTTCAGCCAGTTAAAAACCAGGTTTTCAGCCAGTTAAAAACCAGGTTTTCAGCCAGTTAAAAACCAGGTTTTCAGCCAGTTAAAAACCAGGCACGAGACTAAATTGGTGGAAAGGCCTGACAGTGATAAATGAAAAGCTATTAAAAAGGAAACCTTCAGACGTAAACAAATTCTCCATGAATCAGTGGAATTGTTATGGGTAAAGAAATATTTGGTAATGATAATATTAAGAGAGATTTGGACATTCTATAAGTTAGTCATTTACCTGAAGACGTAGATGACTGCATATCAGACGTAATATAATGCTTCGAAATTTACTCCACTGTTATTTTTTTGGCAACTAAAAGCAAAATATGGGTAATGGCTGCTGGATAGAAGAGAAACAGGAGCGTTCTTCTAATCTCACAGTTCGTGAATGCATGAACTCGCTGTTCGAGCAGAAAAAGAGAGCCCACATATCAAACGTGGTCGTAGAGATTTGGAGGGCGTTTCTGTATATGTTCATTTTGATAGACACAGTTGCATCCACCCTTCTCTCCCATTCAAATCCGAACACAGCACCCCTGTCCACCCTCATTGTTATGGGAGTGGAGCCGTAGTCAACTGCTCGTGCTATATCCAATTCGAACGGTAAGTGACTGGAAGAGGCTGCTTGATAAGGGGGAAAGTTGAAAGGCTGAATCGAAATTAAAATCTAGCAGTATTAGGGGATACCTTTTTGGAATTCATCAAACTGATAGTCCTGAATGATGGGCGGAAATGTATTTATTGTTTCGACCATTTGCGGTTTGGCTGGCGTAGCCGTTTGTGTTTTGTTGTTGTGATTGAAATTGTCGTTTTACTGTAGTTCATACGATTTTTGTTTGTTGTTTTAATAATGAATACTGACTGAATACGTATGTAATTTTCGTATTCCCGAAAGTTAAAATATTTCTCATACTCATTTGCTTTATAGAGGCGACTGAAAGATGAAGACGTAATTATGCAAGAGTTTTGAGGCGATGGAACTCTTGCAGCCTGTAAAGTAAAAGAAAAATAAATGATATTTTGTTTGTAAGATCTAATTCAAAAAGTACTTTACGGTTACCTGTATATTTTTGGCATGCTTTTGTTGTTGTTATTTCTAAAAATCATTATCTCTTAAGAACATGACATTTTACATTTAGAGGAATGACGTGATGCTGGTTATCTTCATTGTGATTGTACGAGGCTGTTGTGATACTTTACAAGTTTTAAATGTAGGACCATCATCCCAGATTCAGGAGGTAGTAGGAATCTTTTAGAAGTCATATTCCAATTCTTGTATAATAAAGATCCACAATAATATGAGGAGGAACACCGTTCATGTCTTCGAAAGTCTGTTTTTATCTTTTAAAAACAATACAAATTATTTATATAACTGGATTTTAATTATACAACAGTTTTTCGCGACGTTAAGAATTTCTTAGAATTGCAATTCTTGATATTGATCTCTTTCTCGTTAAATGCAATTGCACTAACAAATGTTCAATTAGGACTCGCCAAAAGAAGAATGCTGTTGTCGTGCACCTAAGTGAAAAATATATTGAACCCATATTATCATAATAACAAGGTATAAAAATACTGTTTCCATGGATCTCAAAGGGTCTTATTTAATACAACTAACAAATGGAAATGAAATGAATTTAATCCCAAGTCATTCATACAGCCAACAAAGGAAAATAACATTAATTTATGGCCTTTTCTGTACACTCTTGACCCCATTCCATTCAAGATGTTCAAAGGAGAAAAAATAGAAACTAAAGAATCTTCGTAATCCTTGTTAATGACTTGCCTCTCCTTGGTTTATCCAGTTACCCGAGTTCTCCTACACAGCTGCTCCTACCCCAAAAGAAATGCCTTTTGTGTGCATTAAAATGGGTATATACCCTTTTAATCTTAGTTGTTGTTGTTTGCGAAACAGAGTTGTCTTTTTAATCTCTTGCTCCAGGGCCAGTGAACGTCCAGCGGCCCCCCAGCCGCTGTCCATTCTCCAGCCTTGGCCTCCAGTCGTCTCTTTTTCAGCAGCTGGTGGTATTGGTCCTGCCGCTGCTTGCCATTGGCCACTGATTATGGCCAGTGAAAATCCAGCGGCCCCCCAACCTCTGTCCATTCGCCAGCCTTGGTCTCCAGTCGTCACTTTTTTGACAGGAGGTGGTTTTGGCCCTGCTGCTGCTTTCCGTTGGCCACTGACCATGGCCAGTGAACGTCCATCGGCCCCCAACCGCTGTCCATTCTCTAGCCTTGGCCTCCAGTCGTCTTTTTTTCATCAGGAGGTGGTATTGGTCCTGCCGCTGCTTTCCGTTGGCCACTGACCATGGCCAGTGAACGTCCAGCGGCCCCCAACCGCTGTCCATTCTCTAGCCCTGGCCTCCAGTCGTCTTTTTTTCATCAGGAGGTGGTATTGGTCCTGCCGCTGCTTTCCGTTGGCCACTGACCATGGCCAGTGAACTTCCAGTGGTCCCCCAACTGCTGTCCATTCTCCAGCCTTTGCTTCCAGTCGTCTCTTTTTTAGCAGGTGGTGGTATTGGTCCTGCCTCTCCTTGCCGTTGGCCTCTGACCAACATTTTATCATGTACATTTTACAAATAATCTATGTACTGTATTTCAATGTTAATATTTTTCTGTAGTTACCCATATAAGATTTTGTCAGTATATATCTATTTTTTATTATCCTTGATTGTATAGACCGTCTAATACCATCGTTTTATTTTATTCCTGCTTTGTGGGCTAACCAAATCCCAACACCATAGTCACAAATCAAAATTAGAGCAGTGTTCCTGTCCTTTTTTGAATGTGCTTCAAAATCCAATTTTAAAATTTTCAATAAACTTTTTGTCTTGATGTGACACAACTCATTTAATAAATCACAAAACTAATTAAGCAGTTTCTTGTTGCACTTACAGAAATAAACTTACAGAAATAAATTAAATACATCACATTTTCTGGCTCTTTGCAGTTTTCACATAGTTTACTATTTGATATTTTCATCATATACAACCAATCTTTTACGGCCAGAATTTCATGAACATATTTGTACAAAATTTCTCTATCATGACTGTTAATCAGTTTACTTTTAACATTTCCTCAATTAGTCTTCCATTCAAATAAAGGGTGTTTCTCTTCAACTTTCGGGTTGAACTTCTCGTCTCTCGACAAAAACCGATAAGTACCCTTAGAGTTCACATTTGGGTAGTTTTCCATCTATTACCTTCCGTAAGGTTGTTGTTATGTCATCATGGTAGGGGGAGGATACAGTAGCTATTTGTTCAACCCCCAAAAAGATTAGGTTAAAAAATGGGATGGGGGTTGGGGGAAGTGATACACTCCCTTACTATTCAAGAGTAACTTGCGCAAGAAGGTATGTCGTAGAAGAATCATGACTTAGAGCTCCCTTGTCATGGACCAGAAGTGATCAGTCAGTCTAAACGCCCAGAGACCTAAGAAAAAAAGACAATCGTTATTAGTGTGCTAATATTAATACGTATTGTAGGATTTGGATGCTAAAATCTCGACAAATAGCGCAACAAATCTATGTAGTGAATCGATAGCCCTAGACCTAAGTGCCTGTCCTTACAGACACACTCTGGAACACCACTATGCTTAACATTGTATCTGATTAAAGTTATCATAAACGATAAACCTAGACCTAAGTGCCTGTCCTTATAGGTATACTCTGGATCACCACTATGCTTAACATTGTATCTGATTAACGTTATCATAAACGATAAACCTAGACCTAAGTGCCTGTCCTTATAGGCATACTTTAGATTCGAGAACACCACTATGCCTAATGCTGTATCTAATTGGAATTATCATGAACATGTTGACACCTTAGCTCTGTTTTATATCTGAGAAACAAAGAGTAAGTTTTATTATCTGAGAAGCAAAAATCAACTTCCATTCATATTCCGAGAGAGAGTAGGGTGAGGGGAGGAGCTGGGATTGTCATCTAAAAATTAATAAGAAAACTCGGGTTACTCGTTTTAAATCTATCAGATCAGAGAATCGCTTTTATTATCCGAGAAGCACCAGTAGATATGAGTAAATTTGATAGACTTCTTGATGTTTTAGCCGGTAATGTTAAAGGAAAAGAAGGGTTCCCTTGTGGCTCCAGTAATCAGGAAGTGGCTGACATTTTCCTTGAATTTTTAGGGAAACACTTGAGAATTTAAATGTTACTTTTGTTGAAACTACGAATCAAATTAGTACTGAACCTGAAACTGGTGTAAGAATGTCGAGATTAAATTTGTTGGAGATGAAAATTTGTCATGCCTCACTGGTTAAATAGCGCAAGTTCCCCACATCTGAGAGAGTGGCTACTATTTAACCATTTTGAAAGGTGCACATGATATTCAAAACTTGAGGGTGTTACTCGGCTTGTTATCTACGCGTCACCTCCGAGGTGCTAGTACTAAACATGGCGGAAGCTGAATGGGACGCCGTGTTTAGTACTAGCCCCTTTGGGATCAAAGCATTATATACACCATTTCTATATTGTGTGGTCGACAAATTATTAATAAACGATATCTTTGATCCCCGAGGGGCTAGTACTAAACAAGGCGTCCCATTGAACTTTTGCCATGTCTAGTACCAGCACCTCGGAGATGACGCGTAAATAGCAAGCCAAAGTAGCAACAACGTAATAATGAACAATTAACTATTCACCTGGAAAGAATAAATACTTTGTCGGATAGCCAGTTGGCAGGTAATTATATTCTACAAAGAATGCTGTATGCTCTGTAGTAAATGAGCTTTTAGAATGATGGATGACGGCAAATGTGGTATTTTGGTCTAACTCGATCTTACTGTAGGTTCTGATACAACTGTGCATGAATTTATAAATTATTTAAGATCCACTGGAATTGTTAATGAAGCCTTTGATTTTATGAAAGACTACCTGTGTGACTGGAAATATTATATACAGATTGGAAACTCATATTCATCTTGCGAAATATTAAGAAGAGGCGTCACCCAAGGAACCGTGTTAGGTCCAGCCCTATTTTATATACATATGACTGGATTGTCAAATGTCCTACAAAGATTGAAAGACGTGGGTAAAGTCGGCTATTTGCTGAAGACACCCAGTTTCATTTCTTCGTAAATGACATTAGGGATACAAAGGAGAAACTAAACGCTGTTCTGAAAAGTGTCAAAGTATGGGTGACATTTAAGTGATTAAAACTAAAATAAAATTAAATTGAACTTATGATGGTTGGGAAGAAAAACAACGTGAGAAGCCTTGGTGATATTCGGCTGAATATGAATTGTAATTCAATTCTGATTGCTAAAAAAAAATCAGTACCTAAGTAATAATGTTGTAAGGGTTACTTGCCATCATTTTAGCAATATTGTCTTTGTTAAAAAATTCTTTATAAAAAGACCTATGACTGACTGAGTCACAAATAGAGCATACTGTTGCATCTGTTTATCATAATCTACCTAAGATACAATGTGAGTCTTGTATTTTTGCTTTGAATATTGGAATAACGGTAAGGTGTCGGCAGCACTTGCAAGATTTATAGACACCATATCATAGACTGAGAACGTTATGAAAGGACAACACTGTCTGTGAGATGAATAAATGTGTCGGTAATCGTTTTTTTTTCTTTTAACAAGGAAGGCTCTGTTTGTTTTGCGTGAGGAACTGAACGATTTGTAAGCAACCTGAACGATAAGCCAGTGTAGGAAATAAGTAAGCGTGTTATACTCAACCCAAAAAGTTTATATTGCCTACAATAAATTAAGTTCGTGCTATAAACGTGTTAAACGTTCCTCTTGCTAAGTAACCAATTGGTTCTTAGCCACGTAAAATAAGTCTAATCCTTTGGGCCAGCCCTAGGAGAGCTGTTAATCATCTCAGTGGTATGGTAAAACTAAGGTATACTTAACTTTTTCTCTCAGCTATATGAAATTCAAATCACTTGAAGGAAAATTTACGTGTACTCCCAAGACTAATTATGGTAGTTTTAGGTCTGACCCTTGTATGGATAAAACGAGAGAAAAAAGTTATACTTATGTAAAGCTTTTACATTTACACTTTTGTAAAAGGGAAAATGGGTTCTGTTCCTACGAAAATACAAACTTTTGTGTAAAAATATTCATCAGCGGAAACTGGAAATGGTGGTTGCCACTTGCTTACCGCATTATTTTTAAAGAGGCTAGATTTATATATGTAATACTTTAAAACGGTGATTGTAAAATCCCACAGAACCCGAAGACGTAATTTGGAGGAGAAATGTAAACATTCTAAGTTTCTGGAATCTTAGTAGGGACAATTTTAATTATTTCTAAAGTTAAACTAACTTAATTTCAGGTATTAAATTAAAATTTAAAAAATCTCATTTTAGTCTTTTTTTCAATCATTAGAGATAACACGGAATAGACTGTAATTCCATTTTCTATAAAAAAAACCTCACATTTGCATTATCTTCCATTAACTTTTCTCTCTCTCTCACACACACAAAAGAAACTTACACTTGGAAGTGGAAGTTGAGATTTTCATTATGTACATGACACTGTCAACTCTTTTTGGGTGTTACACAAATCGTCCTCGCGATAACGTTCAGACAAACTGTATTTACCCATAAAAGAGAGAGGGAATGTGGGTCACGGTTGTTCCACCATTAGGCGTTTAAAATATGGGATTCGTTTAATTGACACTTGCATATCGGAGTCATTCGGCCCGCCAAATCAAATCTTATCCAGATAAAAACTTCACAGGAAAAAAGTCACAGAAAAAATAGTCACAATAATCTCTCCTAGATAGTGACCCCCAAGGGTTTTAACACGGTACGTATCCACCTCTGCGGCGTGTTTAGCACAAGCCCGTTGGGGGTTTCCGTATAAACATAAACAAAAGACTGTAAATATCATAAATATAATGACCCCCAAGAAATTTGAATTTTTCCCGTGACTTTAATACAGGCCACCACAAAATTAATGTGACTTTTTTCCTAGCCAAAATTGTGACCTTTTTTCCTGTGACTATTACCGGCCACCTTCAAATCAGATCTGTTGTTAAACGGTTGTATTCAGCAGGGGGTTTATTGGAAGGAAAGTGTGTGGGGAGAACGGGTTTGAAAGCAGTTCCAGAGAAGTCATTTTAGTTCGATGTGACCATCGGATTTGGATTCGCTACCATTGGCCATTTTCAGTTTTTGGCCTGCCTGTTGTGGTTTCGTTATGAATTAATATATTATTGTCAGCCTAATGGTCCGAAAAAACCCGATAGGTTCAGTAGGAGAATAGGTACCAGCCCTCGGGCTGGGTAGTTAAACAGTGGGCCTAGCGACACACTGGCCACGTGTCATAGACATTGGGACCTGTCCCCCACTGGCTGTCGGCCAAAGAAACAGATCAGCGCCTGCCCTATGAGCCTACAAAGGCCCAGGAGGACTTTAAAATATCCTAATTGAAGATGTTATCGTTTAAATTCCTTTATTGATATTGCTTATTTAGTACGTCATAATAAATACAACCACTTTCCATTGATGCGTCAAGAAGCTTTATGTTCAGGATTTCCTAATATTATTGGCACGTTTCATGGGCAGAAATACTCTGAAATATGCTACTTTGTGAAAATGATGAACCTTGCTTAGTACAAAACGATTTTACTAAACTCATGTTAGGATATATTATTGGAAAGGTACGTGTTTTCATATACTGGTGTTTTAACCCACTTGTTGAAATTTTTGTCACTGGATTTTCTAGTTTCAGAATAGTATTTTTACTTTCTCCTAACCCATTTTGACAATCTTAGTCACGGAGTGCTTTATTGTTATCGTTATATGTGTACCCTGTTATCTTGAGAACTGAAATGCAATTGACATATTAGAATTATACACTTTATCTGTGGTGCATCACTATATTGTGATCGAAAATAATGAGTAAAAAAGCCACAGTAATGTAATTGGTAAACTGTATTTTTCACGACACAAAAAAAAAAAAAAACTCCACACAAAATGATAAAAACAAGGGAGCTTTCAACCGTTTGAGTAACGATTCTCTTCAGCCAACTGAATAAAAATACTCGTTTTTCTTAAAAAGACACGTTGAAAAGAATTTGCGTGACAGTCGATCCAGGAAAACACCGAACACTCTTTCGGTGTGGACTTGGCAGTTACCTAATGGCTGTTTCCCCGTATCTGTGGACCAACCGTTGTGATCTTCTTAACAGGCACCGATGCTGAAAGTCGTTCTCCACCCACGAATCACCAGTGGTGAGCACCGTACCCAGCGACAGCCGTTAAGATCACAACGGTTGGCCCACAGATACGGGGAAACAGCCATTACATAACTGCTAAGTCCACACCGAAAGAGTGTTTGATGTTTTCCTGGATCGACTGTCACGAAAATTCTTTTCAACGTGTCTTTTCTAAGAAACACAAGTATTTTTATTCAGTTGGCTGAAGAGGACCGTTGCGCAAACGGTCGAAAGCTCCCATGTTTTTTATCCTTTTTTGTATTCTCTTGTATCTTGAAAAATACAGTTTATCAATTACATTATTGTTGCTTTTTTTACTCATTAATACACTTTATCATCGCCTCCAAAGTCATTGGACTAAAAAAATCTCTGAAATTCCGCAACCCACATCTTTCCTGGGTTTTATCTTCCACAGTTCTCCGCCCGTCTCCCGTCTCGCAGTTTTCAACCAAGCAAGTTTGGGTCTTCCACCTCTTCTGGTGCCCACAGGAGCCTACCAGACACTATCCTTACTATTCTCCCACGCACAGTAATTATATTCACATTCAATTCCAACTGTCGAGAACCTGTACTGGAAAACATTGTTCGTGTATATAAAAGATTGATTATTTTTCCATCTACTGTTGTTTCATCCTTTCGTGCATGCTGTCGTAATTACTTCTGTTGTTCTTAGATATAATTTAGGTCTCATCTCGCTAGGTTAGGGTGATCATTTATTTGAGATGTGAATGGGGACACCCGTATAAATCAACAAGTACGTATATGCTATCCATAAGCAGAACCCTAATCTATATATATATATATATATATATATATATATATATATATATATATATATATATATATATATATATATATATATATATATAGAGAGAGAGAGAGAGAGAGAGAGAGAGAGAGAGAGAGAGAGAGAGAGAGAGAGAGAGAGAGAGAGAGAGAGAGAGAGAGAGAGAGAGAATTTGAGATGTGAATTGGTGACACCCGTATAAATTAATAAGTACGTATATGCTATCCATAAGCAGAACCCTAATATATATATATATATATATATATATATATATATATATATATATATATATTATATATATAGAGAGAGAGAGAGAGAGAGAGAGAGAGAGAGAGAGAGAGAGAGAGAATTTGAGATGTGAATGGGGGACACCCGTATAAATTAACAAGTACGTATATGCTAACCATAAACAGAACCCTAATATATATATATATATATATATATACAGTATATATATATATATACAGTATATATATATATATATATATATATATATATATATATATATATATATATATATATATATATATATATATATAGAGGAGAGAGAGAGAGAGAGAGAGAGAGAGAGAGAGAGAGGGAGAAACTTATTCTTCAAAAAATTACATATTTAGATACTGTATATATACAAAAATTTGCCTAAATGAAAGAGTATGATTCAGTCCGCATTTAATCAGAGCAAGTGCTACCTTCAATAGTAAAATATTTGCTTTGATAGCATAAAATGGAAACTCATAGATTCAATGGATAGTAAAACAAAACACATTTTTACATTAACCGTTACTCTTGAGTGTATTTCTGGCTTGATTTTATTTTCCTAAGGAGTGAGGGTTGAGTTTTAAGGTAATCAAAAAATTCACTGCAACTCAAGTCGAAATTGCATTTCACTATTAGTGCAGACCTCAATATAGTTATCTGCAAGTGACTTTTCTCTGACGTCCAAGAGTTTTTCATTAGAGAGAATACTCTCTCCGCAGGCAAAAATGAATATTTTTTATTAAGAAAGTGAGAGAAAATCTCTACCCAATTCTTATCCACTTCCGAATCATTGTCTTCACATTCTTGCATCTTTTCATTTGTTAAAAACTCATCAAAAAGTCCGTCGTCATCCAATGTCAATTGAGGTTTTGTCTCTTGAATAAAATTCAGTACTTCTTGAACTTGAGACCAGGATACTGTTTTATTTTGAAGAAAGATCCATTGAAAATTGTTCACGTCTTCAAACGGTCGGGTCCACTGATTCAAGTATTCAATGCGAGTTCCGTAAAATGATTCAACTACACTTTTAAAATGCCCTGCATCATACCCTTTCCCTTTCAAATCTCAAAGTATCTTATTTATTATGATGATTGGGATGAATAGCTCATTTTTTCTTTCCGATAACTTCATTTTCAAATCTCCTAAAATACTAGAAACTTCCATCATAGAAACTGTTTGGGACTCGACCTTCACTGTGCAATCATGGCATACTGTACTTTGTGCACCAAAAAAAAAAAAAAAAGCCACACTTCAGCAAATGGATTCTCGCAGAACTGTTTAAGAAGGCTGGGACATTTGTCCTGTGAGAAAAATACGTTTTCAAAGGTTTGAATAACTTCAGAATCCTCTCAATAGCTGGTCTTAAAGCAAGCCACCTTGTCTTACTATAGAGTTCTTTGGAGGGGTGGTAGAGCTTTCGACTGGCACGGTGTTGGCCCAGCGTTCGACTCTCCGAGCCACCAATGAAAAATTAGAGGAATTTATTTCTGGCGATAGAAATTCTTTTCTCGTCATAATGTGGTTCGGATTCCACAATAAGCTGTAGGTCCCGTTGCTAGGTAACCAGTTGGTTCTTAGCCACGTAAAAATAAGTCTAATCCTTCAGGCCGGCCCTAGGAGAGCTGTTAACCAGCTCAGTGGTCTGGTTAAACTAAGATATACTTACTCTTTTCTTGTCTTACTATATCCTAATAAATTTTGATAGTGTACATCAACATTTCCAAAAATTTCTTTCAATTGCTTTACTCTAACAGTATAAGTATAGAAAAGAAAATATCTTCTCTGTTATTACTTCTACATCTACAGGCAGACAATCCGTTGCAGCTTTCATACAGTTATTCAGTAAATGAACGGCGCAATTAACACCAATTAATTTTCTTCCTAGATTTTGTTGCATCCGGTAAAACATATTATTTTTGCCTCCCCTTGATGACCCACCAAAGCTGCAATTTGTGTTGTCAGCACACAATGCCAACAATTTAGAAGACAATTCATTAGAACTGAGAGTTTCTTTTATATAGTCTGAGAGTATTTCACTCGTTTCTCCACCTAGATTTTTAACTTACAAAATTTTAACCTTGACACCATGGCAGGGCAGAAAGTATCTAACCAATATGGGACACAATTTAATATTTCCATGAATAGCGCAGTCACAATGTAAAGTCATACAATATATCTGATACAAATCCCCTTTCAAGGATTCTAAGGCGTCAGGCAGGAAAACGTTGTTCAAAATTGCCTCCGTTTTGGTGCGAGCGCATGCAAGCGAATTGCCAAGACACTTTTTAATAAGTTTGGAAGTGCAATCCATAGAATGGAATGAAAAGTTGTGGTGCATTGCATGACAATCCCGAGTACCTGCTGCTGCTGCCAAATTCTTTTCTTTTTCTCCAAATCCTTCCTTCTGCATATTTCATATTTCCCACCATTTGTTATCGAAAAAGACGACATGCACTTGAAACACTTGACATCGCTTTCACGTTTTGCTTTTTTTTATGAAAGGATATTCGCTTTCTAATTCTTTGTTGAAAGTACACTTTCTTTTGGATGCCATGACGTCGTCCTCTTATGAGTGCTACCTGATTACTAATCGACTACGAACACGTAGTAGTTCCTCGTCGGTAGAGTTCTCGCCTAGCACTCACTGGGCCCGAGTTCGAGTCTCCGACCGGCTAATGAAGAATTAGAGGAATTTATTTCTGGTGATAGAAATTCATTTCTCGGTATAATGTGGTTCGGATTCCACAATAAGCTGTAGGTCCCGTTGCTAGCTAGGTAACCAATTGGTTCTTAGCCACGTAAAATAAATCTAATCCTTCGGGCAAGCCCTAGGAGAGCTGTTAATCAGCTCGGTGGTCTGGTAAAACTAATATATACTTCACCAACACGTAGTAGCTGGACATAGCCATACACGGCCGAGTGTAAGAGAGGTTACTGGTCGTATCATACTTATAAATGGTGTATTTGCTTTCATTTTCTTTTAATTGGTTAAAGATAATGGAGCACAATTCATACATTCTACTGGTAGCAATGCAATAGCCATAGAGGTTTCGAGAAAAAAATATCTTAATTCTTTATCTTTGAACAATTAGCAGTTTATTATGATTTGCCTACGCAGTGGGGGACACATGACGGGCAAATTCCGTAAAGGGGGACATTAATATGTCCCTCAAAGGTAGTGATTTTTGGGGGGACAGAGATTCGAAATTTTGCGGAGGACGCCCGGTCACCCTATTGTAGATAGATGATGCATTTTATTATGTGATCTTTCCATCTTGTGGTGTTTTACGCGTTCTAAGTCTGTCGGGTTTCTGTCGTTACTCCTATCTAAACCTTTACTTCCATCTGTGATAACTTTTTTCAATCAGAGATCCATAACAAAGACAAATAGCGAAGGTGAAGTAACATTCCCTTGCAGCGCTCCACTACTGACCGCAATTTCACTTGACAAGACCACATCAGGAACTTTGCATCTACTTCGTTTATGGATAATTTCAATTAACTTTGTATATTTAGTGGCAATACCACATTGACGGAAGACTTTCCATAAAATTAGTCTGTGGACCTTCTCAGGCGCTCTCTAGTAGCCAGCAAACTTCACCTGAATTTCCTTATTTCCTGAATTATTTCTCTGGTCGTTGTTAAATGTGGTCTATCACCTTCCTCCCTGTCGTAGCTCGCCTTTTTTTGTACACCCTAGGGCAGTTTTTAGGAATAGAATTGTTGATTAGAAAGGACTTCATTCCCAAAGGAACAGGAATACTGTACATGCAGATGGGTACAAAGGAAATACTGCCCAACAGGCAACGTTCAGATGCATGAAAGAGTATTGTTGAATTTGAATGTTCATATCAGACAGTTTGAGCCTTGCTAGAGTAGTAAGAGGATGATAGTTAGAATTGATAAAGATGTATTACTTCGAAACACGCATTTTTTATCTTGACTCAAAGTCGGTTTGACCCTCTTATGTTCTGGAAAGTTGAAGTACTCTTGACTTGAAAGACTTGTAAATTCCTTATTGTGTATGCTTGTACGTTCAAACAAGCGCAAAGAAGGCATTTGTAGTCTATTCTCTCCAGGAAAATATACCAGTCTGATCTGCAGGAGCATTCGGAAACTTTTTTTTTTTTTTTTTTTTGAAGATTTGCCTCGAGACGTCTCCTAAATCGTGTCTGAAAATGTATTTCGAGAGGCTTCAGTCCTTCCTGAGAAGCATGAAATAAAGTGTAAAAGAAGATACAAGAAAATAACAGAAGTCGGTTCTCTTTTAGCAGAAGAACCTGAACAAAGATGTCGTTTTGGGAATCGTCTCGAAGTCAAGACTTCATGATAGACTTTCTTTTATATATATATATATATATATATATATATATATATATATATATATATATATATATATATAAAATGTACTTTTACTTTCCTGCCCGTTATCTTAAAAAAATCTTTTTCTTTGCGTATAAATGTACATGTTTACTTGTGTACGTATGTGTATTGTGTATTGTATTTCGGTATCAGTAATGCCACAAATCGTATTAACGGAGCTGGCATTTTTGTTGACGGTTGTCGACGCAAGTTGTGAATAAATTCATGAAATTTGATATTTTTTTGAGCCTCTGTACCGGAAATGAAGCGTGGAGCTGTACTTGTTTTTTTTTATCACTGGTGTTTTAGTACCAATATTTTTAGCCAAAAACATTGTTATTATCTACCCTGGATTATTTCTTTTAGCCAAAAACATTGTTATTATCTACCGTGGATTATTTCTTCTAACCAAAAACATTGTTATTATCTACCGTGGATTATTTCTTCTAGCCAAAACATTGTTATTATCTACCGTGGATTATTTCTTCTAGCCAAAAACATTGTTATTATCTACAGTGGATTATTTATTCTAGCCAAAAACATTGTTATTATCTACAGTGGATTATTTCTTCTAGCCAAAAACATTGTTATTATCTACCGTGGATTATTTCTTCTAGCCAAAAACATTGTTATTATCTACCGTGGATTATTTCTTCTAGCCAAAAACATTGTTATTATCTACCGTGGATTATTTCTTCTAGCCAAAAACATTGTTATTATCTACCGTGGATTATTTCTTCTAGCCAAAAACATTGTTATTGTCTACCGTGGATTATTTCGTCTAGCCAAAAACATTGTTATCTACCGTGGATTATTTCGTCTAGCCAAAAACATTGTTATTATCTACCGTGGATTATTTCTTCTAGCCAAAAACATTGTTATTATCTACCGTGGATTATTTCTTCTAGCCAAAAACATTGTTATTGTCTACCGTGGATTATTTCTTTTAGCCAAAAACATTGTTATTATCTACCGTGGATTATTTCTTCTAGCCAAAAACATTGTTATTATCTACCGTGGGTTATTTCTTCTAGCCAAAAACATTGTTATTATCTACCGTGGATTATTTCTTCTAGCCAAAAACATTGTTATTGTCTACCGTGGATTATTTCTTCTAGCGAAAAACATTGTTATCTACCGTGGATTATTTCGTCTAGCCAAAAACATTGTTATTAGCTACCGTGGATTATTTCTTCTAGCCAAAAACATTGTTATTATCTACCGTGGATTATTTCGTCTAGCCAAAAACATTGTTATTGTCTACCGTGGATTATTTCTTTTAGCCAAAAACGTTGTTATTATCTACCGTGGATTATTTTCCACTCGTCTACTGTTTTATCTGCTTTTGTCGATCAAGTTTGTTGTTCTGGTAACACGATAATAACAATAACAATAACAATAACAATAACAATAACAATAACAATAACAATAACAATAACAATAATAATAATAATAATAATAATAATAATTTTAATAATAATAATAATATACGAAGGAAGAAGACCGTCTTTGAGGCAAGTTTTGTTCAATAAAATGGCTGCATTTTGGAAATTGATTTTATACTGAGTTTTCTCAGTCCTTCTAATAATTCGCGCTTTCTGCACATCAATATTAGTCAATAATTGTCCAATGTTCTTATTTCGATGGATGAAACAGCGTATTTCTTACAGCAGAAATTCTTTATTTTAAAGCATTACAGCAGGTTACTGAAACCTGGGATGTAAATCCGTAGATTATCCTGATGGTATTTTTTTTCTCTTTTTCTTTTCTGACTTGTTTGGTATTTTTAGTACAGACAGGCGTCAGAAAAAGAAGAAGAAGAAATGCCATCAGGAGAATCTACGGATTTACATCCCAGGTTTCAGGAAGACTTTTATGTAATACGTATGGTTTATGTCCAAAGTCAAAAACTGCAAAAAGACATTGAACTGCAAGTCGTAAGTTTCTCGTCGAATCTTTTATGCTCTTGTGTTCCCTTTTGTCGGTGCTGCTCCCAGCTGTCGTATGTAAATTGTTCCCTCAAAACCAGAGTTCCAGTGTACGTCATTTCACAGCCGTTATGCGCATGTGCTGTATATACCTGAAGGTCTCTTATTTCCCAGCATAACTGCTTCTGTGCTGATTGTGATTATATTTCAGCTTGAGTGTCTTTTAATGTAATCTTTCAGTGGACTGTGCAGATAAAAAGGCCCATAAAACACTATATACACGTTGAAATCTTATATATTTCAAATACTTCTGTATTCTTGATCATTGGTGAAATATGAACAAATGGTAGGCGACAACGATTATTTATTTAAAATGTAATCTTGCAGTGCACTGTGCAGATAAAAAGGTCCATAAAACACTATATACACGTTGCAACCATATATTTCAAATACTCCTGTATTCCTGATCATTGGTGAAATATGAACAAATGGTAGGTGACAAAGATTATTTCTGAGGCATATGCAGGTGTGACGACACAACGCTGGTGGTAGGTAGATGACCGTTGACCCGGGATGGAGGGATAAGAGGTTATTCCCTCATGTTTCGGTCCTCGTTAACTCCCGCCTGTGTCGAGCGTGCTGGGCTTATCCGCTGCAGCACCTGCTTGAGAAGAGGCCTTAGGATTAACTCGTGAGTAAAATCCGATTTTCATTGTCCTCCTGACAGGTTCATATTGTTGGTTTGACTGAAGGAGAAGAATAGAATATAGAGGTTAGGCCCAAGGCCAAACGATGGGACCTATGAGGTCATTCAGCGCTAAAAGGGAAATTGACAGTAGGAAGGTTTGAAAGGTGTAGCAGGAGGAAAACCTCGCAGCTGCACCATGAAAGTTGTTGAGAGGGTGGAAAGTCAGATGGAAGAAATAATATGAACGGAGGTGCAGTAAACGGAATAAAGAAGGTTGCAGCTAGGACGCTGCAAAGACCCTTAAGTAATGCATACAGTGCAACCACGTGAGGTGCACTGACGGCACTACCTTCCTATGGGGAGGTTTGACTGATGATGGCAATTCCACAACCTTCCTTTTGTACGGGCAGCTACTTTTGAAAACCAGCTCGGTCCCAAACTAGCTTCCTCGGGGTCGTAAGTCTTCCCACATTTTGCTTTTGGTTTTTGGGTCAGTGAAATTCCAAAATACGAAGTTTATAATGTTTCCAAGTTAATTTGCCAAAATGGTGTTTTTCTTTTTTTTACTTACTAGTATAGTGTGTTTGTTATTACGTCCAAAACCTGGGCCTTAAGGTCTGTCATTATGTCCTGGCGTATATAAGGGCGGGGATTTTATTGGACAAAGATCCTTAGACCCAATGGGGCATGAGGGATGCAGTTGCTCTAGGATTTCAGGTACTCTTACGATTATCAGTTGATAGTGACAGCAGTGACATTTATATCGCTGATAAGTTGCTACTAAGCAGTTTAATCCCTCAGCTTCAGAAGTTACTTATTAGATTAATGAATGCTGAATACCGTAGTATTTTCTTAAATATAGTGCAACGTTCTCTCTCTCTCTCTCTCTCTCTCTCTCTGTGAAAATGTTTATTCAACTACTTTTTGAAAAATAAGTCATACCGTAGCAAGACTACTCACGTCGGGGAGAAAATGGACCGTCCCTGTGAATTTAGGAACACGAACTAGAACAAGGAAAAAAAAAAGTCTGGTGCATTTGCAAGTGGACAACAAAATTTGGAGGATGTATGCGCCAATATATCTTGCGACCCTCAAAATATGGGTTTAGTTTAATTGCTGGTAGTGTATCCAGGTCCCCCCTCCCCCGTCATGTTCTCCCCCACCCCCTCCTGCCGCACACATTGCCATTGAAGTAGACCCATAATCTGTTTGTGCACATTTATAATCAATCCGATTTGTAATGGAATGGAAGAGGGAGGGTTTAAAGGCTGAAAGGCAATTCAAATATAGCAGCGTTTGAGCAGACTTTTTTTTTCTGTGGAATTCATCAGATTGATGGGTTCGATTTAACTGTCCGGATTGCATTTGTCGTAATTGGTCATCTGCGGGTTTGCTGGCATGCCCACTGGGTAATCAGTAACATTGTACTTGTATTGATTGCATTTCTTTTTAATTATCTGTGATTTATTTGTTAATTGTTACTTTACTCTGAGAGTTTATTTAACGTGCAGGATATTTAGCATAAATTGTGTTATTTCACTGACTGTACCTAAGTTGATATAGTTATTCGTGATTACTTATGAGCTAACAGTTGGTTTTTAATAGTCATTACAAATTTTTTTGTGAATGCTCTTTACCTGTGTATATGATTCTTCGTTTCTGAATAATGCAACGGGAAAATAACGGAGCATTGCTTTTTTTTCTTATTTGAAACGTGCACAAATTTCACCATTCGGTTAGAGAACTAATGTAGCCAAGGAAAAAGTAGATCAGGTGTGTCCTAGGCTAATTGTTCTAACCCAGTGGTCCCTAACCTTTTTTATTACCACGCCCCCCTCTGAGAAAGAGAAAGGGTGTTTTTATTCTCAAGCCCAACGAGTTTAGCTAGAGCAGTAGACTATAGGAAACTAAAGTTATAAGGCGATACTTTTTCATTTATTCATAGACGTCTGAATATTAGTTCCTCACTCTTGTTAAGAGAGTAATGAATATAATTAGATAAATCTTAATTTTTCCCCCCTGGAAATAGCTGACGCCCCCGAGGTTGAGAACCACTGTTCTATCCCTTTCATCTTCCACTCTTGCCTCAGTCGTTAAATCGGATTCCAGATAAACTCCCAGTTATCTCTCTCTTCCTGCATCTAAAGATGGAGATATGACCTAAGAGAAAGCCTGGAAAAAGGGATTGTGAGGAGGTCAAGGCTGATGGTGACTTGTGGAGTCTCAGTTTCCAAGATTGTCTTGGGATATTTGTTAGCCACGCTTTGTGCGTAGACCACTTCTCACATACTATAGGCTTTGTGCATAGACCCCTTCTCACATACTGTAGGCTGTCTGATCGCAGCTTGCCAATCTCATGTCACCCACATGAAATCGAATCCCTTTCCGGAACACACAGAAACTTCCAGTCAGTTTTCCACTAATTAGTGAACACAATAATTATAAGCAGTCATTATTCTACACAGTTACTCTTCTCAACTAACCCAGATACAAAAGTTCTTTTTCTTTATATATACACCATTTGAGCAGGCCCTTCCCTTTCAGTTTTGTCTCAGCTTGTGAATAACATTTATCTGTATTTTGCCTATATAAATTAAAAATGTATGCCTTCTCTTTGTGTCACATTCAGA
>JANJGK010000007.1:56799290-56829290 GCA_039081455.1 Macrobrachium rosenbergii
TTCACCTTTCCACCGATCCAGACGATTTTAGTCTATATATTCCAAAACATGCTTCACTTTCATTATAAAAACTTTTAATCACTTTCCGCATATTAATTTCTAGACAATGCATCTTCAACACTTTCCAAATTGCATCACTAAAACTGTTATCGTAAGCTTTCTCTAAGTCCATATACTGATTTTTCCCTTTATTATAATGTTCTTATACTAAAAGCCTGATCCATGCAGCTTCTTATAACTGCTCTCTCTCTCTCTCTCTCTCTCTCTCTCTCTCTCTCTCTCTCTCTCTCTCTCTCTCTCTCTCTCTCTTTAGGCACGATTGAGTGAAGGAGTACATAAGATTGATGCAAAATTCCAGTAAGGAATCAAAGAATCAGTAAAATAATATTGTAGGTACAGGTGGGTAAGAAGCGGGAATAAAAGTAGTATAGTGAAGGAAAAGAGGAGATTATTTAAAAAAAAATGGCATTCTGAAGAGAAATTCATTTATAAGTATGCACGAGATTGAATAATTTAGTCAAGAAGAAAGTGAGAAAGAAATAATGCAAAAAAAAAATAAATAAATAAAAATATGCATGAAAGAAATTCTTTTACTATTCAAAAAGCAGCGTAACAGTCTGAACGTTTCTGCACTGTTGCAGTTTCTTACGTCAGCGGAGAAGGATTTAAAAAAGCAAGAAAATGGATGTTTATTCAATCATGAATTCAAAATTTGGGTTAACCAATCATGGAATAGGAATAAGGAATGGTATGATTGGAATGAAAAGACACTTTGTATTGGCAGTATCCACCCAGCGGGCCAGGAGCGAGGATTATAGTTCCTCAGTGTTCCTAGTGGGGAGTCTGATGATCCCATTGTCGTTTTATTGCTGGCAATACAAATATTTCCTGCTACAGGAGGTTAATCAAAGATTTTTCTCTTCTTTCACGTATATAATGCCTTGAGGATATCGCATATTTATGAAGTTCTAGCTTAACACTAATGGTGAGTGAAAGCAAACGGATGTAAAGTAGCTTATTACAGTGTCATCTTGCGGAATGACACAAAACAGAGAAAAGACCAAATTAAATGTGACCGTTGGGACGATCTCTGGCTACAGTATTGCCAAAATGGTAAAATATCATTGTTACCATGACGTGCGTTTGTTAAAGGAGGCATCGGTTATACACAGACATATGCCCGCTATTATTATTATTATTATTATTATTATTATTATTATTATTATTATTATTATTATTATTATTATTATTATTATCATTTTTATTATAATCAAGGGAAGTATATTAATGGTATACGAACAAAAACGGTTTGCGTTAGTCCAGCAAGCTACTATATATATATATATATATATATATATATATATATATATATATATATATATATATATATATATATATATATATATATATATATATATATATATACACACACAGTATATATATAGTGTATATGCCAGTGAAGAAAAAAGTTCACTTAAACGTCAGTGAGATAAATGAATTTAATATTGCCAACATTAAAACTCCCAACGATCACTAAGACACCAAAGCCTTCCCTCTCTAGCTCTGACTGCCTAGTAGATATATACACCAGGAATCTCCATAGGAACCAGGCCATCCCCATTTCCCATATGGCTTAGGCTAACCTAAATTTTGGACATAACAGTTGTATAAATAAACCTTTTTTCTTCCTTTTTGAGCCTAATCTAGAGGGATTTGAGAGAGTTCAGAAACATCTGAACCATTATATTATTTTATGAAAATAAAAATAGGAATTGCATTAAATAACTAGTAATATATCTGACAGCTTGAAAGAATTAATACGGGAATTACTAACGTCTAAGCTGCTAGAATATATATATATATATATATATATATATATATATATATATATATATATATATATATATATATATATATATATATATATATATATATATATATATATATATATATGAGCCTACAGAGGCCCAGGAGGATTTTAACTTTTAACTTATATATATATATATATATATATATATATATATATATATATATATATATATATATATATATATATATATATATATAATACCGTACATACATACATATATATATACAGTATGTATATATATATATATATATATATATATATATATATATATATATATATATATATATATATATATATATATATGCACACACGCATATATATATATATATATATATATATATATATATATGTCTGTGTGTGTGTTTTACAGAGAGCGTATTCATAAAACTATTTATAAAAACTATCCATGAAAAAAGCATAAAGATGCGTGAACTTTTAGAAGGAGACTCAGAGAGAGAGAGAGAGAGGAAGTGTTATCGTCGACCAAGCGCAAAAAGACGGATTTTTCGTTGCCGGTCGGTAACAAGCAAAGTCACCATTTTACAGCACAAGGCAAAGTTGGTAAAGGTGACAGGTTACCAAAACATTTCCGCCCCTGCTCAGAAGGTGTGGGAAAGTGAATAATGAAAACGATGAATACAGAGAATAAAGAGAATGGCGAAATGAACAACGAATAATGAAGCAGGTGAGAGAGGGTGAATAAGGTCTTAGCCTGCTCACCTCGAACCATGACGTTACGGTTGACTCTAGAAACAGACGCCATATAAGGGAGAGAGAAGGAGTAGAGACGCAGAGTTGCAATTACAGCGGGAGTAAGAGCGGACGGTAACTGAACTTAGCCTTTTTTACAGCTCTCTCTAAAACTTAGTTTTTTCCAAGAAAACGCTTATATTTACAAAGGGTTAATAAAGAAAAATCCTAAGACGTTTTTGCATCAAGAACCCCAAGAATATTGATCTTCAATTGTTCCTAAGAAAATAGATGCCAGACGCCTCCCGACCATACTACCTTAGACTAGGTTAGAAGACAGCATAGAAAATATATACATATATATATATATATATATATATATATATATATATATATATATATATATATATATATATATATATATATATATATATATATATATGTATATATATACATATATATATAGGTATTAATGTATTTATATATATATATATATACATGTATATTTACATATATATATATATATATATATATATATATATATATATATATATAAATAAATATATATTTACATTATATATATATACATATATATATATATATAAATTTTTTTCACAGCACATATACTGAATTACAAAAAGCTATCCTTTATTAAAAAAAATTATAATAATCCAGGCATAATAACTATCACAATACCATCAATTTATATTTCCCATATTACCCACCAACCTATGATTGCAGCAAAATCCCACGATCCAGAAGACCATTAAAAACTCATAAATTTCCTCCGGCCACAACGATTTCTCTCTCAGAACCAAATTCGGTGCCTCGTGACGCAATGGCCGTAACTATAGATAAGAATATGGGAATTTATAATGGCGCAATATCATGACTCACCTGAAGTTATATTACTTTGATAAGTATACATTATGTAGGTCCATAAATGAACAAGCTTGGTAAGTGCATAAGTACTGTTTGAATAAAATTGAGGTTCACATGGTCAAGTAGTTAGATTCATAAGAGTAATGTGGATTAACAAATTTACCTAGTCCATTAGATATATATATATATATATATATATATATATATATATATATATATATATATATATATATTATATATATATATATATATATATATATATATATATATATATATATATATATATATATATATATATTATATATATATATATATATATATATATATATATATATATATATATATATATATATATAATCTCGAATTCGAAGGGAAAGGGCACCATTATTACAATATGTTTATTATGCCGACGATTATATATCGATGTTTTAATGAGATTTTTTGTAAGAAGTTTTTTTAATCATTGCAGCCTTGAAAATGCGACTATAGCAATTGCCGTGAAACGTCGGCATAATAAACGAATTGTAACACTGGTGCCCTTTCCCTTCGCCTTCGAGATTGTATCCTGAGTCGAGACTCACCCTACTTGGATATATATATATATATATATATATATATATATATATATATATATATAAGTATATATATGCATATATATATATATACAAAATGTATTTATATATATAGTACACATATATAATATATATATATATATATATATATATATATATATATATATATATATATATAGAGAGAGAGAGAGAGAGAGAGAGAGAGAGAGAGAGAGAGAGAGAGAGAGCAATAAAGCATTCATATCCCAAACAAAGCATTTCTTAACACTGCTTTCCAAATCCTATTCCGCTAGCATGCGCAGTGCATTTGTCGAAAGAAATCCTGGACGGGAGCCGAGATTAAATTAATGCCAAGTGCATAAAATACCCTCGGAAATCTGGACACGACTTAAACGAATCTATTCTGAACTAAACATTAGTCTCGCAAAGCGCTGCAACAAAGGACATTAAATATGGATATTAAATAAGGATATCAAATATCCATAAAACGTTACCCTTGCATAGAATACGATATAACTTGAAGGCAAATATTCATTTCGGGTATTCCATGAATGCGTCCCTTTAATGAAAAAGGAAATTAAATATTACCTGCCATTGTCAACAACACACATCAAACCGCTGGGAGGGAGAGAGAGAGAGAGAGAGAGAGAGAGAGAGAGAGAGAGAGAGAGAGAGAGAGAGAGAGAGAGAGTACGGCAGAATTTTGTAGAACTTCAGCACGCTGTAGCAAACCATTTAATACCATCTTTTCCCGTTGTGATATATTTTATGTCTAATAAAATACAGGAAATAAAAAGCTTTATTACAACAGGGTACACACATATGAGTAAATACTGTTCATTCATAGAAGAGTCCCACACACACATACCTATACTGAAAGATTTTTATTTTCAGTACATTAAATCCTTATCGAAGAAACATAGTCATTTACGAGTATACAGCTTGTATCCACTCTGCAAAGTTACTTGTCTTTCGATTTTTGGGTAAAATTGCTTCTATACACGGACAAACACTCACACACACACGCACATACACATACTTATATTCCTATCCCAGGCCTGACAGAAGCTAGGAAGAGAAGGGGACAGGATAAAGAGTGTAGAAGAGATGGAATAAACCCGAGCTATGAAAGACGTGATGACTGATTTCCGCAGGGCAAATCTGAGACGCGGCCTGACAGGAAGACGGAGTCTCTCTGAGCTCAATAGGAAAATAGTCGAATTAGCACCGTTTGCAAAAGGAAGCGGAACTCCCTTCAGGGCTGCGAGAAATCAGGTTTGTAAAAGAAACCAGGACAAGATCGCTGATCGGAAGAACTGCTTTTCATTCATTCTTATGAAGAGTTAAATTTCACAAGTGAAAAATGCGCCGAAGTGTCTTCGGCGCAATCGCGTTTTCTGTATGTGCCACGGCCCAGTAGTGCCCTGTCCTACAGCGCTGCCAGAAGCACGATTATGGCTAACTTTACTCTTAAATAAAATAAAAACTACTGAGGCTAGAGGGGTGCAATTTGGTATGTTTGATGAGTGGAGGGTGGATGGTCAACATACCAAATTGCAGCCCTCTAGCCTCAAAAGATTTTAAGAGCTGATGGCGGACAGAAAAGCTGGCACAATAGTTTTCTTTTACAGAAAACTAAAATGTAGTAACCTAAAGAAAAGAGCAATATTCAACTATGCAATTTTTCAAATGCGAGCTTGCAGCATCTTGAACACAACAAATGTTGAACAAAGTAAGAAGCTGAATTAGCTCTTTTTGTCAAAAAGCTGAATAGTAAGAGAAAGAAACAAGTAGAAACTGTACTGGGACACTGACCTTGACTAAGTTATAATAGAAAAATGACAGAAGGAAAAAGACAATTCAAGACTCATCTGATCTAATGCGAAATAATAGGCGAAACATGAAGAAAAAATTAATGCCTGAAATTTGGCCCTATGCCGTCGTCATTGCCATGAATATATGAGTGAATTTTTATTAGAAAATAGCAGCTATTTATGACTCACAAGAGACAAGCACATACCAATGCATGAAAGCACGAACATTATGCATACCACACACATATTCATAGATTTAAACAATTAGGTAAAAGTTAGGTATTTAAAAGTCGCTAAAAATCAAAATTTCTTTTAAAAGGGCCATAAAGGGGTTAAGTTAAACCCCTTCACCCAAAATTTCGGCTTGAGATTTCAAGTGAAAGCTATACTTTCTCCTGTTGCTCATAAATCGAAAGTGTCGTACCATACGGTGCTCAACCGACAATGAACACACACTTGCACGCAGCTACCATCTAAAATATACTTTTGTGGGAGGCGAGTATGCACGATCCTCTATCGTGTTAAAATAACTCTAATCTTCCGGTTGTTATAAACAATCTTAGGCCAGGGGTTAATATAATCCTTGAAATGCTTTTGTATTTGTTATTACGGGCAAGAAGTGGGGACAGCCACCTTCTTAGTGTTTCCTTAAAATGTACGCCCAGTAGGGGATAGGGTGCCGTCACACCTCACGGGGTGCACTGTAGGCACTACTAAAGGTTCTTTGCAGCGTCCCTTCGGCCCCTAGCTGCAACCCCTTTCATTCCTTTTACTGTACCTCCATCCGTATTATCTTTCTCCCATCTTGTTATCCAACCTCTCTTAACAATTATGTCAGTGCAACTGCGAGGCTTTCCTCCCGTCACACCTATCAAAACTACTTACTCTCAATTTCCTTTCCTGCTCTGAATGACCTCATAGGTCCCAGTGCCTGGCCTTTGGCCTAAACTCTATATTCCATTCCATTCCTTAAAATGTACAGACCATACAAGTCATATCATAAGCATTATACATAATGAAAATTTTATTTCGTACGCGTCGTCAATGAATACAAACATTCAACATGCAAAATCAACATTTCCATGAGGAATATATACAGTCCAACATATAGCCCACATTTATGCGAGTTGCATGTTGACCATATGAGAGAATCTTGGTAATATGCCAAAAGAAACTTCACAGTACGAAAAAATCGACTACATTTTATACGTTTCATAGGTGCTGACTCCTGATACCGAAAGTTTACAGGAATCAAATTATAAAATCGCAAAGGTAACAGAAAGAGCAGATATCTTAAGCTTTGAAACAATGAGAAAATAAAAGTGAAACACTGAGAGAATGAACGATAATGCATGAATTATTAAAGACTAAACAAATAATCAAGATCCGTTAATTAATAAACTAAAAACCTACTGCCTCTCTCACACTTTCTCGTTCATTAGAAATTTGACATTTAAAAAAACTCATCAGATATCAAACTCAACTCTATTTTTTGGAAAACATTCTCATCGTTTGTTTAAATCACAACCAACATATTCTCTCTCTCTCTCTCTCTCTCTCTCTCTCTCTCTCTCTCTCTCTCTCTTTCCAATTCACCCTGTCCAGGCCAAATGTCTATGAGAGAACATATGGAGTCTATTGGTCTTCAACAACTTCCAAAGAGGAAACTTATGAAATTTCCAACCAATTGCCCTAAGTTGCGAAATTATGGCACGGGAAAAAAGGGGGGAGAGGGCGGCTGGACCAGACGAGAACACAACTGTAGCAATATTGAATGAGTAGGGGAAAACTTTTTCGGAAAAATTACACAGCATGGAGCGGTAAAAATAAGCACGTTCTCGTTTCATATACGCAGATACAACACACATACACATAAAGATACGTAACTTTATTAGCCACAATGCCCTCTTAACTTCTCGAATTCTTCACAGTTTACGGATACGCTTGTATCGACAAAGCCTTAGATCCAAATGCAAGAATATGAAGCAATTTTGACGTCAGTAGAGGGATTCGAAGCCGCATCCGGAGTATCAGAACGAGAAGAGTTCCGTTGTATTTACAATAACATACGCATCTGGTAAAAAGTGACAAGTACATTCCATATCTCCATAAGGATATTTTTATCCATACCTAACATAAGTTTGAGTGTGTCTGTAAAACCATAAATCTCCTCCTGTGCAGTTGCTAATTGGTCCTTTTCAGCAACTATTCACGCTCAAATTGATGAGGTGTATTACTTTTAGCAATGCCGTCATCTTTCAGGGCAAAATTTCAATTCAGTGATCGGCAAGACTGCGACCGCTGCCTTTATAACTTTTACATTTTCACAAGCAAACCTACTGTCTTCTGTCGTGCTTAAGGTTTCATATTTCCTCTAATACAAAACCTCTAATAGCGCGTAACTGCTCCCTGTAAATGGTATGAAAAATAGCTGTCGAGGACTTACTCAACAGAATGCATCATCCAATGAATCTAGTCAAGTTCAAAGCTGCTGACTTCAAATCAAGGGAGGATGCTCTACATCCTCCATTTTCAATCATCCTAATGGTTGAAAACTAGGTCACAACGTGGGCAGGAGAGTGACTGGTTTGGTATAAAGGCTAGTCGGAGACAGAGTTATATTACGTCCCCACGACTGTTTTAATCTTGATTCAGTGTATTTTGATGGAAATGAAGCGCGAATTCGGATTAAGTAAGAAGGAGAATGACTAATTTGGTGGACAAGTTAGCCTAAAACAGGGTTACACCACGTTCTCATGCCTGCTTTATATCTTCATGAATGGAGTGATGGAAGAAATCTGAAAAAGGAAATGAGATGTACGTACAAAGCTTTGAGGAAGGGAAAGGATTCACGAATGGATACAAGAACGGTGATGTTTGTAGACAAAACACCTTTGATTAAGGTTGGTGACGAAAAACCGTACGAACTGGAGAAAGAATCTGAAAGCGTTTGCAAGAAGAGAGAGAAGAGAGAAAATTTCAGCACGAGCATGTTTATGCGAGAAAATGGAAACCAGAAAGATGGACCAATTAATTATAATATGGATGGTGGAACAACAGATATTTGGGAGGAAATTAAATGCATGATGGTAGGATGGGAGAAGAGGCAAATAAAGCAGCACTGTTTGTACAAAAAATTAGGACCAGCCTTTGAATGTCTATGAAAGAAAAATTGGAAATGTATGAAGGAAATGTTGAGCCAATGCGCCTTTATGGAAGTCAAATGTGGCTGCAGATACAAATGAAGAAAAAAGGTTGAGTCCACTGAGATAAAAATTCCCATACAAAAAAAAAATTATAATAATTTAAGACTGATTCTAATTCACAAAATATAACAAAGTTATGGTTGAATGCAACTGATTCAACGACTATAAGATTTCGACCATTTTATGGGCTTAAAACTCAGGGATATCCCAGGCTCTGAAACTGAAACCTTTGAATTTTCATAAATCCATGAGAAGACAATACAATGAGAGACCTTAACACTTCAAAAGCAGACCCTTTTTAGTTTTCTGTAAAAGAAAACTATTATGTCGGCTTTGTCTGTCCGTCCGCACTTTTTCTGTCCGCCCTCAAATCTTAAAAACTACTGAGGCTAGAGGGCTGCAAATTGGTACGTTGATCATCCACCCTCCAATCATCAAGCATACCAAATTGCAACCCTCTAGCCTCAGTAGTATTTATTTTATTTAAGGTTAAAGTTAGCCATAATCGTGCTTCTGGCAACGCTATAGGACAGGCCACCACCGGGACGTGACTGAAAGCTTCATGGGCCGCGGCTCATACAGAAATCTCGATTTCGCCGAAGAAACTTCGGCGCATTTTTTTTACTTGTTCTATTTTGGCTCTTGACTAACAGGAAAAAGGATTGAAGACATTCACTAGATGGAATAGTGGTTCGTAGTCAGTTTACTCTCTAGCCATTTGTAGAGATCAATTATATCGTCAAATAGGAATATAAACCTTTAAATATCACTAAAAATATAAAGTATGATTATCATTATCATTATTATTTGGTCACAAGAGCTCCTGAGGTTCAGGTATTTCTTTCGATTCTTTTCCGGAGGATCAGAGCATACGGAGGACGGAGTACAACCAAGAAACGAGGGAGAACCCTCTCAATTTTTCCACGAACGAGCTATTCAGCAGAAAGCTTAATCATTTTATCAGTGTATCAAGAACACCTAAGCTAAATGCGCTAATGGAAGGATGTGTTGGCCAATTAATTATACGACAACAAGGAACAACAATACTATAATTCTGAGAAAGACTGGAAAGGCCACAGGTTAATTTAGCAACACAAAATTTAAATTCGGCATCAAAGATATACCACTGCAGAAATGTCATCTAATTAACTTCACTATGACGTAGTGATTAGAACCAACTTCAGTCAAGCACAGGCCTTAAAAATTGCTGAATAATGACCTCAACTCGCTTACCCCCGACAACACTGAATTTAAGTTTCATTTAAGTTTTGCTGTTAATTTTCCTTAAAAGATTTCATCAAAATATTTGGCTTCATCCTTTTTGAGAGAAAATATATGTGATAGCATTGTGTTACGTTATGAAAACAAGAATATCACCACCTCTCTCTCTCTCTCTCTCTCTCTCTCTCTCTCTCTCTCTCTCTCTCTCTCTCTCTCTCGTTTTTCGATGCCATTCGGGTTCCACTCCATTGCTTACTGGGTCAAGGTTTATCTCTACTTAAAGAATTAGACGTACGCTGAGGATATTAAGAAAAATTATGCTACGCTCTAGATCAATATTTCCGAATGACTTATCATGCAATTTTCATGCTTAACACGTAATTTATTCACAGTTCAACACGGTCATTCAAGATGGCGACAAAAGTTGGTTGACGGAATGATTAGGAATTATCTGGAGTCTATAATACATGAAGATCAAGTTCAACAGTTTTCCTCATGGCAAAAGATTTTAAGGCTAAAGATAACCGAGAACCCAAACCTAGATAAGGAGATGCACTGCAGGAACGCCAGGAAAAACAACTCTGATAGTTCTAGAGCGGCAAAATCTCTTAACAGTGTCTGCAAAGGCTGCAGCGTAGTGACTGTTCAACTGAAGGTTGAAGTGAGTCCATGCTTGAACTAAAAATAAGACATTGATATATAGGGAAAGCATTTGAAACAGATGAAGACGAAATGCTAATAACGCCCCTCGCAAGGCTAAATAAGACCCAAAGAAATCTGGAGGAGCTGCATTTAAGTATTTACCGGATCCAAAGTAAGAGCTTTCAAGATCCAAAGTCACAGAGATTCTTGCAAGCACAACTAGCATAACTTATGATCCTTCCGAGGCCTGTTAACAATTGCTTCCAAATTCAATATTCTATACCTACAGACAGGATGGTTTTACCTATAAAATACAGTACTATTTTATTTCTTATCAATCCCAATTACCAAATCTCGTATTCGATTTAAAAATTTTATCTCCCATTGGTGACACTCTCCACGACACAAGATATTAGCAATTTCATGTTTGGTCCAAAAATAAATTTCCTTTCACCAAAAGACCCCGCAGGGGGGCCCAGTGCCGTCAGTGCCCTCGGGCGGTGCACTGTAGGCATTACTTAAAGTTCTTTGCAGAGTCCCTTTGGCCCCTAGCTGCAACCCCTTTCATTCCTTATACTCTACCTCCGTTCGTATTTTTTCTACCAGCTTACTCTCCTGAACCCTCTCCTAACAATTTATTCATAGTGCAACTGCGAGGTATCCCTCCTATTACACCTTCCAGTCCTTTTTACTCGCAATTTCCGTTTCAGCGCTGAATGACCTCATAGGTCCCAGCTCTTGACCTTTGGCATAAATTTTATATTCTGTCTGTCTGTCCTCACCAAAAGAAGAATATCACGTGTCGACACAGTAATTACTCATTAAGTAGATAAAACATCACTAGACAGAGAGCAACATTTAATAAGCCTAAACATCTAAAAGGAGCCTTTGATGAACACCATAAAAATTGAATAGAAGATCCTTGAAGAACTGACTCATATTTTTCTAATTATGAAATCAATTTTCTCTTCCTCTGACGTGAAACGGTCATTATAACTTGAAATATTCACTGAATAATGGACTTAATATCTTCGGCGAGTCTTTGAACGGTAATTACTGATGGCTTTAATATCAAATTTCATTAAAAAAAAGTTTCTTTATGATCACCATTTCAGAATAATTTCATATGAACAGCTGCATCCAAGGTCATCATAGGTGGTTTTATCTGACTTGACCAAACCTAAGTAAACAGATTTAGAAATTAAATATAAATAATTCCCTTGCTTGTTAATGTCATAAAAGGGCTCTCTCTCTCTCTCTCTCTCTCTCTCTCTCTCTCTCTCTCTCTCTCTCTCTCTCTCTCTCTCTCTGAATATCTAAAGAAAACACTCGACTGATGAGTGCTGAAAACCATTTTAGGGAAATTAATGAAGAAAACCGTGACCTAATTTGGCATAAAATTTTTTTCAGCATTATCTGTTTCTGCTAACATCAGGTGAATCCAGTGAAAAAAATAACTTTTACACTATACCATTTACACTTTAATTACTGATTAATGGATGAGCCAATGGTGCCGAAAACTATTATATTAGCTGATTCATCCACTTACAAAGAAGAATTCAAAAACCGACGCCGAAAGCTCATCAACAGTATATCGCATCCCCCTTCACACTGCGCCAGTAACTTTCATTTTGCACACTCTCAAACTCTCCCAGTCCATTAAGGCCCTACCTTTCCAATACATTCTTCGAGCGATCTGTCCCAACCCTTTCTAGGCTTTCCTTCCCTTCTTCAACCTGATCCTCTTTAATTACATATTTTTCACCAGACTACCATCCTCCATTCTCCCCACATAACCAGACCATTTCAAAATACTTATATCTTCACATTTCTAGTCCTTCTAGTTCTTCAGCACTAAATACACTACGCAAAATAGTTTTTCTTAGGCCCTTAAACCGTTTTTCTTTCACTGGGATTCAACATCAACAATTCACGCCTAAATATGTGAGCTGGCTCAACAGTCTCTTTAAATATTCCTAGTTTAGATTCTAAAACTTCTTAATTTTTTTACAATGCGAGTGGGGGACGATTCATACGTTCATTCACGGCACCAACAACTTTTATATTTATCGCTGGCATACTGAGTTTTTTCTCCGGCTTGTCTAAACAGCACATTTACAACCAAAATAGGCCTAAACAACTTTGTCATAGCAGTTATCCTTAATATTGGTCTATATGGTAGATTAAGGAAGTTATTGGACCATACATATTGGTGAAATCAAAGCTATTTGAAGCAAAAAAAAAGTTTTATATATACAACTGCCAATTTTAGACGGATGTGCGAGATGCTAATTTCAGTCCGAAATGAAAAGAATTCTTTTGGAAAGTTTTGTGTGTTCCTCAAAAAAAAAAAAAAAATTTGTACTCGCTAACAATTATAAACTTTAAAAACTTTCGTTAATCACGAAGACTGTTGCTACCAGCTTACGAATTGAAGATTGATTTCCGTTGTTGTTGGCCTAGTTTCCAATTAGCATATATTGGCTCCTGCGAGAGAACCCTTTCCTCACGGCTTACGGAGCGAGTCCGCACACCAACCAGCCATAAGAACTCCAATGTCATTCCCCATTAGACGGCACCGAAAAAGATACATCGTATTACACCAGCCAACTTGAACATCGCTGCCTGTGAAATAATACAGAAAAGGTATAACAGTAAAAGTGTAAATAAGTGTTGCAGAATCTGTGCTTATTAAGAAACAGCACCCAGCCTTGAATCGGGATGGGAGTGATTTTCCGTAAATGATAATGTATTGGTTTGAACATATTGTGCATAATTTTTTTTTACATGGCTAATTTTTTTACATGCGTAATGTTAATTATTCATTTTCTTATCGACAGACTGCCTCTCACAATGAAAATTGTGCTCGGTTCCAGACGTTTATGTCTTTGGTGAAATAAAGAGTTTATAATGGGGTGGTTTATCATCATTTTGTAACGTGTAATATACTGTATATACATATATACACACACACACACACACACACACACACACATATATATATATATATATATATATATATATATATATATATATATATATATATATATATATATATATATATATATATGTGTGTGTGTGTGTGTGTGTGTGTGTGTGTGTGCTTGTGTGTATGTGAGTGTGTCAGAGAGAGAGAGAGATAGAGAGAGAGAGAGAGCGAAGAATTATAACCACTGCCACGACTGATACCTATCACTCATTTCGTCCATCAAAAGAGTCTATAAACATCACAGACAGAAAAAACGCATCAAAAGGTATATATATTTTTTGACGATATTATCACTGATCAAGAGGATTCCTCTTAATATGAAGTGAAGAGGCATAATAAATTCCATTTCAGTTTCCATGTCCATTAATGCACTGGATCTCTCCCCACTACATATCCCTCTCCTCCACTCCCCCCTAACCCACCCCCCCACCCCCGGCCCAACGGCTCCCTCAATTTTTTCCCCTTTTTTTTTCATCTTTTCCAATCAAATCGGAACTTCCCCGTTCATTCGAAAAGTAAACTGCAGCAATTAAAACGAGAGGAGGTGCAATATCCATGCGAGTTTTTAAAGTAATTGTACACATGTGCTTAAACTTTTTCCAGTTGCATGTTATTTGTATCAATGTATGTGGATTCGTCTTTTATTCTTAACTTAATCCCTACTCGGGGTCGCTGTTTCCTAATGAGCCCCCCTCCAGCTGTTCTTACCTCGAGGAATATACATACACATAGAAGTAACTAAAGTTGTAAAACGTGAATATTTATGACAGTTTTGTAAGTACTACACATGAATATTATTATTCGCAAATATCAAACCACATACATTAGATAATATACAATTAATTACCTCTTGGGAGTAACTTAACACTCCCAGGAATTTCTATATAAGTGCATGTATCCCTAATTGGATTAGAACCCATGCCTGATTGGTAAGTTTGTAACACGTTACTATTTATGATAATTTTGTCAGTAGTATAACTATGTCATTTTAAACTCAGAATATTAAGTCAAAAGTACCCTTTAGCATCAAATTTACTTGCTTTGGGAATAACACCTATAAGTTGTTATATATGTTACGTGCAGTGCCTGGACAGAATCTGAACCTGTGTGATTTGAGTTTGATTCAGAGGTGACAGGGACTTATCCATTCACGTATCAAGAGATGTATAAGTTGATTTTGACCTTGCTGCACACTCTTGAATGCAAGTCAGGTTCTGTCCTTAAGGAGGATTTATCAGTAATGCGCATGACTTCTTATCCCCACATAATATTAAGCCACAAATACCTCTCCGACATTAAATTCCTTTTACACTGAAAACAACTTACACCGAAAGGGAGGTATGTATGGTGAGTGCATCTGGCCCACCCAGGGTTTGATATCAAATTTGGGAGTAATGCCTTCGGAGTAACTTACACTCCCAGGAAATTTATTTGTGTATCTTCCCGGCAATAGTCTGAATCTGTGCCAGTTAGATTCTACGCAGCGGTGGCAAGTGACTTGTCCATTCAGCTATCAAGAGAGGTGCAAGTTGATTTTGACTCTGTTGTACATTTTCATGGAAATAATCCAGGTTCTGTACTTGGAATTTAAATCACCAAGATAGCTAAATGCTAGGATTGCAACACATAGCTATTTAAGATAGGTTTATCAGTAATACACATGACTTTTTTTATACACACAAATACCCCTTAACATTGAATTCACTTCACAATGAGAATAACTTACTCCGAAAGGGAAGTCTTTATGATAACCGGATCTGTCCCAGCCCGGATTTGGTTCATTTGTAACTGAATTCTCCATTCTCTTATCAAGTTGATCTTGACTCTTGGGTAAATATTCTTTCAAATTCATGTTCTGTACTCAAAATAGAAGTAAAAAAGATTGCTAATTTTGTGACAGTGTTAATTTAGGTAAATTATGTCTTTAATGCACACGTGAGGTTTTAAACTCAAATATTACACAACAAATACCCATTAATATCAAGTTCAATTTCCTCTGGAAATTACTTACGGCCAAAGAGAATTGTGTTTAAGTGCATCTGCCCTTCCCTGGATTCGGAATCATGCCTTTTAGGTTTGATACAGTGGTGAAAGGAACCAATCCATTCAGCTCTCAAGAGAGACGTAGGCTGACTTCGACTCTGCTATACATATTCCTATCAAATTCAGGGCCTTTACTTAGAATCAAATTAAACTCCTTTAGTCTCTGGCTCAGTTATGTGTTAAAACATCATTTTCGGCAATTTCCAAATCGTTATTTCATTTTGATTTTGGCCCGGTTTTAGTTTTCTGTAAAACAAAACTGTTGTGCCGGCTTTGTCTGTACGTACACACTTTATTCTGTCCGCAATTTTTCTGTCCACCCTCAGATCTTAAAAACTACTGAGGCTAGAGGGCTGCAAATTCGTATGTTGATCATCCACCCTCCAATCATCAAACATACCAAATAGCAGTCCTCTAGTCTCATTAGTTTTATTTTATATAAGGTTAAAGTTAGCTGTAATCGTGCATCTGGCAACGATATAAGACATGCCACCACCGGGCCGTGGTTAAAGTTTCATGGGCCGCGGCTCATACAGCATTATGCCGAGATCCCCGAAAGAGAGATATACTTTCGGTGACCTTGATTATACGCTGTACAGGAAGAGAAAAAGCGTGAACATTAACTTCACAAGCTGAGTTCAAAGTAAAAATTCATTTATCAAAGCTTTGGCACCGGAACAGATAGAACATGCTAGGGGATTCTGACTGATATGGTTAATTTTTAAATTCACTCTCATTGTGATTTTAAATTCACTTTTATTTCAATTTTAAATTCGCTTAAATTTTTCTTTTAAATTTAATTTCCTTTTATTTTTAAATTCGCTTAAATTTTTACTTTAAATTTAATTTCCTTTTATTTTTAAATTCACGTTAATTCAATTTTAATTCCACTTCCATTTTCATTTTAAATTAACTATAATTGTCATGTTAAATTCACTTTAATTTTCAATTAATTATAATTCACTTTAATTTTCAATTAATTATAATTATTTTAATTTCACTCTCATGTTTTTAAATTTACTCCCATTTTAATTTTAAATTCACTTTTATTTCAATTTTAAATTCGCTTAAATTTTTATTTTAGATTCAATTTCCTTTTAATTTTAAATTCAAATTAATTTTCATTTTAAATTCACTTTCATTATCATTTTAAATTAACTGTGGAAATAATTTCCAGTTTAAATTCACTTTAATTTTAAATTAATTATAATTAGAATTTTAAATTCACTTTCATGTTCATTTTAAATTTAATTTCATTTTAATTTTGAATTCACTTTTATTACCATTTTAATCGCTTCCATTTTTATTTTAAATTAAATTTCCTTTTAATTTTTAATTTACTATAATTTTAATTTTAAATTCACGTTCATTTTAATTTTCAAGTAACTATAATTTTCAGTTTATTTTTTACATTAATTTTAATTTTTAATTAACTATAAGTTTAATCTTAAATTCACTTTCATTTTAATTTTAAATTCTATTTAACTTCAATTTTAAATTCTATTTCATTCTAATTTTAGATTAACTTCCATTTCAATTCTAAATTAACTTTCATTTTAATTTTACTTTCACTTTCATTTTTATATTAACTTCACTATCACTTTAACTCTAGATTCACTTCCATTTTAATTTTAAATTTATTTCAATTTTCATTTTAAATTTACTTTCATTTTCATTTTAAATTCACCTTAATTTTAATTTTAAATTAACCATCACTTTATTTCTAAATTCACTTCCATTTTAATTTTAAAATCATTTCCATTTTCATTTTAAATTCACTTTCTTTTTTATTTTAAATTCACTTTCATTTTGATTTTAAATTCACTTTCATTTTGATTTTAAATTCACTTTCATTTTAATTTTAAATTCCATTTCAATTTACAATTCACTTACATTATTATCTTAAATTCACTTCACCTTGGGAGTAACTTACACCCAAAGGGAATGGTACATAAGTCCATTTACCCGGTCAGGATTCAAACTGAGCCCTTTGGGTTTCAGACAGAATCAAGAGGGACTCCTCCATTCGGCTACCAGGAGACACATGTTGATTTCGACTCTGCTGTCAGGATTCCAGTCAAATTTTTTCAAATTCAGGATTCAGATATCTTTGGGCCCATGAAGTTAAATCACAAGTAACTCTTTGCCAAAACAGCGAGATACATAGTTATGGGGCCTGGAGAGCCGTAGTGAAGGTGAGGAAGCGCGTGGGTCTTGCAACTTCACCCCATAAAGACTTGCTGACAACTGGAATGCTGAGCGAGACTGTGCGAACCTATGAGGGTAATGCTTGCAGTGGGCCTTGGCCGGTGTACTGTAGATGGTTCAAATGGTTTTATATTTCATTTTATGCAATATAAGGCTGTCAAGACAAACACTTCGGTACAGTCGGCCATTCAGCGCCTAAGACAGCAAAAAGAGGGTGTTGGAGTGGTTGAACAGCAAGATAAGAGATATCCACAAAATATAGATGAAGTACAAGGATCTCAAGGTGGAACTGAAGAAAACCCTACAGTCGCATAAGAGGTAACAGCTAGAGAGGCTGGACAGCAAAATTGAAGACGGGAAGTGGGAAAGGAGGTAAAAGTTAAAGGCTAAAAAGTGGGCGCAGCGAGCGACTGAAGGGACGTTGCAAACAACCCTTTAGTAATGCCTACAGTGTGCCAAAAAATGTGCACCGACGGCACTAGTTCCCTACCGGGTCTTTAAGTTTTTGGCAGCGTTCATTCGGCAATATCAGCATTACTTATGTCGTTTAACTTCCATCCGTTCTTGGATTCTTCTACACAGCTGTTCAACTTCTTCAACTTTACATTTCTCTTTTTTTTTAAATCTTTCTCTTGACAACAAATCTGACGGAGGATCCCTATGGCATTACCTCAATGTAACTCAGTGGTCTTGTTATATACTGGATAATAACAGTAATGCATATGCTTTATTAAACATAAAATCGTTCAGCTATACCATAATTACTCTTGATGACCTAAGCAAAATTCCAGCAGCAGTTTCCACCGAATAACAAATTCCAGAACAATGACCAAACACAAGCCAAGAATGAACCAACATCACTGATTCCTTGAAGCCCAGCTGGAACACCGCAAACGCTTCCTAGGAATTTATAAACTGACATGACCTTATTTATACCCAGTCAATAAAAATCTCCCTTATTTCTGGAAGCGAGAACAAACAAGGATCAGACCCAAAGTGAAAAAGAGATTATCAAAGGCCTAAACGTCCCTATAATCGTGAGTTTTGTTCGCCGATCCGTCAGCGATCATAGGAAAGGGCATAAAAGCCAGCTCTGGGACCCAGCGTCCGTTATAATACAGGAGACATATTTTTACGTTCTCTATTATGCGCCTATTACGTTTATTGCATCACTAGTGCATTGCAGAGGCTTATTTTCAAACTGGCTATTATATACAGCAAAATCAATGACTGCAATTCTGTACTAATTTCAAAAGCAAAAGTATTTTTTTGAACCAACCTCAATAATATACAGACAATGATATTCTCGGCAAAAGCGACAGATGAAAGGTACATCTCTGGTATAGCTGAATGTTTCATATTAATGTAGTCATGTGACTATATTCTCATATAAAAAGTAAAAAATGCCGTGGCCCATAAAACTTTCAGCCCAGCCCGGTGGTGGCCTGCGTTGTTGGCACTTATAGCGGTGCCAGTCGCACGATCACGGTTAATCTTAACCTTAAATAAAATAAAAACTACTGAGGCTAGATGGCTACAATTTGGTATGTTTGATGATTGGAGGAAACTCTCTAGCCTCAGTAGTAGTCTGGGGGCGGACGGACAGACAAAACGCCATCTCAATAGTTTTCTTTTACAGAAAACTAAAACTGTGTAATGAAAGAAAACAGATCAGCAATAGGGAAGAATTACCGTAAAGAGAAAAACTGAGAAGCAAGACACAAAAGATTAATCCTATTTAACACATGGCTAAATCATTTCAAGAATTAATTAAAAGGAACTTTAATTAACTTTGGCAATATCCAGTTCCCCTGAAGCCCAGACATTTGGCACACTAAAACAAGACAGCATCACAGAGCAGTACCGTGAATTTCATTTCAGTATAGAATTAAAACTACTGTTTCTTCTCCTCGGCTCGATCCCTCGTTGGGGTCGCAGTTTTTAAAGAGCCTCATCCTCCAATTGTAGGTATCTTTAACGGCTCATTTCATAACTGGTTTTGGGAGATGTTTTATGGACGGATGTCCTTCCCAATTCCATCCCTCCCTATTTATCCTTAGGGCTTGGAACACGTACTGAGTTGGGCTGGATTGCGTCCCCAGGGGCTATGTCATAATTTACAACACAACAATTAGTTATATTTCCCAGTGGAACAGTCTCCCTGAAGATGTTGTGCAATTAGAACCTCAAAAGTTAAAAAGACGACGCGATGCATTACTACCCTTCAGCAATTCTCCTTGTATTTTGATAATTTACTTACATTTTTATCTATTTATTAATTTGGTATTTTATTTTTCATACAACCTTCTGTTACTTCTTTCAAATGAACACCATATTCTTTGGAAGCTTCTATTACAAGTCGATAAGCCCATGTGGGCTTCTTCTATATGAATAGTGTTCATCTTAATAATAATAATAATAATAATAATAATAATAATAATAATAATAATAATAATAATAATAATAATAATAATAATAATCACTACTAATTGCCCAACTACAACTTTCGTGTTATGAACACCAATTAAGTTTGATAAGATTTAAGCCAATTCTTCCACAAATTGCCGACAATCGATAACAAAAAGACGAGGTAACTTTTCATTAAAAATGAATCGTTGCTAAATTACAAAGATAATTGAAATTATCATACCGAGTTATATTATCATACCGAGTTATGTTAAAAACACAGATATTCCAAAATCCATTACGTCACGAATTGGAATTGGAGCGAAAATCCTGCTGCCATGCAAATTGGTTTCCCAGACCTAAAGAAAAAAGAAAAATTAATCAATCCGATTCCATGCAAATAATTAAAAGCTTCGATTTAAAAAAAAACTTGCTGAAACTGAAAGGAATGATATTTTCCAAATATAGCAACGGACGATTAATCAGTTACGATCAAACTTCCATTGCAGAGTTGAAGATTGAATCTATCTCTCTCAGCCATCAACACGTAATTATCAACACTTCTATGAAAACGGATATGCATCCCAGAGAAAGAGAGAGGGAGGGAGAAGATACACTTGCAACATTTAATTAACAAGTTAATTTGATTTATTTGAAGTTAGGTGTGTGGATTAATTACAGGCTGCTTCATTACAAAGACTACAGTAGGCGGGACGCAACGGCGGGACACTAGTTATCCATCGTCGGGAAAGGGTTTTTGAATTTAGACCCGAGTCTCGATGGTTGGGGAGTTAATTAAACACTCAGCGGTTATCAATACTTGCTCGTTCTCGGCGGGGCAGGGTTTCTCTGCGCTGGAAATCAGCTTTGTGAAACGCTGTTCAAAAGTCGAGGCATAAATCACCAGCTACAAAATTGACAAAATATACGGTAAAATTCTACAAAACCAAGTCATAACAACACTATATATATATATATATATATATATATATATATATATATATATATATATATACATATATACATATATATACTGTGTATATATATTATATATGTATTATACATGTACATATATACAATTACATATACTGTATATGTAAAATTACCGGAAATGTGGAAAAAGGTGCAAAATGTAAGCATTTTCCTACTGGGCATTTTCACGCTGCTGCTGGTCACGACTGAAGTTTAGCGGATATCGGATTATAAAGGTCAGTGTAGCTATAATTCTGTTTTTCTCCGCGAAAGTTGCCTAGATGCAACTCAGGGTATCTAGATTTAGGATCCAGTGCTAATCTCACTGAAGTCTCTTCCAGCCCAATAAACTGGAACGATACCCTGTGAAAGGAAAAAAACATTGAGAGTCACATCTGATATGCCCATACGTACTCTAACGGATGACCGCTTCTATAATATATATATATATATATATATATATATATATATATATATATATATATATATATATATATATAGATAGATATAAAAATATATTATATACATATGTATATATAAGTATATATATATATATATATATATATATATATATATATATATATATATATATATATATATATATATATATATATAGCCTGCAGCCGCGAACAACTACAACAAACATCAAATGACATAAATCAAAGACGCTTTGAACCAGACGAGAACTTTTGGTGGCAACTTCGAAGACAAATTGTAACTACGGAAACGGCGAACGCCTCCAGCTCTTGAAACTTACCCTGACAACATTTCCGCACCGATTCTACGATGAAGATTAACGGCATGGAGGGAAAATAATCCTCATCCCATTACCATACTTTAAACTGATTTTATAAATATGTATGTATGTATATATATATATATATATATATATATATATATATATATATATATATATATATATATATATATATATATAAACCAGTTTAAATTATATATATATGTATATTATATATATGTTTTTTATGTATGTATATAATATATTTACATATATAATATATATTTTGTCTGTCTAATAATGAAATTTTTTTCCTTACTAGGTGTATTTTTCTCGGCTAGATTCATTTGCCCTGGAATTGACCATTATTTCGGAAGGGTGACAAATGACAAACAGTTGCGGATATTTATGTAATAGCTAACGTTGTCCAGAGTTCAAGTACATTATTGGACTATAAAAAAGGGGGTGGTTTTCACTCTTAGCTATTTGGATTTACCAAGTTATTTAAATTGCTCTGAAGGCAGTTGTTATTTTCTAAATTCGGAGCTTACTTTCCAGATTAATAATGAGAGAAAAAGACTGAAATCCGTGGGAAAATTCCCGAAGATTTCACCTAAAAAAAGATGAGAAGTCTACGGAAAATACACACCATATTTAACTAACTATTCTTAATCGACAGTTCGGTAGTTTCGGCTTCGGCCGAAAGTCGTAGAATGTCGAAAAGGAAAGGAAGTCAAGATAGACTAAGAAAAAGAACAGTTGTTAATTTAGACTGAGCAACAACTGGGTTGGGGGGAAGGTTTAGATATTCCGGCAGTCTTTCTCCTGGGAAAGCTCTCAATGTGAGGTATGTAAAACCACGTACAATGTCCTCCACAGCGTCTTATATAAAACTCTTCAACAATTCTGAAAGAGGGATTAAAAAATGACAGTCTAGTTAGCTATATGCCCAAATCTCCTGTGTCGAGGGTCGCCAACGCTGGCTAGTAAAACATCCAAATGTGCTTCGAATTAATACGTCCTCTTTTACAGCATTGTTACTCAATAGGTACTGAGGCAATAGTGTTAATGCAAACAATATTTAATTTAGAAATTAAATGTACATCTTACAAACATTGAAATCCGCATATACTGATCGTCAGTGGTCACTAACAGGAAATAGAACTGGTATTCAAGGCATTGTTTTATTAAAATTAAAAGAGTAAATGATAGGCCTATGTCGAATAACAAAAAACCAATGACGTAGGCTATTTTATGGCCAGAGATCATAGGATGAGTAGTTTTTATACCTTTAGTACACATATCATGCCTTCAAATAAGTGATTTTTCTTCTATTTATACATTGCGTAGCACAGTAGTTTGGGTGTTGCCATTTATAATCAAAGGCAGTGACAACAACGGGAACATTAAATTGATTTTATTCTGACAAAATGCGTTATTGACCTTATGACTCATTTGAAACAAGTTGCAGTGCAGGGAGATTATATGATAAGAACAGTCTAACATAAAGCATATGTGAAAACAATTTTTGAAACACTAATCGCTCGTAAACGCTTACTAAATTAAATTTTCAATATATGACCATTTCGGTTTTGATAAAAAAAAATGGGCTTCATACAAGAAAAAAAATCCATGGCACTAGACCTATAATGCTTACCAGGGAAATTACAAAACAACAGACGTCTACAACCTTAAACAAATGTTGGAAAACGATAGAAACATTGTACGAAAATATATTTTATTTAAAACATAACGTTCTGTACAGTAATTATAAAAAATAACAAAGACAACAATAAAAAAAGTCTTTGACAAATACTTATATCTCCTAAGAGCTACAAATCAAGTAGATTCCATAACACCCTTTTGCCACAGGACCTGAGGGCTTTCACTCCAGCAACCTCCTGGCTGCTTAGACCACCTTAGTTCCAAGAAGGGGCAATATTATCCTTTTTTCTTTGGGTTTAAACCGTTGACCACTGAAACAGTAGGCTGATGCTTGGTCCACTCAAATACAGAGGGAACAAAAGCTGTCTCCTCTCCTTCTCTGCCTGACAGTTGTAGGATGAACAAAAGTGGGAACCTTGCACGGGACACGTTCAGCCATTGAATTGGATTAGGAACTTAGAATTTAGGCCAAAGTCCCAGCGCTGGGACGTATGAGGTCATTCAGCGCTGAAAAATAAACTGATAGTAAGGTTTGAAAGGTGTAACAGGAGGAAAACCTCGCAGTTGCACTATCAAACAATTGTTAGAGAGGGTGGGAGTTCAGATGGAAGCAGGAGAATATGAACGGGGCTACAGTAAAAAAATGAAAAAGGTTGCAGCTAGGGGCCGAAGGGACGCTGCAAAGAACCTTAAGTAATGCCTACAGTGAACACCCCCTACGGGGGCCAGCCATTGAGAATGCTGGAAAAGTGGCGGACCTGGATTAGCCATGCTAGGTACTGTGGCTGCGGCGCGGCGTTCAAATCGTGTTTGTTGGGTCCTTGATTTGCTCCAGGTTTGCCACCTGCCAGTCCCCACAGCTGTGGGTAGGTGCTGGAAAGTTTTATTCCCTTTTAAAATACCCATTTATGATCATATAAATGAAATCAGCTTGATGAACTTTCCGGGTGGAATATTTCATCAGTTAAGATTGTACATCCTCTAAGTCTAATGAAATACTCTACTCCGTTTTAGTAGAGAATTATTGTTCATTCATAGACTCCTCTTTCTGTAAAAACTGCGACATTCACTTTATTAGTCTAATGCTTATCATGTTTCTTTGTTACTTTACCTTTTTTTATACGTAATACTCATCATAGCCAAATGGTTGTACTACGTCCTCCGCGTAATGGAAACATCTACAGCAAATGAGAGAAACCGGATTCATTTTCTTCACTGCGAACCTTATCATATTCTCTGTAATGGGACCACGTACTTTTCTTCTGCAAACTAGACATCTGAGATATTTTTTAAATGAGATATAATCTCTCTTTCTCGGTAGTTGAAGAAGAGTTTCAGTGCTCTATTACAGTTCAGAGGGTTTCAGATCTTTTCTGGGCAGGATGAATCCTAGTGCTCTTTTGTAACGATAAATGGAATGCCCATTATCACTGAAACGTAACTCAAGTTCTTTTTAAGTCTTTTCATCTCTTTTGCAGATGTAGCTCTCTAGCGGAAGCGCTACAGAAAAGATTTTTATGATGGAGAGTTCCACCCGTATTCTGTTCATAGACTATTCAGAACAGATGCTCTCCAACTAAGTTTCTAGTTGCTTATTACTACATTCTTCTACAAAAGCATGAATCACTGATATATGAAAAAGTTTTAATTCCCACAGCCTATCAACTAAAACTTTTCTCCATGGGAAGAAATTATTGTCGAATTGTAAATACTTCACTGTCAATCCCTAATGCAACCCAGCTACACAGGATGACTGAGGTAGCAGTATAAGTATTATAGGCCACACCGCATTAAAATTAATGATAATTCAATATATCTCTAATTTCAACCTTTCATGGTCAGAATTGGAAATTATCCGGCGTTACAACTACCAGGGTCACAAACTCCAAATGTGCTGCAACGCAACAGCCTAAAAAGGTTTCCTACTGCCGAAAGCAGGTTAAAAATTTTGGAAGCTGTGCAAAGCTAAATTTTGTTCGTTACAAAAGTGGCCCTACTACCGGCAAAATAATCCGTTAGCCTATACAAAATTTCTAAAAGATTCATGCGTTCGAAAGTTCTATTTTTTACGTTATAATCTCCAAGATTTAAAAGAAATATTTAAGCATGTATGTGCGTGCATATGTGAGTATGTATAGTGTAATATAGTGTGATATATATATATATATATATATATATATATTATATACATATACACACACATATATATTATATATATATATATATATATATATATATATATATATATATATATATATATATATATATATATATATATTATATACATATACACACATATATATGTATATATATATATATATTATATACATATACACATATATCTATGTATATATATATATATATATATATATATATATATATATATATATATGTATACACACACGTATATATATACATATATATATAATATATATACATATATATAAATATACAGTACTTACATAGATATATCAGGAGCAGAAAGGAAGAACAGAATCCTCCCGTGGAAGGGCGTGTATGTAAACTTCGACATCAGCAGCAAACTCCGAACACGAAACCTCGACCTTCTTTGCGCCCGTCCCTTAGCAACAAGGACGTTCCCTCTTCGCCGGGAAAAGTCTGAGGCATTTACTCTCTCTTTGGCAATTAGGGCCTCATTTTATTTTGCCCCAGGTGATCGATCCAACTCTAAAATCGCCAAGATAAAGCTTTCACTGGCAAACAACCCGCTTCGTTCTCGCGTTCAAAAAATGCATTTCCTTGTACACAAGCGATGCCTGTAGATGAGCGAAGATCATCGCTTAAATACACTGGTGCTTCCTTGCTTATCAGCCTTCCTATTTTCTTTTTCTTCTTTTTTTTTAGCTCTTGCAAAAGCCACCTGTCTCTGACATATACTCGAATGGCGTACTTTACGACCTGTCATCTGCACCATAACAGGGAATTCCTGCTCCATAATTCCATTATTTCTGACAATCACTCGGCTTTTTTTCCGTCAATTTTTCATCAGCTAAACAAACCTTTTCAGGATTAAAAGAAAATTATATAAATGAAAAGTCTCGTCGTGATTTAAAACAAATTCTCATTCCTCAGTAAGAAAAAAATAACACAATTACTTTTACAAACAACAACAAGCATTTCCTTTCCATGGTACCACCAATAGCCAATCCCCCCTTCCCCCACCTCCAACCCAATCGCGTATCAGTAAACCGCCCATCTCTTCTCGAGTCCCTTCCATTCCCCATACCCCATACCCGACACCCCTACACCCAACATTCTTTGCCAGCGTCTAACGAAAGATTCGAGCAGATCAGTTGAGTGAAAATTCCAGAATAATAGATCCCTCTCCGGCTGCACTCACCAGTAAAAAGGTAGAACTTGCTGAGAAATTGCTTAGACTGTTCTTTCGATTCCAACTAGCTGAGAGAGGAAAAAGAAAAATGAGAGAGAGAGAGAGAGAGGAGGAAAACATGGGAGAGAGAGAGAGAGAGAGAGAGAGAGAGAGAGAGAGAGAGAGAGAGAGAGAGAGAGGGGGGGGGGGGTAGTTTCGTTTTACAACACGACTTGAGCACAAACTTATTTATATTCTTGCACAGAAAAAGTCCACAATAATGCAATTTTCTTCTCTACGAAATTACTTCCTAATTTCTGTTTGTGTATCCCGGTACTGTTTCGTTACCTTCAACCTCCATATATATATATATATATATATATATATATATATATATATATATATATATATATATATATATATATATATATATATATATATGTGTGTGTGTGTGTGTGTGTATGTATGTATGTATGTATGTGTATATATATGTATATATATATATATATATATATATATATATATATATATATATATATATATATATATATATATATATATATATATATATATATATATATATTATTAAATGTGTAACCCAGCACTCAGAGAGAATCTCTTCTTCAAGCTAAGCAAAAGTACGTGCTATATCACTCTTGAAAACTATTCTGCTCTATACAAAAGACTTTATCTCTCCATCGGTTTCCTTATACATATAATAAGTATTATGTTATTCCTCTGTCTTTCTTTCCCCCCACCTCTCTCTCTCTCTCTCTCTCTCTCTCTCTCTCTCTCTCTCTCTCTCTCTCTCTCTCTCTCTCTCTCTCCGCCTCTATTAAAGTTGACGTACTGCTAAACAGACCGAATTTACAAATCAGTTCTTTGGAACGGCGTTTTCGTCCCAGCGGCTGGCTTTGTATGCTAAGTTTCCAACTCTCATCATCTCCCGTTTCCTCTCCCATTGATTTCACTAACTTTCATCCTGTCTTTTTTTATTATTATTTTTCTTCTTTTTTTTTACGTTCAATCACGTAATTTCTCCGCTCTCGCATAAACAGTAGCCTGGCTTTTAACCAACGAAACCGCCAAGCGTGGTCAGTTTGATGCTGAATTTTTTTAACATCTAGGTTTTATTTCTTTTTCTTTTTTTCGTGTCTAATTTTCTATAAATGCATGAGTGGATTGCCTGTCTTGACGGTCTAATTGGCAGTTTCTTACTAATTTACTTATATTTAATAGCTTTGTTTTTGTAAGGGAGAAACTGTAAATGTGAAATATGTTAGAATGAAACAAAGGTTAATTTGTTATGCCCAAAACGTAAATAAAAGGATTGGTTTCTAGCTAATAATTGCATTAACACTCACTGGGCAAACAACTTGACCCGTTTTAGAACCGCTGCTAGATAGAGATCAAGAAAAACAAACATTGAATGTTTTTGTTAAAGTGAAAACTACAAAAAAAACTACAAAAAACTAAAAGTTCTGATATCTGTAAGTTGACGACATCAAAGCCTTCTCTTTTTTGGGGGGCGGGAAGGGGCTTGTTGGAAAGAGAAAATTACTAAGTGAAAGAAAATATGATTAAATCAGTTGGTTTTTTTTTTTTTTTTGAGGGAGAGTAAATATAATAAGGTTATACTGTATGGCTGCGTCATTTATCATAGCCAGAGTAAATGGGCATATGGCTGAACCACAAACCGTCGGGAATAGATTAGAATTTGTTTAAGGATTACTTAGAAGTTTAATTGAGATTCATGTGAGAAATTCTAGTATTAGGAAACATCGGTTTTTTTAAATAATTTTCATTTTTTCTACGTAAACAAACCATATCCTTTTGCATAGGAAATACTCCTAGAGAAAAAAAAAATTGTTTAAAAGTAATTTGTATTTTTCCTGGGTACATAAACCAAATCCTTTTTTAATAGAAGTATTCCTTATGTATTATGTACTTTTCTAAGTAACATGACCTTTTATATAGCAGTACTTGCTATGTGGTATGTATTTTTCCTAGGAATACAAAGCATCGCCTTTTATGTAGGATATACCCCTATATAAAAAGATATGGTTTTCATACCAAGGAACACATGACAAATCTTTTAAAATAATTCGTATTTTTCCTAGTGATACATACCAGTGTCTTTTATGTAGAAGTATTTCCTACGTAATATATATTTTCCTAGGTATACAAACAAGACCCTTTTATTTGTATTTTCCTAGGTATACAAACCAGAGCATTCTATTATAATTTGCCTTAGGTATACAAACCAGAGCCTTTTAAATAGATGTATTTCCTATGTGATGTGTATTTTATTGGTATGCAAACCAGAGCCTTTTATTTGGATTTTTCCTAGGCATACAAACTAGATCCCTTTATACAGAGGTGTTTCTTTACATAATATGCATTTTTCATAGGAGTAGGGTAAAAGGTGCCATTTGGCGTCCTGGCATCCTCAAGAAAGGGTGTCATTTGGCGTCCTCAATTATTATTATTATTATTATTATTATTATTATTATTATTATTATTATTATTATTATTATTATTATTATTATTATTATTATTATTATTGCTGAAGAAAATAACATGCATATATAAAAAAAATTATGTAGTAGGGTAAAAGGTGCCATTTTGCATCTTGAACATTTGTTAGTAGGGTAAAAGGTGCCATTTGGCGTCCTGGCGTCCTGAACATTTGGCGTCCTCAAGAAAGGGTGTCATTTGGCGTCCTCAATTATTATTATTATTTATTTATTTTA
>JANJGK010000007.1:56831790-56842171 GCA_039081455.1 Macrobrachium rosenbergii
TTCGTTTATATAACTGACAAGTGTGTTGATGAGTACTCCGAACGAAGTCACTCTTCCTTAAGTTCCCTCTTCCTCGCTTTTCTAAAACCTTTCCTTCCCTCTCTCATACATTAACATTTCATCTCCCTCCCATACGGATATTACCCTCAAATCCCCAACAAAAAAAAAAAGAAGAGAGAGGAGAAGAAGAAGAAAAAATCCAATTGACTTTCCTTCCCGGAGGCAAAAGCACCCTCGAAAGATTTCCCCTTTTCAAGCACATCATTTCCATCCAATCCAGTCGTATTACTCCGTCCCGGCTCATTCAGACCTCAAGTGCATCGAACTTCCTAATGTAATCCCTTTTCAATATAGGCTACAGGGTAAGGGGAGGGGGATGAATAATGGAGTGCCACTCGCTACGCTCTGGTCTACTACGTCTTGCAGCCGAGGTATATTTTTGTGAGGTTATCTTCTTCAGTTTAAAATTAGCAGATATTTCCTCTCTGGAACTGGAATTTTTTTTAATCTATTCTACATTAGCTTCTCAACCTTTCAAATACAATAGTGTTTCTTTTCAGTGTCTCGTGTTATCCACTTGAAGAACTATCACTGCAATAATGACCGTTTTCTTTTTCTATAAGCATACATCGCAATCTATAAATATTGTTATAGTTTTCTACATGACGGTTTTTTTTTTCTACAAGCATACATCACAATCTATAAACATTGACAGTATTTTCTACATGACCGTTTTCTTTTTCTGTAAGCATACACCACAAGCTATAAACATTGCTATAGTATTTTCCACATGACAGTTTGCTTTTTCTATAAACATACATCACAATCTCTAAACACTGTTCCGGTATTTTCAACAAACCTTATATACCAAGCTGGGTCTCCATACTAGCAGGCCCTTTGGAAAGTAATACCTCTGTAAGCTTAGAAGCGTACTGATTAAAATCTCATCTCCAGTCTTAAGAGAGCCACTCCACTGGATTCTGCAATCTGCCTAGTCTACAGCTCTAAAAGATCATCCTTTTATGTACTAATAATTTTTTACAGACTCTTGGTTATTCACAAGAATTTTACAACGTCAATTTTAATTTTCATGCCCATTTTTTGTATATAATCTGTAGTACAAGAGCAATACCTGACATATGGTATTCCATGATACCCAAACATAACAGTAAAAGTAAAATGTTACTTCCTGCCCATGCGAATTGTCTATAAATATCAAAACAGTAAAGAATTTTCTTTGTTAGCGTATTGTATCGTTCATAATTTCTTCACCTGAGAAAATTTGCTAATATAAATAAAAGCATAATATCACTAACCAAAATACTGTATTACAAAGCACCCTTTCCCCAGGATTTTGATGGGGGAAGTAGGACGAACAAAATTAACAAGGCGGGGGCGGGGGGGCGCGGTGGCGCGTTCAGACAAGGGAAAGAAAATAAGTGGATGAAGTGTTTACTTTGGAACAGTTGTGCGAGACATTTGAGAGCCGAGGGCAAAAGCTTTGTAAGTGAATATGGACTAGAGAAAGGTTGCAAAAGAAAGGATATACTTGCAGGGAGAGGTACTCTGGACATACTGCGCAAAATGTAATCAGCTGATAGCGATTAAAGGATTTCATAATGAAAATATAACGATTACTTTGATGAAAATGTTGGGGTGAGACCAGAGTGTACTAAGTCCTAAGTCCCATTCGCAATTATCTTTATATATATGGATTGATAAGAGAAGTGAAAGGCATACGAAGGAGGAATTGTTGAAGGGGTGATAAATCTGAAATGCATGAGGGGATTGTTAAAAAAAGAAAAACTCTGCGACATGAAAGCGGATTGTGAATGTTGAAGAGAAACGAAAAAATGACATTTTTTTTAATATTAAGATTAAGATTAAGAAAACTTAGATGCAAGGGAGTGGTAAAAGTTAACATACACGAAAAGAAGATTTAGATCGTTCTAAGGTGGTTTGGTCATGTGGAGAGATATGAGGATGGTAAGATGGTGAAGAGCATTGGAATGACAAGGAAAGGAAGACCTAGGAAGTGCTGGGTAGAGTATAAAAACAAGTGAGGGAATGTGGACATATATATATATATATATATATATATATATATATATATATATATATATATATATATATATATATATATACATACATATATATACATATATATATATATATAAAAGAGGTGGGGAGACAATGAGATATCTATACTTATAAATATATATATATATATATATATATATATATATATATATATATATATATATATATATATATATATATATATAGATAGATACTGATATATATATATATATATATATATATATATATATATATATTTAGCTTTGTTATTAGTATGCAGGAATCTTGTATGCATAAATCGTCCACCACATCCCAGGTTTACCACTGATACACTGTTTCCTTCAATTTCTGCAAGGCAGAAATTGAAGGAAACAGTGTATCAGTGGCAAACCTGGGATGTGGTGGACGATTTATGCATACAAGATTCCTGCATACTAATAACAAAGCTAAATATTAGAGTAAAAACAATATATAAAAGACATATTTACATAATTACATATAGTTACCATCATATATATAATATATATAATATATATAATATTTATAAATTATATATATACATATATGTGTGTGCGCGCGTATGTGTATGTAGGCTACTGATAAACAAATGTCACTTGGAGACTTTCTTCTAATCGAACTGATTTTTTTTTTTATTACTTGTTCAGCTGGTCTTCGCTGGAGCGACTGGATCTATACGAAACCTGCAGAACCCGAATTGGTCCCCCATCATTGACGTATTACCTTACGAAGAGATATGAATGTGTGACCTATATTAAGGAATGATGAGAACTTCAACCTACTTTATATACTCGCCTTGCAGTCAGGCGCGCGCGTTTGTGTGTGTGTGTATGTATAATATAATATATATATATATATATATATATATATATATATATATATATATATATATATATATATATATATATATATATATATATATATATATATATACAGTATATATATATATATATATATATATATACATATATATACATCCTTATATAAATATATATGTATATAAACTTATATGTGTACATATTATATATATATTATACGTATATAAATATATGTGTATATATATATATATATATATATATATATATATATATATATATACATACATATATATATATATATTTCAATTACAACATTAACCGCTTAACTTCTCTACTTCGTCATACAACTTGATATCACCATAATCCTTTAATCCGATGGATGACTAGATACATCCGCATCATCGTATCTTAGTGTTTAGTCGTTATTGCTTTTTACACATTTTATAAACATACACGTACATACATGTATTTACATGTGTATACAGTATATATGTGTGTTTGTATATACATATATATGTATATATATCGATATATATACATATATATATATATATTTGTATACATATAAATACAAATATGTATATATATACATATATATATATGTATATATAAAATAGACAGAGAGAGAGAGAGAGAGAGAGAGAGAGAGAGAGAGAGAGAGAGCGGGCATTTATTGGCCACTTTTACCTTATATGTCTGCGTATCTAAATATCACAATGATCGCGTAACACACTTATATGTCAAATCAAATCTTTTCAATATGCCTTAAAAAAATCGACATGAAACCTTTATTTATCCATTCTGTTCACGACACAAAACATAGCCTTACTACTGTAGATATAAACTTTAGCTGACGCTCTCATTCATACTAGCGGGTTTGGAAGATTCAAAGAAGCTTTGAAAAAAAAAATTGAATAGAATGTGGAGAATGTGTTTACATCAGCGTCGAAGTGAATTTTGGCTTTGAACATTTTTGTATATATACTTTTACGTCTGCTTGCCTGTCTCTCTGAGGGACCGGCTGCACTTTCCCGAGATGTAACCGAGTACCGAGACCTTTCCCTGAAAAAAGCGGGACGCCATATCTTGAAAATTAACTATAGAATTCTCTTGAAAATAATCTCATTATGTTTCTCGCACCCAAATTACCTTCAGGTTACCCATCTAACCCAACCCAAACCAACCCAACCTAACTTAACCTAACCAACCTAACCTAACCTAAACCTAACCTAGGGACATGGTAAAAAAATTCCGGGGCTGGTTCAATATTATCATACATCTTATGAAATTCCGGACCAGCTGAATTTGTGTCTTGGCAATAAATAAAGAGCCAAATGTAATGATTAATCCTACGGCCCTTCGATTTAAAATTAGGGTTCCTATACATTTCGATGATAAGCACATCCAATTACATCGCCACTGCCAAAACATATTAATGTTCAAGTCTAAATTATGCCTACAGGCAACTTGAGGGCTTGTATGCCTAATTCAATCTGGTCCGAGAACTTGGACGTAACGCTAAACAAGGAATGAATGAATGAAATATAATATTTAGGCCAATGGCCAAGCGCTGGAACCTACCGTATAAGGTCATTCAGCACTGAAAGGGAAACTGAGACTGAAAAGATTTCAAAGGTGTAACAGGATGAAAACCTCAAAGCAGTTGCACTACGAAACAATTGTTAGGGGAGGGTGGAAAGTACGGTGGAAGAAAGAGAATACGAACGGAGATATCATAAAGGGAATGAAAGGCGTTACAGCTATGGGCCGAAGAGACGATGCAAAGAACATTAAGTAATGCCTACAGCGCGCTGCGTGAGGTGCACTAACGCCCGTAGCCCCCTACGGTGAGGCTAAACGAGAGAACAGGAGAGAAAAAGCTTTGCTCGACACATGAACTAATATAGGCTTTTGTGAACGCTACTTCGGCAAACCTTGAATAGCTTGATTATCAACAGCTTCAGTCATGATCAAGCACGATGTACAGGCAAGTTCAAATGGTGGTTAGGAAGGTAAGGGAGATTTGTTATAAAATTATTACGACAGCGACTAAGGACTGTCACTGTAAAAATGGTGGAGAAAACAATGTAAACAAATCAATTAACATACGGGTAGAATGGAGTTTTTATATTTATGTACAAATGGAAGTGAAATTGTCAGTGCAATGACTGATGTTTGCAGATGTTACTGAACTAATTAGTGACAGAGAAGAGAGAATACAGACTCTAGAGAAAGAGTTTGAAAGCTGAAAGTAAAAGTGAGCAAGAATCAGGTTGAAAGAGTAACTGGAAACCTGGAAAATGGACCAACGAACGTTAATGTGGAGGGTAAAAGTATGGAATCAGTTGATTTGTCAAGATATTTCCGTAAAAGTAACAGACACTGGTAAGATGAGAGATGAGCTGAACCATACAATATGTGGATCAAGGAAACAAGGAAAGTAGCAATATGTATACATAAGATAAGGACAGATCTGCGTGATTTGATATGATTTGGTCATGTGGAAGAGTTATGGAAAAGGAAGGAAGGGTCTTAATATCCAGAGGGTACAAAACGTGTGTTAAGGTGATTGAAGGTGACCATCACGGCGTGTACGTGTGTGTGTGTGTGTGTGTGTGTGAGAATGTTTAAGGGGTTCCAAACGCACCTGACGAGCCTTTTGTGTAAGCTGATGAAGCGTTTATGTTATAAAAGTTTTCTGTACAGGAGTTTCATCCACAATTCACTAGTCAAACTGTGAATGTGGCAGTGACCAACAGATCAATACCTCTATTTCTCTAGACACAACCCCTGCCCCCTCCCCCAACCCCGCCCCGGAGAAAAGGCTTCACGATATAAAAAAAAAAAAGTATATATCATTACCGATATCAATCTCCTTTCTCAAGAGCTTTCCAGCGGCCATTTTCTCATCTCTTTGGGCTTTTCTTCCGCGTCGTCCCCTCAAGCAAAAGCATCTCTTTCCCCATCATCATCATCATCGGCGCCATTATTAGATAATGGCTTGTAATAAGATTGGCCGAGAATCTCATTGGGTCTTTTCTTTCGCAATGACTTTTTAGCTGCCTCTCTCTCTCTCTCTCTCTCTCTCTCTCTCTCTCTCTCTCTCTCTCTCTCTCTCTCTCTCTCTCTCAGCTCTTGTAGCACTATCAGACAGAAAAAGAAAGATATAAGGGGCCCAGAAAAAGAAAGAAAACTCAGATGGGCAGGAAAGAGAGGAGAAAAGAGATACAGAGAAGTATTCATTTGATGTCTATTGTACAAATAACAGAAAAGCAATGACAGAAAAATAATGGATCACATCAAAATTTAGTATATGAGCAGCCAAGGTAACTGCAATACTTATAGCAGCAGAAAATTCAATTACTTATATTTAAGTCCCATCCTGTGACGCTGTGGTAGTAGAAAAGGAGATTGGATGGAAATAACCTAAGCCTAACTTGGGACCCTTTCTGGAACGGCGATTTTTACCAGATGTAACTCCTCAACTCTGAAATGCATCAATATCACACAGTTAAGGGAGTATAAGACGATGTATGGGACTCAAGAGTGTCTATGAGGTGGTGAAAGCTACGAAAAACTCCTTAACTGAAAATCCAACGGCAAATTACCTAAAAGCTGAGGCGCATTACGTTTTGAGGAGAGGAGACAGACTGCAGTCTTCAAGTTCTTGTGATCATCGTCTGAAGTAAGATTTGCATCAGTTGAAAAGGAAAAACAAATTAATTAGCACGCATGTCATATTACTTATGAATCGAGAGATGTTTCAGTATGTTCGTTCAAGATCAAAATCCTAAAATCCATAATTAACTTTGTGTTTTAACTAAATACGTTATACTATCGATATATTGTGTTTTAACCAAATACGTTACACTATCAATATATTGTGTTTTAACCAAATACGTTACACTATCAATATATTGTGTTTTAACCAAATACTTTACACTACCAATATATTATGTTTTAACCAAATACGTTACACTACCAATATAAATTGTGTTTTAACCAAATACGTTACACTACTAATATATTGTGGTCTAACCAAAAACGTTATACTATCAATATAAGTAAAATTTTAAAATCTTCTTTATACTGAACGAAGGGTCAAAATATATTATTACGTTACACAGAATGGTGCTGGGTCCAAATAAACTTGGTCTGACTCAGAAAAACATACAACTCTTGCATTTTTTCTCAAATACAGTCTCCCCATCTATCATGCACATGATCCCCCGATATTCAAGCACTGTTAGCCCTCTGGAGAAGAACTTTGTGTCCGGTAACTTAAATATTCCTTTACAGCCTGGACAACTATGACACCGATCAAGAAATGGTGTCACTATATTTCACAGTTAAATATAATTTAGAATGTCCGAAACAATCATATATTTAGTCCACAATTTCTGCCTATCTATTGTACACCTAAATGATAGAGCCACTGTTCGTAAGAACAGTATAAATATTTTTCCATTAAATGAAAAGCATGTTCTGTAAACAAACAACAATACTTCCAGCCCATTAAGAACGGTATGGGGTTCCCAGTATTTATGCAGCTTGTGATTGGCATAATGCACTAATTCCATGATTGAAGATTTTTATTTTATAAAATTTAGGCTGCCAAGCCAAGCACGGGGGGATCTTTAAGCTATTTGGAGCTTAAAACTGTGAAATGAGGGAGTTGGAGTGATTGGCCAGCAAGATACAGAGATCAGAAAAGAAACAAGATGAAGTAAGAGGATCTAAAGGTGGAACTGGGACCACAGTTGCACTAAGAAGTAATCACTAAAGACTGAAGAAAGGAAGTGGAAAAGGAAGTCAAGTAAAAGGCTAAAAAGCGGGAGCAGCCAGGGGCCGAAGGGACACTGCAACAGCCCATGGTAATGCGGGTGCATGATGGAGGATTATTTAAAGGTAAAGTACCCTCGTAATCGCTAACGCTAAAATTACACCGATGCTTCTCCGTGCTCTCCAGAATAGGTATGGATTAATTACAACAGCCCAATTGTTTTTCTTTATGGAAAGGTGAATGACACTTCGGGTAGTCGAGCGAGCGTGATAGCAGGCACTGGATGTTCAGAAAGAGAAGTAAATGCTTATCATTCCATTCCGTTACAGTTACCATAAAACTTAGCAACTGCCGAGAAATGGTCCAAAGAGCGCTAATCACACGTTTGAACTGCAGCACAATGATGGGGAAATGAGGCCGATTTCATTGACAGTGCGTGATTTCGTAAATTACTATTGCCAATGCAGGTGGAGCGTGACTGGGTAAACTGAAAACAAAAGAACCAATCGGGATTCAGTATTGTTTTTAAAAAACGGAGAGAATGCTACGCTTATTACCCTTGATTCCCGGAGGTTTAAGCGTGATGTTGTGGTTAAGTATATAAAAAAAATCTTTGCATCAAAGTAAAAAAAAAAAATGAATGAAAATGGTATCACGACCTGTCAATTTCCAGAATACTAATCAAAACGGTTAATGATCGTTACCAAGAACTTTGACGCTATAGCTTTCTTTCAAAAGTTGTTTATAGACTTTAAATCACGAGATTTGCTAAGAGTTTATTGCCTTACAATTTACACTTAGTATACTGTACTGTAATTAGACTTTCCTTACTATCACCACCAATCACTCCTGAATTGGTGTCTGAGGAATCCTGAGTTAGAAAACAGATTGTTCCTCGGGGCTTAAATGCTGTTATTTATATAATAGACCCGAAATGCTCTTTTTGACAAGGTGATGGAGTTAAAAATATAGTAATTACGAGTTTCAAGAAAATTCAAGGTTCCCCAGAAACACTTTAATCACATGTAGAATCTATTTTTTTATCATTGTCGAATATATATATATATATATATATATATATATATATATATATATATATATATATATATATATACTGTATATGTATTTTATATATTATATATATATTATATATACAGATATATATATGAATGTATATTATATATTATATATATATATATATATATATAGATATATATATATATATATATATATATATATATATATATATATATATATATATACATATATATATATATATATATATATATATATATATATATATATATATATATATATTATATATACAGATATATATATGAATGTATATTATATATTATATATTATATATATAGATATATATATATATAAATATATATATATTTTATTATATATATATATATATATATATATATATATATATATATATATATATATATATATATATCAAACTCTATCACTTGAACAATTGTTCTGCGCATTAAAACAATTAATAACAGGGCATCATTTAAACAGGATGGTATCTAGCGAAGATATTTATTCAGAAACGTTACAAGCTTTCCAGGACTAACTGTTCTCACCGTCTAGCAGCCATAAAAAAACAAGTAAAAAATGCGCCCCAGTTTCTTTGACGCAATTGAGTTTTCTGTACAGCCGCTACAGCGTATAATCATGGCTACCGAAAATAGAACTATCTTTCGGTGGTCTCGGTATAATGCTGTATGAGCCGCGGCCCATATACAGCCTATATAACTGCCAGAAGCACGATTATGGCTAACTTTAACCCTAAATAAAATAAAAAAAAATACGGAGGCTAGAGAGCTGCAATTTCAATTTGGTATGTTTGATGATTGGAGGGTGGATGATTAACATATTATTTGCAGCCCTCTAGCCTCAGTAGTGTTTAAGATCTGAGAGCGGACAGAAAAAAGTGCGGACGGACAGACAAAGCCGGCGCAATAATTTTTTTTACAGAAAACTAAAAATCGGCTACCAGACGATGAGGACAGTTAGTTCTGGAAAGCTTGTAACTTCTTGTAAATAAATATATCCGCTAGATTCCATCCTGTTTGAATGAGGCCCTGTTATTAAATTATATATATATATATATATATATATATATATATATATATATATATATATATATATATATATATATATATATATATATAAACATATATATGTTGGGTAACAGGTTTACACACATATATATGTTGGGTAACAGGTTTGATGGACCTGTTTACTTCGGCGGGAGGATGAGGACCTCCACGTCTGTGTCTTTTGACTTCTTCAGTAGCAGCAAGAGGATATTTCGACGGTAAAAGACTGTCTCGGCGAGTCGGTGAATTCGTCTGTGTTGAGGATGTGTTCCTGTTTTGACAGTTAATTGCTGTTTACGATGGTTCGACCGATTTCGTCTGGCTATCTTTACCCGGGTAAAAGACTGCCTCGACAATTCTTCGGAATTCGTCAGGGATTTTGTTTTATGCTGCTTTGGTGTTATGTGTCACTGTTATTGTCATGCTGCTTATTTTTTCAGTTTCCTATTGCTTTAATTGACCATGTGTTGTTGTGGTTACTATAATGATTCTTTATTTCATTAGATTATTATTTAATGGTGTACAGCAAGTGCGTGGCTCTGGAAATGATTTGCTGTTTGCATTTA
>JANJGK010000007.1:56842271-56874771 GCA_039081455.1 Macrobrachium rosenbergii
TACGAGTGGATAAAATGTCGATCGGTGTTATACGATGGTTTGGTCTCGTGGAGAGAATAGGTGGTTGAATAGTGAATGAGCTGGAGGAGTGTATTGGCCTTAGTATTTAGGAAGCATAAAAGTTCGTCCACATTACAGTAAAACTTGTTGGAAACACGTCTACAAGTTATAGCACATACGTTACAAATAAGCTGAATACAAGTCAACGACTTGTTATATACAATTATCCAGCATTTGACGAAGTTTCGTTGATCCTTTTTCAACATGTTTGTGATGTATATGTGATACGTTGCCGACGTTTGTTCATGACATGTTTTAATGCAGTGTAGTCGCACCCTAGAGTACGGTACATACAATATATATATATATATATATATATATATATATATATATATATAATATATATATTATATATATATTATATATATATATTATATATATATATATATATATATATATATATATATATATATATATATATATATATATATATATATATATATAAATAATCAACACACAATCACGTGATTTTGTGTTGATTATTTCTATCGTATTCACTTAGACGGGATAATTCCAATGGAATACTGTTAACTGGGTCACTGCTGAGTCGGGAAGTTTGGGAAAAGACGCAGGTATGCAAGCAGTCAGCTTGCCCAGGTAAAGCCTTAGTTACAGCGGTACCTGATCAGGTTCCAACTTCTTTTATGACTTGTATGGCTTGGTTGGAAGCGGTCTCGTCTTTCAGTTTAAAGACCTGGGTTCGATCCTGATGTGAGTCAGAAATTTATATATATATATATATATATATATATATATATATATATATATATATATATATATATATATATATATATGTGTGTGTGTGTGTGTGTGTGTGTGTGTGTGTGTGTGTGTGTGTGTATGCATGTTTGTGTTTGTTTTTAGAAATAATATTCCTCCCTTCGCCTTGGCCTACATAAGGAAGGTACAATAAAACCATTGTAAAATACAATCGTAAGATGAAATTCGGAGTATGTTTAGTAATGATAATAATAAAATTATGACGAACGTGATATGTATTTCATGGCCGCGTATAAAGCTAGAGTATAAAAACACTTTCAGTACTACTACTACTACTACTACTACTTACTACTACTACTACTACTACTACTACTACTACTACTAATAATAATAATAATAATAATAATAATAATAATAATAATAGCAACATAAGCATACTAGTAGTGATTTTACACCTGAGAGAGAGAGAGAGAGAGAGAGAGAGAGAGAGAGAGAGAGAGAGAGAGAGAGAGAGAGAGAGAGAGAGAGGAAATTCTCTTACGTTTTTGCGACATAAAGCTATCTTTCAGTACAGTGAAATAATCTTTATAAATTTTATGTACTTATAGTTTTATTCTAATAAAACAAAGCAACTAAGTGTGCAACCAATAATGCAACATGTGCTACACAGTTGTTGCACAGTACAGTGCAAGTAAAAAGATGTGAACTCTATTTGATGTTTTTCAATTACTTTGCCTGAATTTTGTGGCTATAGACACTGATGTTTTAAAAACAAATAAAATGAACAAAATATGTAATAAAATGCAAGGAATACTTTACAGATAAGTAAAAGGATAATGATAACGTACAAGGATGCTGGTGACCGGTAAATTCCACCGCAGAAATTCCGCCACGGTAAATTCCACTACGGGAAATTCCACGATGGGTAAATTCCACCACGGTATATTCCACCACGGAAGATTCCACCATAGGTAAATTCCACCACGGTAAATTCAACACGGAAAATTCCACCATAGGTAAATTCCACCACTGAGAATTCCACCACAGTATATTCCACCACGGAAAATTCCACCATAGGTAAATTCCACCACGGTATATTCCACCATAGGTAAATTCCATCTCGGTGTATTCCACCACAGGTAAATTCCATCACGGTGTATTCCGCCATAGGTAAATTCTACCACGGTATATCCCACCATAGTAAATTCCACCACGGTATATTCCACCATAGGTAAATTCCACCATGGTATATTCCGCCATAGGTAAATTCCACCACGTTATATTCTACCATAGGTAAATTCCACCACGTTATATTCTACCATAGGTAAATTCCACCACGATATATTCCACCACAGGTAAATTCCATCACGGAAAATTCCACCATAGATAAATTCCACCACGGAAAATTCCACCATAGATAAATTCCACCCGGGTATATTCCGCCACGGTAAATTCCACCAAAGTAAACTCGAGATTTTAATAATTTTCACACCTTGTGAACTTAAATCGGTGGGCGAAATGGGAATGCACATTTTATACACCGACCTTTCTTGGTCTCTATACAGTCTTTAGTAAGGTGATTGTAATTAAAGCAGTTGAAACAAGGCGTGAGTTTTATAAATACCTCCTTTAATCTAATGGCTGTCATTGTTGTTTCATGATAATTGTCCAGTACAGTACTTATGGTGATTAGGTTTGTTGGGTATTTGTACTTACCTTTGGTTTCTTTCTTTTATTTATTTGAATTCCAGGCTCTCCCTTGGCATACTCTTTACCTTTTTATTTTTTGTAAAAGGAAACTTTTGTGCCGGCTTTGTCTGTCTGTCCGCACTTTATTCTGTCAGCACTTTTTCTGTCCACACTTTGTTTGTCCGCCCTCAGATCTTAAAAACTACTGGGGCTAGAGGACTGAAAATCGGTATGTTGATCATCCACCCTCCAATCATCAAACATACCAAATTGAAGCCCTCTAGCCTCAGTAGTTTTTAAAAAAATTTATTTAAGGTTAAAGTTAGCCATAATCGTGCTTCTGGCAACGATATACGGGCAGGCAACCACCGGTCAGTGGTTAAAGTTTCATGGCCCGCGGCTCGTACAGTATTATACCGAGACCAACGAAAGATAGATCTATTTTCCATGGCCTTGATTATACGCTGTAGCGGCTGTACAGAAAACTCGATTGCGCCGAAAGAAACTTCGGCGCATTTTTGTTACTTGTTTACTATGTAGTTAAACTCTGAAGCTCTCAACCATGGCTGCAGCATTCATCACATCAGAGAGGGCAAACGTGGGCTTTGCAATGACAAAAATCATATATTGGGAAAGAATGGAGATAACAGTTGCAAATCCAAGACATATTGGCAAAACGCTTAGCAGCATCTATGATTGCGATCTGCAAAATTTCTGTTTATTTTGATGCTGATTTGGTGTCATTTTGAAACTGGATGGCAGTCCTTCAGCCGATTTTCTTTTTAAAACACGCGACAAAAATACCGGCAAACGAAAATATTTATAATTTGTCATAAAAAAAAGTCGTTACAGATAAAATATGATGACGTTTTTGCTAGTTTGCGTCATCCAAAACTATAATAAATTTCCTTTTGAAACGATAGATACTTGAAGCTATTTATATCAGCTATTGCACTAATTCGACAGGGAAAAATGTATAGAAATATCTGGTGATTTGATGCCAGAGAGAGAGAGAGAGAGAGAGAGAGAGAGAGAGAGAGAGAGAGAGAGAGAGAGAGAGAGTCGACTTCGGGTACTCGTGCTGTTAAGTTATTTTCCTGTGAAAAGCTATGAAATTTACATATTTCCGTAAATAAATACATCATATATAATTAGAGAGTAAAATGCAAGTGATTATTGTCTGTTTAAACCTGATGCCTTCATAATTAAAAAAAGTTGTTGATAATTATAAGCGACAAAATTAGTATTCAGTTATATACATGCTTTTGGATACTGTATTGCTACGCTTCCGTGTCTCTTATGGTTAAGTCTGTGGTTTTAGTCTGTGACCGCGTGATCCCGGATTATCCTGGATTATCTCTTTGTTTATTACCCTTTCACAATTAACCATCTGGTATTCCTGTTCACCTTGTAACCTTTTCAACTGTCTCATTTGTGCCCCGAAGAGGCGTGAATAAACCCGTGAAAGCGCTTAGTAGGCTACTGAACTTCTGCACGTCATTTTTTTGTGGTATTCTCATATATAATATAATATTATATATATAATATTATATCGATTAATAGTTCCTACAGCAAGCAAATTGTGATGACTCCCTCAATAATTATTGTTGTGCGATGTATAATGAATTTAGGAAAGCATATCTATTATTTAAGTAAACACATCATCAGAATCACTGAGGTCAGACCGAATATGACGGGTCACTGAGTGACTGGAAACTCAAAAGGTTAAGCATTGTCTACTGGCAACTGGAGGCCGAGTAATCTTCATACTGGTATTTGTTTGAAAAATATTGCCTAGAGATTTTTAAAACTGAAATTCTTGTAGATGAAATGGCTCAGAAGTCTTCCTTTCCAGAATCACAGGCGGGAAGGTCACGTGGGGAAAGGAGGGTTTCTTGGAATGCAAATATGCTGTTCAAAAGAATGGATGAACATTCATTGCATGGTGCTACTTTGGCTTGTTATCTAGTTGTCATCTACTCCGAGGTGCTAGTACTATATACCGCATGGTAAATGCAACGTAGACGGCCGCACGAAGATATCGTTTATTAATATAATAATTTATCGACCACTCAATATAACAAGTTAAAAATGCGCCGAAGGTTCTTCGGTGCAATCGAGTTTTCTGTACAGCCGCTACAGCGTATGATCGAGGTCACCGAAAATAGATCCATCTTTCGGTGGTCTCGGTATAATGCTGTATGAGCCGCGGCCCATGAAACTTTATAATCACGGCATGGTGGTGGCCTATCCTATATCGTTACCAGAAGCACGATTATGGCTAACTTTAACCTTAAATAAAAATAAAAACTGCTGAGGCTAGAGGGCTGCAATTTGGTATGTTTGATGATTGGAGGGTGGATGATCAACATACCAATTTGCAGCCCTCTAGCCTCAGTAGTTTTTAAGATCTGAGGGCAGACGTAAAAAAACGCGGAAGGAAAACTAAAAATGGCTGTATATAATACTTTGATCCCCAAGGGGCTAGTACTAAACACGGCGTCCCATTGAGTTCCGCCATGTTTAGTACTAGCACCTCGGAGTAGGTGACGCGTAGATAACAAGCTAAAGTAGCAGCCACTGGATTTACATGACGTAGTTGACGTCTAGCCCGATTCGAATAACAAAAGGTTCAAGATTGAAAATATAATCCTTACAGAAATGTCTTGCAAAATGGCAATTATATCATCGTAATTTTTTGGCGTCAGATCTTGACAAAACTCGTCCGGAAGCTCAGAATGGAAAACTTGAAAATTCGACTGAAAAATTGAGGAATCAACTTACGTTTGCTCGGTCATTGATCCTTACTGATTATGATTGAATTGAATTGAATTGAATGCAGAATTTAGGCCAAAGGACAAGCACTGGGGCCTATGAGGTCATTCAGCGCTGAGACGGAAATTGACAGTAAAAGGTTTGAAAGGTTTAGTAGGAGGAAAACCTCGCAGTTGCACTGTGAATCAATTGTTAGGAGAGGCTGGAAAGTAAGATGGAAGAAAGAGAATATGAAAGGAGGTACAATAAAAGGAACGAAAGGGGTTGCAGCTAGGGGCCTTCAAAGGCATGTTACAAAGAACCTGAAGTAATGCCTACAGTGCACCGCATGAGGTGCACTGACGGCACTATCCCCCTACGGGGGTTACTAATTATGATGAGCGTATGAGTGCTGGTGTTTCGATCAGGGTTGTACGTTTGTGTTATGTTTAATTAAATCTTGTTTTCTTTCTTTTACAGGTACGTTTGTTTGTGGTCAGTCACATCACTGAAGATTGAAAGTTAACGCTTCAGGTAGGTAATTTGACTGATTTAAGTGATATTTAGAAAGTATTATTATTATTATTATTATTATTATTATTATTATTATTATTATTATTATTATTATTATTATTATTATTATTATAGTAAGTCTGTATTTGACATTTCAGGCAGGTAATTTGATTTATTTAGGTGATGTTTATTATTATTATTATTATTATTATTATTATTATTATTATTATTATTAACGGCGACTGCTAACGATAAGTCTGTTTAAAAAGGTGATGTTTATACCATGAATACTGAAATTTTATATTTCAGGTAGTTAATTTGATTTATTTAGTTGATGTTTATTATTATTATTATTATTATTATTATTATTATTATTATTATTATTATTATTATTATTATTATTATTATTAACGGCGACCTCTAACGATACGTATGCTCATTAAGGTGATGCTTAGATCATTATTATCAAACCTTTCTCGACTGAATAGCCGCTTCAAATCAAACTTTACCTGACGCGTATAAGAGAGAGAGAGAGAGAGAGAGAGAGAGAGAGAGAGAGAGAGAGAGAGAGAGAGAGAGAGAGAGAATCCGGGTCCCCGTGGGTGATCTCAAGGATTCTAGATTCCAAGTCAGCCGTCGCGTCGTGAGAGAGAGGCTCGAGAAAGTTTCGTCCGGACAAACATGTTTTCGTCACAAGACAATTTTCCTCGTGAGAGTAAATAAGAAATATCTTTGGGCGCAACGGCGGAGGCTTTTGCCTCTCGTGTACTCAGTGTCTGGTGATGTGTTTGTCTTCGTATTACTCTGCTTTCTTTCTGTTTTTTTCTTGGTAAATTTTAAGCCAGCTTGGGTTTTTTTTTATTGTAATTTTAACATATTTTAGTTATCGTTTAAAAAGGTAAATCGCGTTGCGGGTACAGTTTCATGTTTTTGAAACATTTTCTTGGAGGCATTTTGTTGAAGATGAGTCATGAAACCGTGAACGTGTCCATAAATCTGTTTGTTAAAGTTTAAAAAAAGGCAGAAGAGGACTGATTAAATGAATTACAGTGGGGAAATCGGGAACAGATTTGATGAATGAATGAGGGACATTGCGAAGTCGCTTTCAGGTGGCATTGATTTTGAAAATGAAAAGGTAAAGATAAGGAAAAACGTGGATAATGAAATATGAGTATGGAAAAATTGAAGGGTATTAAAGTGCCCATAATGGAGGCACGGGCATTATTTGAGAAGATTTAACGAAAATACTGTTAAGTAGAAAAAGAAATAGCAAGAGGGATCGCGCGAATATTTTGAAAATACAAAAAAAAAAAAAAAAAAAAATACGTGGAGAAATATACGAAGGAATGGAGGCTCTTGACACAGCAAGCTGAGGATCGAGCGAATGACGCACGGGAAATCTAGCAAATCACATTACATAATTATTATATAACCCGTAAAGGAAAAATGAATTTGAGATAGAATAAAATTGTAATACGAAAGGACTACCTTATGCATGTTTCAGTTCAAGCTGTTACGCGACAAATCTTTGCATTAACTGACAACAGAGGTGGATTATAGGAATACTAAGGTTTAGCAGGGATAAATCTGATCTTAGATATGATTGAAAGTTTTAGCAGGACATTTGAAACTATTATCGTTTACCCAATCGCTGAGTTGAAACAGAGTTGAAACATACTTGAATATATACATAACATGAACCTGCAATATTGCCTGAAAATAAATGCAGACATTTGAATATTAGTGAAGAATATTTTGCAGTTTACATGTACAAATCTGAATTGGGAATATGGAAATTATGAAGCGAAAGTGAAGGCAAATTGAATCGAACCACTGAAAATTTGCAGATAAATAAAATTTAAAGTAAGAATTGGTTTGTGGAAGCCGTTCTAAAAAAAGAAAAAATGTATTTACTGAAATTTGTGTCTGGAATTGTGGGACAGTTTCCGTATAAACAAAACATATTTGAATTAGGAATGCAGACGCCCTTATTGCCAAATCCGTAAAATGTTCAATGGATTGAAGGTAAACACATAACCATATCAGGTGGATGCGGGACGATTTTGGCAAGGGGATCGTGAGTTTAATTTTAGAATTGAGTGCGTTCATAAACAAGCAAAAAATGCGTCGAAGTTTCTTCGGCGCAATCAAGTTTTCTGTACAGCCGTTGCAGCGTAGAACCAAGGCCACCAAAAATAGATCTATCTTTCGATGGTCTCGGTGTAATGCTGTACGAGTCGCTGCCCATGAAACTTTAACCACGGCCCGGTGGTGGCCTATCCTATATCGTTCCCAGAAGCATGATTATTGCTAACTTTAACCTTAAATAAATACTGCTGAGGCAAGAGCGCTGCAATTTTGTATGTTTGATGATTGGAGGACGGATGAGCTACATACCAATTTGCAGCCCTCTAGCCTCAGTAGTTTTTAAGATCCGAGGGCGGGCAGAAAAAGTGCGAACAGAATAAGTGCGGACGGACGGACAAAACCAGCACAATAGGTTTCTTTCACAGAAAACTAAAAGGTAAAAAATTCATCCTAAAACGGTCAAGGTTGTATTTGTGTGGATTTCTCACGTTGTTTCAGTTAATATCCGCGAAAAATTTGCTGTGGAAAAATTAAGAACATGGGACAGAATACTATTGAAAGACCGCATAAATGTTCAGTATTTGGACTAAGCGAAATATATTCAGTTTTGGTTATAAGAATATTAAGGCACATAAGAGCCTGAATGTTTGAATGAACCGTGATTCAAAGCAAAGATTGATGAAATAACCGTCATTGAAAGCAAGGATAAATGAAATAACTGTCATTCAGAGCAAGGATTAATGAAATAAGTCATTCAAAGCAAGTATTGATGAAATAACCGTAATTCAAAGCAAGGATTGGTGAACGAACCTTTATTCAAAGCAAGGATTGGTGAACGAACCGTCATTCAAAGCAAGGATTTATGAACGAGCCGTCATTCAAATCTAGGATTTACGAACGAATCGTCATTCAAAGCGAGGATTGATGAACGAGACGTCATTCGAAGTAAGGATTTATGAACGAACCGTCATTCAAAGCAAGGATTTATGAACGAACTGTCATTGAAAGCAAGGATTGGTGAACGAACCGTCATTCAAAGCAAGGATTTATGAACGAACTGTCATTGAAAGTAAGGATTGGTGAACGAACCGTCATTCAAAGCAAGGATTAATGAGCGAACGGTCATTGTAAGCCAGGATTTATGAACGAACGGTCATTCAAAGCAAGGGTTTATGAACGAACTGTCATTGAAAGCAAGGATTAATGAACGAACGATTATTCAAAGCAAGGGTTTATAAGGAACTGTCATTGAAAGCAAGGATTGGTGAAATAACCGTCATTCAAAGCAAGGATTGGTGAACGAACTGTCATTGAAAGCAAGGATTTATGAACGAACCGTCATTAAAAGCAAGGATTTATGAACGAACGGCCATTGGAAGCAAGGATTTATGAATGAACCGTCATTCAGAGCAAGGATTTATGAACGAACCGTCATTGAAAGCAAGGATTTATGAACGAACTGTCATTGAAAGCAAGGATTTATGAACGAACCGTCATTCAAAGCAAGGATTTATGAACGAACGGTCATTGTAAGCAAGGATTTATGAACGAACCGTCATTCAAAGCAAGGATTTATGAACGAACTGTCATTGAAAGCAAGGATTAATGAACGAACCGTCATTCAAAGCAAGGATTTATGAAGGAACAGTCATTCAGAGCAAGGCTTTATGAATCTGCCGTCATTCAAAGCTAGGATTTATGAACGAACCGTCATTGAAAGCAAGGATTGATGAACGAACCGTCATTCAAAACAAGAATTGATGAACGAACCGTCATTCGAAGCAAGGATTGATGAACAAACCGTCATTCTAAGTAAGGATTAATGAACGAACCGTCATTCTAAGCAAGGATTGATGAACGAACTGTCATTCAAAGCAAGGATTGATGAACGAACCGTCATTCAAAGCAAGGACTGAAGAACGAACTGTCATTCAGAGCAGGGATTTGTGTACACTAAGCGAAGTACCATGTAAAGAATCATGTTATTTTAAAAGATTATATTTTTCTGAATAGTTGGAAACAGTTTCCATAGGCGAAACATGCCTTCAGCCTAGTACCTGTAATAATAATAATAATAATAATAATAATAATAATAATAATAATAATAATAATAATAATAATAATAATAATAATAATAATAACAAATTATTATTATTATTATTATTATTATTATTATTATTATTATTATTATTATTATTATTATTATTATTATTATTATTATTATAAAACAAATGGACTTATTTGATGATTGACAAAGATACTGTCAAAACTTACATACTCGTCCAATTCAAGTGAGACAGAATGTGATGGTAGACGTGGTTCTTAAACACGGAAGAAGATAGAAAGTTCCATATCTCTGAGGTGGAGGAAATTCAAAAAGTTATGGATTATGAAACACTGATGGGGATGTGAAGCATGGCGCATATCATAAAGCTGGAAGTCGTTTTGCAACATTTATGTGCTGTATAATTTTTTTTTGTTAATTGGTTAAAAGTTGATTTCCTTTGAGATTTAATATACGTTTCATTCTTCCTTAAAATTAAGTGTACGTTTCATTCTTCCTTAAAATTAAGTATACGTTTCATTCTTCCTTAAAATTAAGTATACGTTTCGTTCTTCCTTAGATTTAGCATGCGTTTCTTAAAATTTTGTATACGTTTCATTCTTCCTTAAAATTAAGTATATGTTCCATTCTTCCTTAAATTTAGTATACGTTTCTTAAAATTTTGTATACGTTTCATTCTCCCTTAAAATTAAGTATACGTTCCATTCTTCCTTAAAATTGAGTTGTTTCATTCTTCCTTAAAATTAAGTATGTTTCATTCTTCCTTAAAATTTAGTATGTTTCATTCTTCCTTAAAATTAAGTAAATGTTCTATTTTTCCTTAAAATTTAGTATACTTTTCATTCTTCCTTAAAATTTGGTATGTTTCATTCTTCCTTAAAATTAAGTATATGTTCTATTTTTTCCTTAAAATTTAGTTAAGTTTCATTCTTCCTTAAAATTAAGTATACGTTTCAGTCTTCCCTAAAATTTAGTATGTTTCATTCTTCCTTAAAATTAAGTATATGCTTCATTCTTCCTTAAAATTTGTGTACTTTTATTCTTCCGTAAAATGAAATATGCTTAATTCTTCTTTAAAATTTAGCATACGTTTCATTCTTCCCTAAAATTAAGTATACGTTTCATTCTTCATTAAAATCTAATGTACGTTTCATTCATCCTCAAAATTTATTTACTTTTATTCTTTCTTAAAAGTAAATATGTTTAATTTTTCTTTAAAATTTAGTATACGTTTCAGTCTTCCCTAAGATTAAGTATACGTTTCATTCTTCTTTAAAGTGTAATTTACGTTTCATTCTTCCTTAAAATGTAATGTAAGTTTCATTCTTCCTTAAAATTTATGTACTTTCATTCTTCCTTAATATGTTTCATTCTTCTTTAAAATTTAGTATACGTTTCATTCTTTCCTAAAATTTAGGATACGTTTCATTCTTCCCTAAAATTTAGTATAAGTTTCATTCTTCCCTAAAATTTAGGATACGTTTCATTTTATCTTAAAATTCTAGCTTATTGAAAGGAGCTTCCCATCTTTCGTTTTAATTCACTAGCAAAGGAAATTCGTTTCCTTCCCTAGTTAATCTCCCTTGTTCTTACAGTATCACGCAGCTCTTGATTTTTTAATTAATTTATTCATGTTTCTTTTTTCTTTCGTCCATCATCATCATTGGCAAATCATAAATATCCCCTTTTATTCCCTTTTACTCCTTTTTTTTTTTTGTACTCGGTCTCTGCTCCCCTCTTGTTGCAAGTCTTCTTCCCTGTACCTCGTCGACCGCCCCCTTCTGTTTCAATCCAGGCTAATTACATGCTCTTAATTAATACAAGTTTGTTCTCTCCCCTCGTGTATGCATTATTGCTCCTTTTATTTACTGTTATTCGTTTTCCCATACACGCATTTATGGGTTTGTTCCCACCGCCTGTCAGTTCTTGGATGGACATGTTTCGTTTGCGCCTCGACGTAAGTGGTTGAAGATATACAGATCTGCTTTCGACTGTCTAATCGTTGGTTTGTCTTGTTAGAGAGAGAGAGAGAGAGAGAGAGAGAGAGAGAGAGAGATTTGTTGACGTCTTCTAACAACCTATCTATGCTTCTTACATTTTTCTTCACACTTTTATTAAAACACAAGTCAGTTTTATAATGAATTTGATAATTATTGAAATTCTTAGAGCTTTAAATGAAAACATTCAGCAATTTTTCCTCTGTGTATCTGGCATAGTTACTAGTTTTTAAATACCATATTCTATAGGGTGATTTTCCTGTCTCTTGTTCCAAAACAGCGCTGTTTTCCTCTGTTCCTCTAAAAATGTCTCAGGGTTTCCCTTTCTTTGTTCAAAATCCGCAAATTCTTCAATATGAAGATGAGGATAAAATAATGTCCCTTTTGTTTGTGCAAATCTTGGTATATTGAGAAAAATACACTTACAACCATGATGCTTTACGAGGCCTACTAGCCTCATCTTTAAAGAACGCGGTTATCCTTCATAGCTTTTAATATAAACATTGTCACACGATCTGTATCTCAGTTTATAAATACATATAGATAATGTTTCAGATCTCCCTAACATCTTTTCAAGATTACAAGACTCAAAAAAAAGTCTTATGAATATCAACGAAACAATGAAGAACAACAATCACTATACCATATTTTGTCCTAATTATGTAAAAATCTAAAATATTTGGTCTAAGTTGTCTAAAAAAAGTCCGTAAAATTAAAGACAAAGAACACCTCGGAAGACCGTGTATTTGAGAAGAAAACTGATTGTTGCAAGTAGGATGCTGTTCAGAAATAAATATTTCGACTAGCCGTATGATGTTTATTATTTTGTACTGGAGTATCTTAATTCTAATGCAATAGTTTTGTTATTCCTGTACTGGGATTTTGATAAATAGGAACTGGGCGTCAAAACTGAATCACTTGTTATTTTTAGATCATAATTTATTATTCTTCAAACAAAGGTATATGTATCCTTAAAATGAGATGATGATATGGAACCAAGATGCGGGGAGAATTTTTTTATATTAATTTTGAAAGTTTATAAGTTAATAATGACGGGTTAAAGTAACTGGCTTCATTATTACTCTGTCCTTATGAATTTTCAGCAATTTATACATTAGGGTAATGATGGTAATTCATTTTGGAATTTCCTGTATAACTTTGGAAAATCCCTTTGCAGTATTCCTGCTAAGCTCTTGTTGCATGTTGTATGTTAGCGTCCAAGTGGATCTTTTGGTTGTGTCTTGTATACAGATTCATTGTTCGGTAAAACATTCGTTTCTCTGTGTATAACTGATTCACGAAAATAGGGAACGTGATGAATACATAAATGAAGACAAAATCCACGAAGGAAAGAGAAACAGTGGAGTGCGGCAAGGCCTTTGGACTTATAGTCCTTTACTTGGCAGTCTGCTAAGTAAAGGACTATAAGTTGAGAGGCCTTGCAGCACTCCATTATTTCTCTTTCCTTCATGGATTTTGTCTTCATTTCTCTGTATAAGTATTCACTTTTAGAAAAACCACTACTTCTTTTGCCTGCCTTGTTAAAGGGAACATCCATGTTCAAGCTGTTTTCATTCAAATTGAGGTATTTCAGCATTTACCAAAGGAATTTTAAATAGGGTTTATTTTTTGATAACAATTTCAAGAACAATGTCAGCAGGAATTACGGGTCGATTGTTAAAAGATATAAAAAACTTCCCTGAATGTTTGCGTTCTGTGACCTCGAAAGAGTGTGATGGTAATTTGTCAGTTTCTCTATTGTTTTTCAAACCTTTTCCGTAATCCTCTTTCAGATTCTGACAGTTGGTAATGTATGTATGTATGTATGTATGTATGTATGTATGTATGTATGTATGTATGTATGAAGTTATGCATTAGTTTTTGTTTGTTGAAGTCACATGTGTTTGGTATGCGTGCTTTACTTTGGGGTTTGTCTTGCATGTAAATTGCGGTAATTTGTTTTGTATTTAATACTGAGCATCCACAAGGTAGATTTTGTTCGATACACAGATCTGTATGTTCATGTGTATATATACTCGTATATATATATATATATATATATATATATATATATATATATATATATATATATATATATATATATATATATATATATATATATATATATATATATATATATAATTCGTGTGGAGTGGCATAGCCCTTATATACAGCACGTATGCTGATGGACAATTTTCAAATGTAATTACGTCTTCAAGGGCTCTAAAATAGATAAAAACAACACATAATTAGCATAAAACTCAAATCTGAAAATTGTTACACTTAAAATTATACATTTAAAAAAACCAAGATATATTAAAATTTACAAACTATTGGGCCAACCTTCCACCAGAGTAAAAGAAATATAAGTGGAAGGAAACTAAAGAAATAAAAAAAAGAAAATACACCTCAAGACAAGACAAGGGTAGTGGCTGTTGACTGCATGTTTAACGGGGGAACCAGTTGTTTGATCAATAAGGACTCTAAAATGGGTAATTCCTAAATGTTGGGTGTTTGTCGGATGATTTTAAAATCTTTATTTTCAATGTATGTTTTACAGCTTTTAGAGTGAGCTCTTATTATATTGGAATGTTCCGGGTTCGTGAGTCTGCTCGTGTCCGGAAATAAATATATACGAGAAGAGCAAATCTTAATTGTCCATCAGCATACGTGTTATATATATATATATATATATATATATATATATATATATATATATATATATATATATATGTATATATATACAATATATATATGTGTGTGCGTGTTTGTATATAATGTATACATGCACTATATATATATATATATATATATATATATATATATATATATAGGCCTATATATATATATATGTACACATGTATACAAACACATATATATAAATATATGATTTAAGCACTAACGGTATACAAATCAACATGTCTCACAAAAGAGATAAATCCCTTATTAAATTACTGACTGCTCACTCTTCGGTGCATCTCCCCGCATTTACCCATTCTCTCGCATTCCAGTTCCTCCCTTCGGAACCAAGACCCGCGGCATCGCGTGGTCCTCGAAACTCCCCCTCATATATTTATTTATAATCACTTAACCTCTCCTTGCTTCCTAATTACCCTCGTCACTTCCACCTCTCTTCACCCTTTGTTTATCGCCCATTTGGTATCCCCGGCGGTCTCGTTGACCGCCGTCTTTGGCAAACCAGTTTTCTCACTTTCTTTTGTTTGTTTTTGTTTTTTTTTTTGAGTAGAAAGGACGGAAAAGGGGAGACGGAAGAACTGAATACAACGAAGAGAGGAAGCGCAAAGGAGAATAACCGTAGATGTGGACAATAGGAGGTAATTGGTCGTGCGGTGAAATAAAAATGGGCAAACAAGGGAGACGAATAAAGGAGATTGGCTGTAATCTGAAAGAAGTGAATTGGGGTTGTGTAGAATGATTGATATGGAGTGAAAGATGCACCTGCTCAGTTCACTTAGCGGAAGACAAGGGATTTGTTTGTCCACGGAAGAGGAGGGACAAGGGATTATAAATACAAGTACGGCCGTGGAAGGGAAGTTTTAAATAATAGATCCGTCGCGGGAGGAAATCTTGCAATTCGAAATGAATACTTGGTCCGCACAATCTCTAGCATATATATATATATATATATATATATATATATATATATATATATATATATATATATATATATATATATATATATATATACTGTATATATATTATGTTTGTTTATATATATATATATATATATATATATATATATATATATATATATATATTATATATATATACATACATATATATATATATATATATATATATATATATATATATATATATATATATACATATATATTTGTATATACACAATCATTAAGCTACAAATGTCGCTTAATATCAAATTCACGCTACCTCGGGAATATCCCCGATGGAGAATTATCACCGAAGGGGAATTTATAAGTGATAAATGGATTGGTACCGCCGGGTCACGAACCCTCGACACAGACCTTATCCAGCAACTCCAGTCGACGTTACCACTGAGCTATCAAGAGAGGTACCAATCCACTTATCACTTATAAATTCTCCTTCGGTGATAATTCTCCATCGGGGATATTCCCGAGGTAGCGTGAATTTGATATTAAGCGACATTTGTAGCTTCATGATTGTATATAAATCACGGTGTGATAAAAAATTTCACATATATATACATATATATATATATATATATATATATATATATATATATATATATATATATATATATATATATATATATATATATATATATATATATATATATATATATATATATATATATATATATATATATATAGGTCGTTCCATATCGACTCCAAATCATTTGGGTCGTCCCTTTTCTTTCAAACTTATTTATGCTATATACTGAAACCCTTAATAGAAGTTTACCAACGACCTCCTTTCCGGCAGAACTTATAACAATTTAATTAACAGCATAAACAAAGCTGGTCGCTTAATAAGCAGGACTCGTATGACGACTGCAGTCGTACAAAAAAGTACTAATTATGCATAATTATGCAGGTAGAATTATTTTTCTAATTGAATATTAATTACGTCTTTAGTGAGAAATCAACTGTCGCTGCATTGTGGTCTATGATGAAAACAGCATTTATTATCAGATGCTTAATATATATATATATATATATATATATATATATATATATATATATATATATATATATATATATATACATATACATATATATATATAATATATATATATATATATATATATATATATATAGATATATATATATATATATATATATATATATATATATATATATATATATATATGTGTGTGTGTGTGTGTGTGTGTGTGTGTGTGTATACATATGTATGTATATATATATATATAGATAGATAGGTAGATAAATAGATAGATAGATAGATGTACACATACATACACACAAAAGAAAATGTAAATAAAAACGTAAATATGTATATCTATACATATGTCTATATATGTAAATATATATATATATATATATATATATATATATATATATATATATACATACATATATATATTTATTCATATTTACGTTTTAATTTACATTTTCTTTTGTGTGTATATCCATCTATTTATCTATCTATACATATATATATTGTGTGTATGTATGTGTATATCTATCTATCTATTTATCTATCTATATATATATATATATATACATATATATGTATATATATTATATATATTAAGCATCTCATAATAAATGCTGTTTTCATCATAGACCACAATGCAGCGACAGTTGATATCTCACCAAAGACGTAATTAATATTCCATTAGAAAAATAATTCTACCTGCATAATTATGCATAATTAGTACTTTTCTGTACGACTGCAATCGTCATACGAGCCCTGCTTATTAAGCGACCAGCTTTGTTTATGCTGTTAATTAAATTGTAATAAGTTGTGCCGGAAAGGAGGTCGTTGGTAAACTTTTATTAAGGGTTTCAGTATATAGCATAAATAAGTTTGAAAGAAAAGGGACGACCCAAATGATTTGGAGTCGATATGGAACGACCTAACGAGAAAGTGACGAGGCAGAAAACTAGGGATGTCGTGCGGAAACAATAGAAGGAAATAAATATTCTTTGTAACGGTCGTCGCCTACTATCCGTTTCAGGGACCGCGAGTCATCGTTTTTCTCAAGTATCTTTCAAACTGATTGTTTGATCGAAATGGTACTTTGACACAGTGTACAAGACACATCCCGCTAATTCTTGGTAATATAGTGCATCGTCAAATGGTTTTAGTTAGGGCTTTTACTCTCGACTTATACGGTGTTGCCAAACATCGCCAAACTATGCATTCGAACGTCCTTTATCCCCATCCCGTCCTCCCTCCCCCTTCCCCTCCTCATCCCTCCCTCGGCCCACTTTCCTGGCCTCCCCTTCTCCGTCCCCACCTTTCCTGTCTATGGGGGATAGCGGACGTCCGATTCTGTAGACGAGTCCAGCTGACTCATACGACTTAGCCTTAAAAGTCAAGAGTTTCAGAGGTATAAAGTCAAGTGAATCATTTGTGAGGAGGGATTTGACTTAGGTCAATCAGGTGTCGCCATGAATCGCATAATAGGAGAGAAAGAATGTGAATGTATAGAAGAAGCGAAGTGGATTTCGATAGTTATTACGGTTTCTCTTTATCAAAGGAACTTTTCTCACGTCTGGCCCTTACACACGAGGACACTAGTGTCCGCCACCGGTGTCGGACACTAGTGTCCTTGCTCAAGACACCGCCTGGCAACTAGTGAGCCACTCACACACCTTGATAGGCCGTCTCCTTCTATCATGGGATGATGGTGGGTGTCAAACTAAGCATGAGAAGCTGGCCAGTGGGCAGCGGTGGCGGACACTGGTGGCTACGTGTGAAAGTTTCCATTTAATTTAAAACAATGCTTTGCAGTGAGTGGCGGCAACCGTCAGTGTCCGCCACGTGTTGCGGGAGCGAGACACCGAAATATCTGTTACCCGGAAGTTGTCTGCTTGGGACACTGCTGTTGCCTCGTGTGAAAGGCGCCATTTGATAATATGGGAGGCAACTAGTGTCCGACACCGGTGGCGGACACTAGTGTCCTCGTGTGTAAGGGCTCTAACAGCAATCAAATGTCCCAAGTTAGCCCACCTGCAGGTATAAAGTTGTGTAAAGAGAAAAAGCCCAGTGGGAATTGGAATAAAGAATTTACGCCAAAGGTCAAGCCCTGGGACCTATGAGGTCATTCAGCGCTGAAAGGGAAATTGAGAATAAAGGAGGTTTAAAAAATGTAACAGAAGGAAAATCTCGCAGAAGCTCTATGAAATAATTGTCAGGAGAGGGCGGAAAGTAAGATGGAAGAAAGAGAATCTGAACGGAAATACAGTAATAGGAATGAAAAGGGTTGCAGCTAGGGGCCGTAGGGATGCCGCACAGAACCTGAAGTAATGCCTACAGTGCACCGTGTGAGATGCACTGACGGCACTACCCTCTAAGGGGAGAAACGCCCAAGAAAAGGAACAGACCAGAAGAATGAGGGACTAAGGTTTAGTCCCAAATGAATCGAGAGATGACCTTGAAAGCTGAGAGGTCATAAAAAAATGAAATAAAAATCGAAATTCTTTAAAAGGAGATGCCAAATATCAAATGACCTCAGTAAAAAGAAAGGACCGATAAAAAGTATTTGGGAAAAGGAAATTAGTGAATTAAGGTAAGTAAAATGTGGGAAATGCTGAACACGAGAGAGAGAAAGATAATAATGCAAAAGCTTAAATGAAAGATGGAGAGTTTGTCAGGCACTGATAAAAGAGACTGAAAGGGAAATAGAATGCAGGAGAGGGAGGAAGACAATGCGAAATGAGATAAAGCATATTGAGGAGGGTGAAATTACAAAGATAAAAGCAAGGATATTGTAGAAATGAAATCAATTTTTATAGAAACAATTATTGACGCTAAGGAAGTTTATGATGAAGGAACCTGTTAGTAAGAATACACAAGAAAGACATAAAAAAGAAGAAAGAGACTTTTGGATAACGATGGATAATAGAAAGAGAATAGTAATGGACGAATGGGAGAAAAGGAATGCTGACAAAGAAAACAAGAAAAATGCGCCGAAGTTTCTTCGGTGCAATCGAGTTTTCTGTACAGTCGCTACAGCGTATAATCAAGGCCACCGAAAACAGATATATTTTTCGGTGGTCTCGATATAATGCTGTATGGGCCGCGGCACATGAAACTACTGAGATTAGAGGGCTGCAATTTGGTATGTTTGGTGATTGGAGGGTCGGATGATCAACATACCAATTTGCAGCCCCCTAGCCTCATTAGTTTTTTAAGATCTGAGGGCGGGCAGAAAAAGTGCAGACAGAAAAAAGCTAGAAAATAGGGTCTGATTTTGATCAGGTTTGCATTATGAATGTTTGGTCTAATGACCTGGCGCTAGAACTGTGGGGTTATTCAGTACCAGGCAAATAGATTTAAACAAATTTAAATCAAGGATCATATTATAGTACAGAACTGAAGGGATGGTGTAAGGAATTCTGAGAGCCAAAAACAATATGTAAGGTTCAGTGAATCATTTTATGAAAAGGAATTTGACCTATGTCAGTCAGGTGTCGCCTGAATGGTCATTGATTGAAGATCATCGAAAGGAAACAGTATCAAAGATCCAGTATAGGAAATGCAAACGACTAGGACGATATTGAATTTAAATGTCTTGCAAAATATGTTTTAAGAAAAATGTGAAAAATGGCAAGAAAATGAACATGAAAAAATCAACGACAAAAAGTAAAATAAACCTCTGAAATTATAACATACAAACAAGTAAAAATGCGTCGAAGTTTCTTCGGTGCAATCGAGTTTTCTGTGCAGCCACTACAGCGTATAATCAAGGCCACCAAAAACAGATCTATCTTTCGGTGGTCTCGATATAATGCTGTATGAGCCGCGGTCCATGAAAATTTAATCAGGGCCCGGTGGTGGCCTGTCCTATATCGTTGCCAGAAGCACGAATATGGCTAACTTTAACCTTAAGTAAAATAACAACTACTGAGGCTAGAGGGCTGCAATTTGGTAGGTTTAATGGTTGGAGGGTGGATGATCAACATACCAATTTGCAGCCCTTTAGCCTCAGTAGTTTATAAAATCTGTGGACGGGCAGAAAAGAGCGCAGACAGAATAAAGTGCGGGCGGACAGACAAAAGCCGGCGCAATAGTTTTCTTTTACAGAAAACTATAGTTCAGAGATCATTAAACAAGTAACGTTTAAAAGGATAATAAGGAAAGGTAAGCATCTTCTGTGGAAATGTAAAGTGAGATAATGGTCGTCAAAGGATTGCAAACACTGCAAAGAAAAAATTCAGGGATTGCACCAAGTTGCACCGCAAGACTGGGTTATTTTGGGTTCGAGACTTAGGCCTTTGGTTTAAGCTGACGCGTTTTGCGATAACCTAAAAGGGGAACTAAATGAACTGACCTACTTCAGAGCTGGTGAAGAGGAAGCGCAAAATAAATTGGACTTGTTTCACTAATTACGCTGACTTTATAATTTTCACTGTACATTGTTTGATAGAAATTTCACGCGTGTATTTAAAATTTTAAGTTTATTCCAATGTGTTTCATTGGTAACAAACTGACTGAAATTCTTCCTCCTCATAGAGAGGAAGCGTTGAAGAAATTTAACTTGTTTCATTCATAACATTGAATTTTTGGAATTTTCATTGTACACTGTTTCGTAGAAATTTCACACGTGTATCCAAACGGTTAGGCGTTTATTCAAAACGTGTTTTAATAGTAACAAACTGGTTGGTATTTTTCCTCCCAAATTAAATTACCTCTGGTGGAATGGCCGTTTCATTTCAGAATGAAATAACCTGGCATTTAGTTTATTGTTGATTCGAATGCCATTATTCAACATTAAAGCGGTAATTATAAAAGGCGACGAGTGAATTTATCTGTGAGCGGAGTCTCTCTCTCTCTCTCTCTCTCTCTCTCTCTCGCTAGCCAGGTGGGATTGGGTAAAATGTATTACGAGCTTTTTTCCTCCGTTCTCGTCATCCGGTGAATATGGACTGATGTTGATATATGATGGCCTAAGGATCAGTTTTCTGATTAGTTTGCGACAATAATTCTAGGTTTTGACTGCCGTGTGCATGTGCGCACAAATTATATATATATATATATATATATATTGTATGCCAGAATATAAAAGGACGGATAAGAGGTTATCAGAGAAGAAAGGAATGTAATTTAAAACAAAAAGGTGTAAGGAATGAACAAGGACTTAAGTGAAAAGAATTCTTCTGCGTGGAAGTAAATGCAGAGTGAAAGCCTACCGAGCAAATACATTTCAGAAAGGAAATTACAAAGTGAGATGCATTTTGAATAGAAAGCAGACTTACCTCGGTGGAGTGAGTACTTGAAAGATCCTTCGAATCTGGAATATAGAGCAGAAGCATCTACGGAGGGCAAGTTGAGGTTTTAAGATTGGAAAGGCATCATGAGTTGATGGCATTACTGTGCTTGGAATCTACATACTGCAACCTATCAAGCAATATGCTTGCCTTTACATTACCACATCATCTGCATTTCATCGATGAAGATGAGTTGATATCTGCCCTAGTGAAAATGTATCTGAATCTGACACATAAATTTACGCATAAGATGAGATAGATTCTTCTCCTTTTTGGTAGTGCACGGGTTATGCCCGAACATCAGTCTTCCAAACAAGATGGTTTTAAATCCCGCTTAAGTATTCAGAGGAAGCATTACTGTGCTTGGAATCTACATATGCAACATATCAAGTAGTAAGTGCTTCCTTCACCACGGTACGATGAGTTTGAGTTCATTTCTACTCTATAAAAATGTATCTGAATTTGACGGATAGAAGTACACTTAGGATGAATTCTTTTCATGTTTGGTGGGGCAGCTGGTTAAGCATTTAACTTTGCCTTCTAATCAACATGTTTAAATCATATTTTGATATTTAGAGGAAGCATATCCAAAATTGCTAAGAAATATGGAAATTCAGTGGTCACTCCTGCCAATTCTAATTCATAGAACTAGTGAATGTTACCGGTAGAATCCATAAATTTCAGCCTATTGAGCAATATTCTTTTAGAGTTACATTTCTGTGGTGTGGGTTCACTTAGCTCTGGCAAATATGTAACTGAATTTGATAGATATATTCATTTGTGAGTTGAAATAAGTTTTTCTCCTCTTTGATGGCATAAGGGGTTAATACACCTAACCTACTTTAATCAGTGTGCTTCCGAATCGGTTGGAAAGAACTTCATTCAATTTCTTTGGGACTTTGAGGTTTTCAAAGGAAAGCGCATTCAAAAATATTAGGAAACAGGGAAGTTTAGGGAAGTTAGGAGGTCAGTGCGACTACTGGACTTGTAAATATACCATTATATGTTTGTGTGAATGTTATCATTCCATGGCAGGTCGCGAAGGAACCACAGCTTGACCATCCCATGTATACTGAGATTTTTCAGGAAGTCAGAATTTCTTCATTTTCTTCTTCAGTTGGATCTTAGGCTTTGTATTGACAAGAGTTTCCATGGTGCGAAGAAATCGAGAAGAGGTCATTGTGGTTATTCCTGTTACATACTACTCTGTCACAAAAGTGACCAGTATGATCTAATTATATTTTTCAGGAGATCTTTAATCAAATTCCAAGTGTGTAATTTTTTGGATTTAGGGTACGTCCGTCTGATGTTCATTTTTTTTTTAATAAATCGTCGTTTTATGGATGCAAATCATGAAGAAGCTTCTTTTTTGTGTCCAGGTCGGGGTCAGATGACCCAGCGTATTTTGACCACTCAGGTAGGGTGTCAGAAGCTCCATATTTTACCCTCCTTGGGTTTCAGGGCAGACGCTCTAATTTTGTTAGCCTTTTTGTGCCAGTGTTGTTTTCTGTCTCACTTTCGGTTTGGTGTCAGAAACTTCCAACATTTTTATTTTCGGGTAGGATGTCGAATGCTCCAGTTTCATGTTCCTCTTTGGATTGGATTGTGATTTCCAAACGTTTCAGGGTTCCAATATTATTTACACTTTTCGTCAGTGTGTCATATGGTTCTCTTCGACATTCGTGCACGCCGTATTTACTTATTTTTAGTTATTTATTTTTTTTTTTTACTTTTTTATCATTTTAACTTACTAGCATAACCTTTATGCCGAATAATTTGGCAAACAATTGATATATGGGATATCATAGAAAGGTTATTTTGTAATTGATTAAAAATGTCGTCTATGTATAACCAGGGCTGATCAATATTTTTGTACGAACTTGCCTTATAATATCTAGACTGTACTATTACGTGAGGCATTTAGCATAAACAAATAGTATTATTATTTTTATTGTTTATAATTTTCATTTAGTTCTCTTGTGAAAGAGAAAGGAATTTAAAACAGTGTGGATGATGTAATACGCATGACGTACTGGATAAGGTGAATATTAAGGCAATAAAAATTAAAAATAGAATAATAAAAGGACTGTCAGGGACGATGGAATATTTAACGAGATATGAATATAAAAAAAATTTTGACTGGCCTAAAGTTAGCTTTAAGTATAAGGGTCCGGGCGATAGCCTAAATAACCCACTTATGAAGTCCAGACATCAGTGGTTAAATGCAGGCATAAAAGAAAAGGAAAAAAGGAATTAATGTTAATTACAGGAATCTACTGGATCTATTCTTCATTGAAGATAGGCTTTAAACTCAGAGTGTCAATGTTTCTGATAAATTATTGAAACTTTGTAATATGATTTTGAGGGACGTAAGTTAGAACTAAAAGAAGTTGATTTCACAGTTAAGTAGATGGAAAATATTAAGTATAAACGGACAAGGATACTTTAAGGAAAGTGCAAATAAAAGATGAAATAAATAAAAAAAAACTAGAGGATTATGAGCAAAATTAAAAGAAGGTAAATGCTGTTGACTGGAAATGAAGTCTCACAGTTAGTGAAAGTGAATGAATGGAAAAGGTGAGAAACAAGGATTTGAATATAGAAAAATAAACTAAAAAAAAGATGATACTCATTTAAAAGAGAGTGAAAAAGATTGCTGATGAGAATCTAGAGACAAGTATTTTGAAAGGCAGCAGATAAGCAGATCATTGTGATGAGAAAAGACTGCAAATATAGGAAAGTTTTCGATAGGGAGAGTGAAAAGAACTGCGTCAAACGGCAGATAATGTAAAAAGAAGGAAATATGTCGAACTGAATTCGCGTAAATGGAAAGGACTGAAAAGAAGTTGAAGACACAGTAAGAGGTAATGTCAAAGATAAGAGAGATAAGGAAGGGGACGAATATGAAAATAAGAAGGAAAGGGAGATGATAAAGTGATAAAAAAGGGGAGCAGAATTCAAGAACAAAGAAGAACAGATGAAGGAATTGTCGCAGAGATTGGGATATGAAATAGAGAAGAAGATAAAGAATAAATTTAGATGAGAAATAAAGTGCGAAAGAAAATATGGAGTGATATCAGAACAAAAAGTTTGTGTTAACAGATGTCAGTTGAAACAGCAGAATAACAATGCATGAGAGAGAGAGAGAGAGAGAGAGAGAGGGAAAAATTACAGCAAAAGACTAGGAGGAAATAGTCGTGATCAGAAGGGATTAAGAGAAAGAAGGGAGGATTAAGGGATTGGATCAGAGTGCAGCGAGATTGGATTACATTGGATTAAGGACTTAGGCCCAGGGCACAAGCTTGGGGATTTGGTGACCTTTCGGAGGGAAACGAAAAGAAAGCTTTGTTAGAGAAAACAGAGAAAAAAAGGGTAAAAGAAAATTTCCCTTTTCCGAAATCAGAGAGGTGTTTTTAGAGTATGCGTTCCCTGCTTCCTCGTCAAGAGTGTTTGGAACTTTACAAATACAGAAGGCGAGGTATCCACACGATTGTTGTTGTTGGTGAAAAATGGAAGGAATAAATGGATTGGTTGTTGTTTATAAAAATGGAAGGATTAAATGGATTGGTTGTTGTTTATAAAAATGGAAGGATTAAATGGATTGGTTGTTGTTTATAAAAATGGAAGGATTAAGTGGATTGGTTGTTGTTTATAAAAATGGAAGGATTAAATGGATTGGCTGTTGTTTATAAAAATGGAAGGATTGAATGGATTGGTTGTTGTTTATAAAAATGGAAGGATTGAATGGAGTGGTTGTTGTTTATAAAAATGGAAGGATTGAATGGATTGGTTGTTGTTTATAAAAATGGAAGGATTGAATGGATTGGTTGTTGTTTATAAAAATGGAAGGATTGAATGGATTGGTTGTTGTTTATAAAAATGGAAGGATTGAATGGAGTGGTTGTTGTTTATAAAAATGGAAGGATTGAATGGATTGGTTGTTGTTAATAAAAATGGAAGGATTGAATGGATTGGTTGTTGTTTATAAAAATGGAAGGATTGAATGGAGTGGTTGTTGTTTATAAAAATGGAAGGATTGAATGGACAGGTGGTTGTTTATAAAAATGGAAGGATTGAATGGAGTGGTTGTTGTTTATAAAAATGGAAGGATTGAATGGAGTGGTTGTTGTTTATAAAAATGGAAGGATTAAATGGACTGGTGGTTGTTGATAAAAATGGAAGGATTGAATGGAGTGGTTGTTGTTTATAAAAATGGAAGGTTTAAATGGACTGTTTGTTGTTTATAAAAATGGGAGGATTAAATGGATTGGTTTTTTTATGCAAATGAAAGGATTAAATAGATTGGTTGTTGTTTATAAAAATGGAAGGATTTTATGGATTAGTTTTTGTTTATAAAAATGGAAGGATTATATGGACTGGTGGTTGTTTATAAAAATGGAAGGATTAAATGGACTGGTGGTTGTTTATAAAAATGGAAGGATTAAATGGGTTGGTGGTTGTTTATAAAAAATGGAAGGATTAAATGGATTGGTTTTTGTTTATAAAAATGGAAGGATTAAATGGATTGTTTGTTGTATATAACAATGGAAGGATTAAATGGATTGGTTGTTGTTTATAAAAATGGAAGGATTAAATGGATTGGATTTTGTTTATACAAATGAAAGGATTAAATGGATTGGATTTTGTTTATACAAATGAAAGGATTAAATGGATTGATTGTCGTTTATAAAAATAGAAAGATTAAATGGACTGGTTGTCGTTTATAAAAATGGCGGTATTAAATGGATTGAGATTCATATTAAGACAAGTTACTGCGAATGGAGCGACGCCTTTTATTCAAGAGTGATCTAACCTGGTGTTAAGTTTAACTACTGATTCGAACATGTAACATTAAAGGAGTGACTATTAAAGGACGAGTGAGCTTATCTAGGTTAATGTTCTCTCTCTCTCTCTCTCTCTCTCTCTCTCATACACACTCACACACACACATCCTAATGCAAAGTAATTATTGTAGAAATAGCGTGTGCCTTACTACCTTTGTTACACCACACACACACACACATACACATACATACATACACACACCCACCCATATGCAAAGGCAAAGTAACTCTTGTAGAAATAGCGAGTGCCTTGCTACCTTTGTTACTGTCTGATCTTATTGTAATATGGGAGATTTGACTGGGCAGTGATTAGTACGCATTTGTTTTCAGCATCGACACTGATAATGAGAGGGAAAACAGGGTCACCGGAAGTGAGATTGGTAATCCAAAAGGCGAGAATAGGGTTCAAAGTGCTTACGGAATGAAGGTTGTGTAAAGGTTCAGAAACTTCAGCTGAAAATTGCTGAGAGGAAAGGTAGCTGTAAGATTCAACAGTTTGGCAGAAAGAAGAGGACAAAGCATAGGAGCCCATTCATGTGTAAACTCCTGGAGAAAGGGAACAGGAAAGCCTTGCCAAGGTGCAAAAGCCCAGTGACCATAAAAGAAGTGAATATTATGAGTTGAAACTAGAGAGACACTGAATAGGAGAATCAGAAGCTCTGAAATTGTTTTTAAAATATTTAGCTGACAAAGATAGCTGAAGAATGTGGCCTCTTTACTAGGAGTACATGCTACAGATCCATCAAAACAAGAGAGAAGATTAAAGTTAAGCTTGCAGAAATTGGTTTTTTTAATTGGAGATGAAGTCAGGATGCCACATTTCATTCTTCTTCTGAAGCACAGCGGCAAAGCTAATCTTAACAGCTATATATCAAATGGAGACGCAAGGATTGAGCCAGTCACTCACTCTCTCAGCTGGATGGCCGAGGAGGAGACAAGGTCACAAATGGCAGATAGAGGCAAGGTCAGTCAGGCGTAGAAGAGCAGCCATTTGCTTTTGTAAACGAGGTTAAAAGCACTAGAGAGCCTTTGGAGTCCCCAGGTCAGGTTATGTTTACAAAAGCAACTTTTCAGACGTGAAAAGTTAAGGAAGAAAATTCATACCATACCGTGGTCCACTGTTAACGTTCTTGCCTCATTACCCAGAGAACCAAGATTTGAACCAAACTCAAGGAAATGATTTAGACGTTTCCTTAAAAAGAATCAGTTATTCCTCTGGCGGCTGAGACAGTGATAGTGGGTGGGTGAGCATGTGTGGTGAGTGTGCATGTGCGTAGGTATCGTAGAAATATATAAGTAAGAGTTTACCAGTTGCGAAAAAGTGATACTGCGGCCGGATGAGAGAGGGGCGATTGAGTTCTTCGAATAATCTACAAATGGAAAATATTGGTTGATAATTATCTGGAAGAGAGAGAGAGAGAGAGAGAGAGAGAGAGAGAGAGATTGGTTGTTTTGTTTTTGTAAACTCTCATAGACAGAGAGAAACCTCTCGCAGGACCAAATTGGCATACTAGTTTCATCTGTATTAAGCCAGTAATAAGCGCAATATCTTTTCGTGTGGGATGGGAAGGAAGTCTGTAATGACAATCCATCCACGAGGCTTGATGTGGGAGGCACAGATGCCTCGGAATTTCATTGTTTTAGGTTTTGTTTATTTTGTGCAAAGGAATTTTGTTTCATTTTGCTTTTGTCTTGTGTTTTTTTTTGTGCCAGAACTAGAGAAAATAAGGAGTTAATATTTTTGTAGAGATAGGTAGAAAAGCACCAGCATACGTTACAGGAAAATAATGTCAGTAAAATTATAATTGCAAAGAAATAATGCCGAATTTTAAGGATAAGTGAATAGAATGCAATTTTATCAAGTTTAGTGTAAATGCATAAGTTTGAATAGCAAGAAAAGAAAAAAATAGTTATAAATACTGACAGCTAATCACTATACATAATATAATAATTAATAGTTATGTGTATAACAGATTAAATTAATAGTTATGTGTATAACATAGTAGCTATTTATGTATCGCATTACTGTTTTTCACGGCAATATGTATGAAACACCACAGCAAATGTGAGATAATTTTCACATATTAAAATCTTTGCCAGTATTATAACATATTTTTAAATGTATAATTAAATTAAAGTGGTAAAATTACTATATAAGATAATATAATGCGATGGGTATTACTGTATATACGCAGAAACCCAACATAGCAATTACATTTAAAATTATTCATCAGAATTAGATAAGATATTAGTAGTTCAGTGCAAAGCGATTAAGACATTGACACAACGAGTAATTTATACCGGATTAATCTGAGTTTTTTGGTAAATATTCCTATTGGATATCAGAGTAAGTGTTTCCTTAAATGTGCTTCATACATCGGGGCTAGGAGTCCGTTTCTCTTGGTAATCAGTGACACTATGAATGAAACTGCCCATAATCTAAATTATAAAGCAAATAGATAAATTAAAGACTAAATGTTGTCCACTGAAAAGTATTCACGTATTGAACATCAGTAGAACTTCAGAGGTCACAAATACGAATTAGCTAATTATGAAAATGCAGCTGGCTTAGTTTTGGGCAACTTCGACCAATTAGTGGATAATTCTGCTGAAGGATAAATAGCTTTTATGATTGCATATGATCACTGTGTGCCTGCGCTGTGATTAATGCGGTTAATTGAAAATAAGCATCCCATTACTATCTGAGTGATACATAATCAGTGCTCCTTACAGGAAAAGTTTAGGCTTGTGTACATTTTATAAAAAGATCAGACAAAACTGTAGCTTGTTTTGAACGCTGTGATCAAGATTAAATTCACACTGAGGTAAAGTTATGGAATTATTAAGTTAATTTATCATGAATGTCTCGAAATTTGTGAAGCAAATGCTTTAAGTTAAGTGAATTGTGAAGCAAATGGTGACGAATATCCTTTGCGTCCTCGATACTCTCTCTCTCTCTCTCTCTCTCTCTCTACCTATTGTGAAGCACATCTTGGCAGTACAAATAATGTGAAATAAAAATATTGTGTTAAATTTCACAATGGAAGTTAGCACAACGGCGAACAATATATTGTTATTTATAACTACATTAGCAAAGCTGATCTCATTAGAACGCTGATTACACCGAAGGCATTTAAACTTCCGTAATTAACCCTGTAAAATCTCGGCTGCAACCAAATGACGTGACCCCGAGTCACGTGATTTCTCGATGGTCATACGTTTGATTTAAGGTAATTTTCAATGACTGGTCAGTTGCTGTTTTTTTTAAAGCTGAATGGTTAGATTTTATTATAATATATAATCAGAGTATGAAAATACCAAATATCAAAGAACCTGGTAATTTGATAACAAAACGTTTTATAGCTTGCCGTAAAAATTTTTTACCAAAAATAAAGTGAGTGAGATGCCGAATTACCTTTTGAATAACGTGTATTATATTTCTATTTATGAACCTATTATGCAGAAAAGCTACAGAAAATCACTGAAGTAATTTTTTTGATCAATCAGTGCAATATAATTTTTCTTAGGGGATGTTCATTGTGATGAAAATTTAAATCTCAATATATCTACTTTATCACAATATGTCCTAAGAAAAAAAAAATCCGAGTGATGAGTTCAAGTAAGTTGATAAAAAAATTCCATAGTTTATCATAAAGTTTACCAAAAATTGAAATATTAGATAACATGCAAAACTTTGATAAATTGTCTTCTGGATGATATATAGTGTATTGATATTTATGCCTAGTGTTGTCAAATGCAATAGAAAATAAGTCTTTTGCATATGAAAGCTATGAAAAAATGTGCAGACATTTCCGTAATTTTCGGCACGTTATGACAAGAGCCTTTGGCCACGAGAGAGAGAGAGAGAGAGAGAGAGAGAGAGTCAGTCTATACGAGAGCTGTAAAGGTATCCTTCACTGGAGAACATTGATAGTTGTAAAGTTATTTGAAAAAGTATATAACTTCGAATAAAATTAATTAAAGCATGCAATGAAAGATACAAGTTAATCCCATAGCTTTTGCGCAGTCGAGCGTAGGAATATATATATATATATATATATATTGTGTGTGTATATGCATATATACATATATATATATATATATATTGTATGTATATTATTATATGTATATATATACATATATAATATATATATATATATATATATATATATGTACTGTAATATGTAATCTTATGGTGAATGTTTGTGGCTGGGTGTTCGAAACGCTAGGTAATATTTTTCAGTCGAGTGTTGTTTCTTGAAGTTGCTATTAAAGCTAAAAATTAACTTTATAGTGATTATGAACCAGAGTAGCTGCAGTTTACTGCATTGAAGGCAAAATAAAATAAAGGAAATAAAAGGCCATTGTATTTCCACTTTTTCTTTTTCTTTGCCTTATTTTTAATTTATTCTTTTTATTTGCTTTTTGATGAATCTGGATGAATAGGAACTCGCGCCACATCATATTCGTACTTTTTTACGCAGGCCACGTGGACTGGCGTTACAGTCTCTTTGGTTCGACAAGGGACGACAGTTGGGCGATTTTTTTTTTCATTTACAACATAAATGTCACTTTATGGCTACGGAATGTCTTAATGTCTTAATTTCGGTTTTCAGTTTTTCCATACAGGTAAGCTGATGCTTCATCAAAATTAGTGACTTAAAAAATCGTAATTGTATATACATAAATATCTAGTAAGCAGTAATTATAATGTAATGAAAATTCCGTTTTACATGTATATATGTGTATACATATATGTATACATACAAACATACGTGCAAATAAATATCGATATATATATATATATATATATATAGATATATATAGACATATATATATATATATATACACACACATAAGTAATCAACACACAGTCACGTGTGCAACAGAAATAAGTTTCCGACTCACATCGGGATCGAACCCAGGTCTTAAGTGTGTGGTCCGGTTTGTAGCGCCCTCATCTTTCAATTGAAAGGTTTGGGATCGATCCCGATGTGATTCAGAAATTTATATATATATATATATATATCTGTATCTGTATATATATATATATATATATATACTCGTGTATATATATATATATATATATATAGAACGGAAACTATTACAGAGTCCACCGCTCTTTGCAGCTAAGCCCCGCCCACTGCACGCCAGTGATTGGGTCTCGAGGAGTGAATGACGTCACACTAGTTAGCAGTCCAGATGATTACTAGAACGGATTTGACTCAGTTCGGTCATGTTGAGCGTCGTGTATGAATGATGACACCACAGATTTGAGTTCCCGGAGTTGTGAAGTATGCAACTGATATCCCCGATAAAATATATATTAAGCTATATATCATTAGGAAGATCTTGGATAATTTAGTCTGTGCATCTTTTTTTAATTTATCATGCGGAGCCTAAATACACAAGCACCTTGCTTTCTTTTTTTTAATTGGTGTTGGCCTACATAAGCGATCCCACATAGGCCACATTAATTGAAATGAAGCATAGACTTATGCAGCCATGTCAAATGTTAATATCATTGAGAGATTAGGCCTACACGTCAATTTCTTATATTTTGAGGCAATGACAGGTCATAGGACTACACATCAAATTCTTACATTTTGATGCAACGACAGGTCGTATACCTACACGTCAATTTCTTATATATTGAGGCAATGACAGGTCATACGACCACACATTAAATTCTTATATTTTGAGAACATGACAGGGCATGGGCCTACACGTCAATTTATTATCGCAAATAGTTTTCTTCCCGTATCTGTTGGAAATAGAGTAATTTTTAATTATTAAAGTAGTTTCAACTCCACGATACATAATGCATAATATAAAGTGGAATGTACA
>JANJGK010000007.1:56879771-56884771 GCA_039081455.1 Macrobrachium rosenbergii
AAAAATTACGACACTGACAAACTTTAAAAATTACTTAATAATGTCAAGGAGCTTACATTAATAGAAGGTGATTTTAATGCTCATAACCCGATGTGGGACTGTAATTGTACAGACTCAAATATAGCAGGAAGTAAAATACAAGAATTCATAGATTCATATGGCATGTGCTGCATAAATGATAACGAAATCAGCACATATTTTTCTAAGACACATGGAACATTTTCCTCAATCGACTCGACTCTATGTACAACAAACATAGTAGACAGATTCAATTGGAATACATTTGGCGACTTGCATACAAGTGATCATTTCCCAATATTAATTTCATTATTACAAAATAATCCCACCAAGCATGTCCCTCAATATAACATTTACAAAGCAGAATGGGAGCGATATGAATTCCACACTAGGAATATCCCATCATTTGAATATTTAAAGACCGTAATGAAACTAATAAATTTCTTGTTGATTTCATTAAAAATGCTGCCGATAAAGCGATACCAAAATCAAAATCTCATACAACAAAACATAAAGTCCTATGGTGGTCTGAAAAACTAACAGAATTAATAAAAATAAAACACCAAATTGGAAGACGATTAGATAATTTGAATAGAAAGTTCAGTAAAATAAATTATTACCGATATTAGAAGAAAATTGAGAAAATCTGACTATATTATTATTATAAATTGATGCATTAAAACCTCTATATAACAAATTATCTGCAAAATTTGAAAGAGAAGTAATTCAAGGAAGAATCATTTCATGGAGGAAATATGTATCAGATCTCTCTAATAATACTCCCATACAAAAAAAAAATATATGGGAAAAATTCAGGAAAATAAAATTAATGGCACCCATGTTAAACCACTTAGACATGCCATAATATAAGATGGGAAAAGAATACTTGATCCAAGAGAAATAAGTAATGTAATAGGAGAAAGTTTAGCAAAAGTAAGTAGTGACAAAAATTTAGATGAGCACTTCCGCACAAAGAAAAATAGTATAGAATTAATAACAAACTTTGAAACAATAGAAGATATATATCATAATAGAAAATTTAATATGGAAGAGTTGGAATTTGTTCCTTTGAACAGCAATAAATCTGCTGCTGGAGATGACAGTATTTGTTTTGAGATGATCTGCCATTTAGCACCTTTGGCAAAATCATACTTAGAGTTTTATAGCTAATGATGGCTTCGAAATTTATTTCCTAATGAATGGCGTAAAGCTATAATTATTCCTATCCCCAAACCTGGAAAAGATCCCAGTAATGTAAACAATTACAGACCAATTTGTTCTAACAAGTAGTTTACGCAAATTACTAGAGAAAGTAAATGCTCGACTAACATGGCACATTCGAGAAAAAAAAATTTGACTCCCACTTGGTTTGGGTCACAATGTAACATCTACACTGGATTCTTTGTCTAACTTGGAAGACCACATACGAAGGGGATTTGAATGAAAACAAATTACTATAGCTGTCTTTTTTGACATTGAAAAGGCATATGATACTACATGGAGATATGCAATACTAAAAACGTTACATAAAAACAGCATCCGTGGACATTTACTTAGGTATATCCAAAACTTTCTGACAAATCGCACTTTTCAACTGAGAATTGATGATGTATTGTCAAGTACATTTCCACTTGAAAATGGTGTTCCACAAGGAAGTGCCCTCAGTGGCACACTGTTTACTTTAGCAATAAATGATATCAGTAATAGTCTACCTACCGGAATTAAAAGCAACTTGTATATGGATTGATTTTGTCATATATTATTCAGCATCTCGCATAAAACATGCAGAGCGAATCATTAATAAAACTATAATAAAAAGAGATGAATGGGCCTCATCTGTAGGCTTTAAATTTTCAGTACAAAAAACTCAAGCAGTAAATGTTTTATAGAAATAAAAAGTGGAAATAAGGCCTTAGAACATGCTCAGGAGCCTTTAGATCGTCACCAAAATCATCTTTAGCAATAAATGATATCAGTAATAGTCTACCTACCGGAATTAAAAGCAACTTGTATATGGATGATTTTGTCATATATTATTCAGCATCTCGCATAAAACATGCAGAGCGAATCATTAATAAAACTATAATAAAAAGAGATGAATGGGCCTCATCTGTAGGCTTTAAATTTTCAGTACAAAAAAACTCAAGCAGTAATGTTTTATAGAAATAAAAAGTGGAAATAAGGCCTTAGAACATGCTCAGGAGCCTTTAGATCGTCACCAAAATCATCTTTAGCAATAAATGATATCAGTAATAGTCTACCTACCGGAATTAAAAGCAACTTGTATATGGATGATTTTGTCATATATTATTCAGCATCTCGCATAAAACATGCAGAGCGAATCATTAATAAAACTATAATAAAAAGAGATGAATGGGCCTCATCTGTAGGCTTTAAATTTTCAGTACAAAAAACTCAAGCAGTAATGTTTTATAGAAATAAAAAGTGGAAATAAGGCCTTAGAACATGCTCAGGAGCCTTTAGATCGTCACCAAAATCATCTTTACAAGTTGAAAGTGGTGAAATACCTCTGTCTCTCCATAGAGAGCTAGTAACAATGAAAAGTGCTCTAAGAATTCAGACAAGTGATTCCCCAACAAAAAAAAATTATTTGAATTAAGAGATGTATCTATAAATAACCATTTTAATTTATTTACAGTTATAAAAGTTACAACACAATAAAATTAATAATAAAAAACATAATATACTTTGTGAAAAATAATTTTTAAAAAATCACGTGTTCTGGTGGCAACAAACAAAACAGAACTGGAAAAGCAGGTATACGGATTACGGGGATAGGAGTGGTGGAAAGGGGCGGGGGGGGGGGAGAGAAAGCGTGTGATTTAAAAGGTGTTGCTTCCGTTGTTATGGTTGTTTCTTATGTTGGCGTTTTATGTTGTAGGGCGTCTGCTAGATGGGAGTGATCTTTCCGCTTCTAGTTGTCTGTTCAGTGTAGGTTCATGTAATAAAATGCGAACAGATTCTGCTACGATTAATCTATGGCGACTATGTTCTGTGTAGATGATATCTGTATTCTCCACTAGTTCTTGTGTCGTAGGTTTGTGGTTGTGATGGTCTATGTAGTGTTGGGCCCCCTCGATGTGGAACCACCTTGACGTGGTGAGGGGGGGCTCTTGAACCCCAGGAATTTGTTCCCGGCTTTGAGTCCAAGAGTCTTATAAATTATTTTATATTTATTTGGATTAATTTTGTGGAATTTTCCACTTTTTGTAAAATTTATTGGACCTGATAAATAGGGAAAGATATCACAGCTGGGATTGGGTTTATATCCGAGGCTAAATATTGGGGAGCTAAGGTAGGATCATCAACTGCCCGATAATGTTCGGACCAGAGAGTTGTCAGATTGATATCTCAAAGGCGGAACTATTCATAAGGGCTGGACCACGGATTCCAGGGGGGTCTGGTTCTCGGGGTAGGACTCACGGCTTTCTATCGGTTTGCCCATGATGTGATTTGGGTGAGGACGATTGTATTCTTGTAATACTCTCAGTCCTAGCAAGCGGGTTTGGCTTACACTTGGGCCACTCTAATCATGTTGTGCCATCCCCCTGTGGGGTAGGGTAGGGGGCGGATATTTGGGAATCGGTTCTCACTTGTAAAAATTTTAAAAAATGACAATATGAACAGCATTCTGGGTACCACTGTGCTTCCTGAGAACAGTGAAGAACCAATCGAAAAGAATATTCTCTTGGACTCTCTTAAAGAAAGATATCCCAGAGTCCAAGATTGTGAGGTTTATAATATGCCGAGTAAGCAAAAAAATACGAAAATGTTAAAAATCACAAAAATAAAATTTGAGGGGTCACGGTCTACCCCAAAAAATAACAGCTTTAGGTCAAAACAGGGAAATAAAACCCTATGTCCCAAAGCCACTACAGTGTCAAAACTGTAAAAGATATTGTCGAAACGATCCTGTATGGGCATATTGTGGATATGAAGAACATGCCACACAATGGAATTGCAGCGAACCAAAATGTATAGACTGTGGGCAGAATCATCATGCAATATCCAAAGAATGCATGTATTACATGTACAACACGGGATTGAAAATGCTACAAGAAAGAACAGGAATGTCTTTTAGAGAGGCTAAATTAAAATTGAAAGTGAGAAGAATTCAAGATTCTGCTAAGAAACTTATATATGCCTCGACAGCAAGAACTAATAATGAAACAAAAATACATGCAGACAGAAGTAACAAAACGCAGGAAAATAAAATCTCAAGAAGAAAGTAATGCTTAAAAAAAACTAAAATGGTAAAGAATCAAGAAACAGGCACAAAGGATATGGGTAACATTTTATCCAACTCTTTTGAAATGTTAATGCAAATAGCACAAGGTGATGATACTACCACAGAAGAAACAGAGGAAAGTCGTGATGGAAAGGAAATAAAAGATAGAAAAAAGCCTTTGGAGAGAACACCACCCAAAACGAAAAAACCAACCATAATTAGAGCAACACCGGTTAAACCAAAGACAAAGGATATAAAAAAAGAACAAAACCAAGCTAGGAATATACCTTTATCTCCTAAAGTAATTGTAAAACCTATCGATACAGATATCCAAAACACTGAAGTTAAAGATAACAATGATTGTGTCAAGGGAGAAGAGATTACTCCACCACCAATAATTGGTACAAGAGCAAATGAAACAAGGAATGTACATGAAAACACATGTGGATGTAATGATTTTGTAGAATTGTGCAATAATAACAAAAACATAACAAAAGATGGTTCAATCATTGTTGATTTCATTCCACTACGGCGCTGAATGACCAAAATAGGTCCCAGTGCTTGGGCCTGTCCCTAAATTTCATCATCCATCCATCCATCCAATTCCTCATCCTCTTCGTGAGCTGTACCACAAGTCTTTCTGCGAATTTTAGATGTCGGGGAAACATTTCAATTTTTAGCCATATCTTTTGATTTCTACAATATTCCTTTATTCACTAGGTAACTGTAAAAT
>JANJGK010000007.1:56886809-56891809 GCA_039081455.1 Macrobrachium rosenbergii
ATGACTGAGTTTAGTCTCGGGAGTAATAAAGGTGTGATTGCAATGTTAATGGTAACTGGTGGCTGGAGGCTGAACCTAAGAAATATCTGGGAACAATGGTTCACCAGTCCAAAGCAAAGTTGGCTCTGCCCCTGTTCCTGCGAAAGCGAAACGGGAGAGTCACTATGATTTACAGAAGTGCACAAATTTTGGGAGGAATACTGAATATAATGGGAATAAATTCATTCAAAATACAGCTGAAAGAGAATCGGCAGACAAAAAATAATCAGCCTTCATGACTTCAATACACTATCACAAGACGAATAGGACGAGGGAGACCAATGGAAACCTGGACGAGGACTAAGAACAGATTGGTCGGCTTTGATAAAACACCGCGAAAAGGTGGCATAAGTGCGAGACCTCTGGCGAGTTTACCGAAGCGCTATATTACATATCATGGATGATGATGATAGAATGATAGAATGGAATATAAAATTTAGGCCAAAGGCCAAGCACTGGAACCTATGAGGTCATTCAGCGCTGAAAGACAAATTGATAGCAAAAGGTTTGAAAGGTGTAACCGGAGGAAAACCTCGCAGTTTTACTGTGAAACAGTAATTGTTAGGATAGGGTTGAAAGTAAGATGGAAGAAACGTAATATGAACAGGGGCACAGTAAAAAGGAATGAATGGATTGCAGCTAGTGGCCGAACGGACACTGCAAAAACTTCGAATAATGACTACAGTGCACCAAGTTGATCATGATGAACAATCTTTATATATATGACTAAGAAATACAAAAAGTTAAACTAGAAAAAAGTAACGCATAGGCACACTCGTGCATTTGTGAATATGCCGATATTGCTTCTGAACAGCAAACGCAGCTTTACACACACACACACACACACACACACACACACACACACAACACAAAAATATTTATAGAAAGGAGACAATACTGGTCTGAAGCAAGAGATGGCGTGATTTCATTATTTTCAAGAATCCCAGACGTCCATTTCCGACCAACATTCAATTTTCCCTGCTCCTTTCGACCCGGATTATGAACAATATTTCTGCCGAACCAAACAAAACTCAATTTCGAATCACTCTACCCAAATCAGTTTTCTCTCTCTCTCTCTCTCTCTCTCTCTCTCTCTCTCTCTCTCTCTCTCTCTCTCTCTGTGATAGAAGGTTCTGCTGTGTGACTGACCAGTTTCAACGTGCCTTCAGATGGAGATAATTATATAATTACTATATGAAAGACCTTAACTGAGAATATTAATATATCGATCAAATAATAATTAATATCAATTATTTGTGAATTGAAAACATGAACTCAAATAAAAATCACTGTGCAAACCTTGAAAAGTCACAGATAACTTCGTTATGTCACTATTCTTTTAATATATACGTATTGAAAAAAAAAATATTTAAAGGAATCGTTGGCAAAAGATAAGAATTACATTTCCATTCTTGAACAACGGGGTGGGTGGCGGAGGATGGGGGGAGAAGAGGAGTAAAGAATAGGAGTGGGAAGAGGATTAGGAGAGGGAGGCGGGGAGAGGTGGGGAGGGAGAGGGGGTGTAGAAAGAGAAAGAGAACGGACATATTTCATGGAAAAAATACGATCGCTTAAGGATTCCACAATGCGAGGAGCTCATCTTTAATGAAGGACATTCGTTTCTTATGGATTTATGAGTGATAAATCTCGCAGCCCCCTCTCCTTCCGCCGCCCACCCCCCACCCATACCTCCCTCTTTTCAAAGGAATACTGAAAATGAAAGAGCAAACTGGAAAAGTGGGGTTTACAGTAAATCCGTTGCAGTAGAAGCATAAAGAGAGGTAACAGGCAAGAGTGAACGAAAAGCAAGTGGAGAGAGAGAGAGAGAGAGAGAGAGAGAGAGACAGAGAGAGAGAGAGAGAGAGAGAGAGAGAGAGAGAGAGAGAGAGAGAAGGGAAATATCTAATAATCAATGACGATTGATAATAGCAAGGTTGGAGGAGTACGAAAGTAAAACACTATACAATAATGAGGGAAATGACGAAAGTGGGATATAATCTGAAAGAAATCATATGCTTGACAGAGATACCACTCTCGAAACTGCAAGATAAATGTAGAAAATATAAAAGAGCCAGATGTGAAAAATGCAAGAATGAAAGCAATTACTGGATTTAACAAGGCTAGCAGAGGGGAACTGAAAGGTTGAAGAATGGAGTTGATGGATGTAGCATTAGAAGTGAAATGCTGCAATACACTGACAAGAGCATGAGTGAAAGGTTGACTAGGGTGTGTACGGTATGTCTGGATGAAGGAAAGGTTTCAAAACAATGGCGGAAAGAAACAGACGTACTTTGTGTAAGCGTAAAGGTGGAAAGGTGATTCTAAAGATTATAAGGGCAAAACATTATTAGAAAACTATGCAAGGTTCAAAATAAATACTTGATTATTAGTAAAAGGAAGAGACTGAATGTGAATATGAGCAAGAATAAGGTTATGAAAATAAACAGAAACCAGGACGGTGGACCAAAGACTGTTAAAGTGGTTGGATATGTATTTGTAGGACGAAATAGAAGTAACACAGATAATCGATAAAGGAAGGAAGGCAGAGGTGTGTAAGCAAAAGGCTTAGGAAGGAAATAATATCTATGGAAACCAAAGCTGGAATGTTAAAGGAGACTATTAGGCCAAATGTGACGTTTGGGTGTTGACAGTGAACGAAAGTAAAAAGTTGAAGCTGGTAAGTCTTGCTCTTGTAGGTGTGAGGGGAATGAGGGATATATCTTAGTGACAGAAAGAGTACAATTCTGAAATTCTGTGAACACTGACAAGAAAAATGAGACACTGCACAGCAGATGGAGGGGATGAGGTACTGACAAGAAAAAGCCTTAGCGTCCTCGCTAAGAGTGAAAAGTGGGTTCAAAAGACAGATGACGAATCTTCTGTGCAATAAAATGAAGTAGATCATAATATTGAAGTTCTCTGCACATGTGGCTCGTACTTTATTCAGCAGCTGAAAGGTAAGATTATATCATACTTACAAACATGCACACATACACACATGCGCGCGCGCGCAAATATACCAAGAAAGAGTTTGCTAGTGTTTGCAAAGGGAGACTGTTAAGAGAAAATGTAAGGACTAATTATCCCTCTTGCTTATTTCTTTGGAAACTTTCCTTCATCAAGACATAACTTACAGACCCTGGTCAGCAACTGAGTCACACCACCACAGTTCTGTATCCCCATCAACTCTTGGTGTCTCTCTCTCTCTCTCTTCGGGATGTTCATTACCCTTCTTGTGCCTTCAACAGTCACTTTCACAAGCAATCTCTAAATTACACGAAACATTTCCTGTTGTGCAACTTTCAGCTCGGGATCTCTTTTATCTTGTGCAATATACAAATCACCCCCCTTTTTTTGTCAGTGTCGAATAAGCATTTTTTTTTTATTCTTTGAGTCGGATGCATCGACGGTGATTTTATCGATGACTTCCCATTTCAGCTAAGTATCAAGTTTCTCTCTCGCACCATACACCCTGGATGGGGAGAGACACACACATTTGATACTTTGCCGAAACAAGAAATCAATGATAAATCCTCCGTCAATGGAGATAACTAAAAGAAAAAAACAATATGCATATTCGACAGTGCCAAATAAGGGGTGAAAATAATATTCACTATATTCACTCCGTCTACCCGAGATTGGTTTCACCAGAGATAGCATATCTGCCTTTGTATTCCTTTTTCTGTGACCCTTTTGCCCAATGACTTTTTTTGACTGCATTGATTTTCCAGTGAACATTCTCTCGGTCTCCCTCCAGGTCTTGCTCATCTCCATATTTTTTTTTTTGCAACTCTTCTTTTTCTCTCTCATCTTTCCTTCGTACTTATATATCGTCCAGCATTCGTGTACATGATATTTCACTCTTGTTTGCAATTGCACTTCACAATTACGATCATAAACATGGTCACACACTCAAACTCATACACACTTTACATTATATATATATATATACAGTATATATATATGTGTGTATATACATATATATACATACATATATATATATATATATATATATATATATATATATATATATATATATATCTTACACCTATCTTTCCCTAGTGGGAGTAACGCCAAAAAAGCATAACCCCATCAGGTTTTCAGTTCATCCATAAAACTGATCTCCAGCAAGAGATCATTTCAGAATCTAACCAATGGAATCCCTGTCTCCACAGAAAAATAATATTCCTATCACGGGAGAGTTAAATTATGACAGTAAAATGAAACAAGAATTGACTGTTGCTGCAAACAACGGATGACACACCATACAAGAGGTAATCTCCAAATACAGTGAAGGAAACTTTAAGCCCTGTCCACACTAGCGGGTACTGCCCGACGGGCAAATACTGTTCCCATAACCCGTTCCACTATACTGACCGGCTGAGTATGGAGACAGAGCGATGCGATTGTCTGGTAACACTGCTTCAGAAGCAAGAGAAAATATAGAGCTGCAAGTGCCCGACGGGCATGCCCGCTAGTGTTGACAGGCCATAAGATTCAGCAAAAATGACAGCGATGCACCTCCTGTTACAGGAAAAATGAAGGGTATAAGCCCACTAGCCACTTGCCTGTCGGCTGTGGAGGGCGACTTGTAAAGCCATGGCAAAGAGGTGGAATGGATCCCTCCCAAATTAGAGGATTTGGCGAAGATGAAGCACATATATGAGACTAGTTGACAGATCAACAGGAGAATGAAAGGAAACGTTAGCAGTAAAATTATCAAAGAGAGCCATAGTAAAGAGGTGAAATGGATCCTTCCCAAATTAGAGGATTTGGTGAAAATGAAGCACATATATGAGACTAGTTAACAGAACAGGAGAATGAAAGGAAGCGTTAGCAGTAAAATTATCAAAGAGAACTACCTAAAAACTAACATATATATATATATATATATATATATATATATATATATATATATATATATATATATATATATATATATAATGTGTGTATTTTGTAAT
>JANJGK010000007.1:56896809-56931809 GCA_039081455.1 Macrobrachium rosenbergii
ATATGAAGTGCTACTTCTTATCGGTTATATTCTCGGAAACGCTGTAACTAGTTTTGGCCGAATTACTCGAGATATAAAGAAAAAATTAAAATATATCTAATACATACTATATATATATGCACATATATACATATATAATATATATATATATATATATATATATATATATATATATATATATTAATATATTTACAAACATTCTTGAAAGAAATAGCTCAGGCAAGAGAAAAATGCAACTACCAGTGTAATCAGTGGGTGTCACTTCATAAGAAATGTGCTCAGAACAGCATCATTCATTCTTTAAGACCTGTTGGTTCTAAATCGTGGTTTTAAATCAGCTTCACAAAAGACACCTGGTTCTGGTTCTAGAGAACAAAAATGACAAAAAGTGGTGTAAAGAATTATGTTAAAAAGAAATCTTCAGGGATGAGTGGAAGACTGCATTGTCTAGGATGCAAAACAATTCGAAGATGGTTAGCAACAATCAAGTGGTTCAGAATCTTCCATTACTGATTTTACTTTTAATTTCTTTACGACTTCCACTAACTTTGTAAAATAACAAACCTACAAACTTCATGGGAGGCATGCAGTAGTGATAGGTTGCAAATATGAAAAAAGTTAATTTTAAACGACTACCTGGTCCAAAGCCCATTAATTATGGGAATCTTAATCAGAATTTCCACTGATGAGAGGAATACCTAAAGAGGGTGTTCTGAGACCGCCAACCTCCGCTAACACGATTGCCATCATTACCCAAATAACCCACACTATTTATGTATCTTAATGAACACCAGAAAGCGAATATCATTTTCTTCCACAAATAACAGGAAGCTGCCATTTCTAATAAAATGCATCTTAGTGATAGTTATAACAGAATGGAGAGATTTGAAAAATGAATATCCTGGACCTATCTCCGTACTGATAACACCGCAATGTAATAATTGTTCTTCTGTACATAGTGAATCATAATAAAATGAGTTCTGCAAAACATAACTACACTGGCAGAGACAAACATTTGGGTTTTCTACTAATTCTTTCCTCACCTGAGATAAATTAAAACTATTCTTCCAGATAAAAACTAGGAAAAGAATAAGGATGAAACGCAAATCAAGTCAAAATCAGGCATTGACCTGATAACAAGATTCAGTCATTGTCATTCCGAACCTAGTTCGTCCCAGGATAGAAACAACTGGAGGAAGCTCATTAAAAACAGCGACCCCGTCTAGGTATTAAGCTGAGAAGAAGAAGAAGAAGAAGAAGAAGAAGAAGAAGAAGAAGAAGAAGAAGAAGAAGAAGAAGAAGTATTGTTATTTTGCCCTTATCGATGTAACCTATCCTTTCAGAACATGACTCAATACATGGTCTTCTCCTCACAGCAGGAATCAAAACCAGTTCGTCTTGTGGTTGAAACAAGAATTAAACTTTGATTTACTAACTGTGCCATGACTTTTAGCTTCTCTCTCATAACAACAAAATTCTCACAACTGTTATCGAACTAAAGATTTTTGCCTCTTTATAGCAATCAAATTATTTTTCTACTGGTGACAAAAATAAGTAAATAGATAAATAAATAAATAAATATATATATATATATATATATATATATATATATATATATATATATATATATATTATATATATATATATATATATATATATATATATATTTATATATATATATATATATATATATATATATTTATATATATATATATATATATATATATATATATATATTGTTACGTATGGGCCTTGGCTGATGAGTTATTTACTGGATTAACGTAATTAATAAGGCCCTGCGTGCCAGGGACACACTTAACCTGCCAATTGAAGCTACAAATTAACCTCAAAGACAGCTGTTATAAATGAAATAAGGTCGCCAGTCGAGGAGAACCCTCGACACAAAGAATATACAGTAACTAAGGACTTTACGTTAACTGTCGCCCAACTTCGGACACAGTCAATTTCCTATTCGTTAATATGGTTTTAAAAACACAATGGGCTCTTCCGAACAATGCATTCGAGACACAGGGCTGCATAAAGAATGTAAAATGATTTGCTTAACCCTCCATAATTCCTAGTTAATTCACTGGAATAGTTGAATGCCACTAAAACAATATAACTTGTGCTTAATCTAGACTTCGTAAAAGCACATTGTTGCTTTGTTATCTATATGGTGGCGGAAGAATGGAACAAGGAAAACTGGAAATACAGGATAAGAGGCTAGTAAATTGACGAAGTTTTGAACAAAACTCAGACTTATCTGGACGACTAGTTGTTGCGCATACAACGGACGGTCGGAATTTCTGGGATTAGTTCGCCAATTCACTCAGTAACATAAGACTTAAAAGACAAAGGGGTGAAGGAGCCGTCTCGGCGGATGTGCACTCGTCACGGAAGCCTGTTTCTCTCTCTCTGGCCCAACCTCGCTGGGTCAGATCAGAATCAGCGCTCATGCCCTCAGGGTCTGAAATTTTGTCAAAACATCCACCGACAGAGTACAAGAAAGACGTAGCTTAGGGTCACCTACCATAAGGTTAATTGTGGAAACTTTTCCTATGGGGTTAAGTCCCTAATGCTACCTATCCTTGCTAAGAACGGCGTTAAATTTTGAATTTCCTAGCCTACCCTGCTGGACAAAGACGTTTCCCTGTCGTTGTTAGTGTATTTTTCTACAATAAGCTGCATATAGGGCGAACAGCAGAATATTTATAAAAAAAAAATTTATATATATATATATATATATATATATATATATATATATATATATATATATATATATATATATATATATATATGTATATATATATATATATATATATATATATATATATATATATATATAATGTGCATAAAAAAAAGCAAATAAATAAAAATAAATGTAAATAAATAAATAAAACAAAAAATAAGTAAATACAAATATTAAATCAATCAATTAAAAGGATTAATCAATTAATTAATAACAACTTCGAACTGAAAACAAACATCAACGTCAGTCAGTTAACTGAGGACAAAACAAGATCGAAAGGTACATAAATTAATATTAAAAAATAACTCACTTTAGAGCAGAAACATTAACAAAGCATTCCAAAATAGCAGAGAAATGTTCTCGGAAAAAATTATTCGCCCTCCTCTCTTTCCCTTCCCAGAATTCCCCTAACCTCTCTCTCTCTCTCTCTCTCTCTCTCTCTCTCTCTCTCTCTCTCTCTCTCTCTCTCACCCCTACCCGCCTCCCCCCCCCATGCCTTCGTCCCAGAAGCGCTCACCATAATGCTTTTCTTTTGACGTGAACAAATGTATCGCCGCATGAAATATGAATAGCTGTGATGTATTCATTCATTCATTCCGGATAACAAAGGTCCGTAATTCTCTGTAATTATACTATTAGGCAAATTAAATCTCTAGAATCCTTAGTGATGGACGAGGATTCTGCACTCTCTCTCTCTCTCTCTCTCTCTCTAAATATAATTATTTAAATATGCTCGCAAACGCATACATTCAAATACACACACACACACCTTGAAAATGATCGTCATTATCAAAATCATGATAATGTTGGCAATGATAATGAATGATTTAAGAAAAAGAACGGTAAGCTAATGATTGAGACTAGTCTATGCTGAGCCTAAAAAGAATAATACGGTATCCTCAACAACAGCAGAAACAACAACAACAACAACAACAATAATACTACTACTACTACTAATACTAATAATAATAATAATAATAATAATGAAAACAAAATTCGGTCCCTATTTAAAATACCACTGTTTTCAAAAATTAGTATTTATTGTTCTAATAAGTAAGTATACCTTAGTTTTACCAGACCACTGAGCTGATTAACAGCTCTCCTAGGGCTGGCCCGAAGGATTAGACTTATTTTACGTGGCTAAAAACCAATTGGTTACTTAGCAACGGGACCTACAGCTTATTGTGGAATCCGAACCACAGTATAGCGAGAAATGAATTTCTATCACCAGAAATAAATTCCTCTAACTCTTCATCAGCCGGCCGTATTGTTCTAATTCCACGATAAACTTCGATGTATTGATTTGAAAATAATCTTAGCAGTGTTGACTTCTACAGAAAGAAAAGTCGATTTAATAATAATAATAATAATAATAATAATAATAATAATAATAATAATAATAATAATAATATTACATTTTGAAACTGCTGAAGCAGTTCTAATAGCACATTCATATTCTGAATGGTGTCTGAAGAATTATAAATCCTTTTCTCTTTTCTATAACTAAAGCATTGATAACAAATAAACTATCAATCAGAGACTTAAAACCCAAATCTGTCAAACAGAATACATTTCAAAAAGCATTCCTTTCAGTTTTTTTTGGGACCAAGGAGAGTTTTTTCTGGACCAAGGAAAGTTTTTTATGGAACAAAGAGAGCCCTTTTTCTGGACCAAGGAGAGCTTTTTCTGGATCACAGAGAGCCATTTTTCTGGACCAAGGAGAATTTTTTTCTGGACCAAAGAGATCCCTTTTTTGGACCAAGGAGAGTTTTTTCTGGACCAAAGAGAGCTTCTTTCTGGACCAAGGAAAGTTTTTATGGACCAAAAAGAGCCCTTTTTCTGGACCAAGGAGAATTTTTTTCTGGACCAAAGAGATCCCTTTTTTGGACCAAGGAGAGTTTTTTCTGGACCAAAGAGAGCTTCTTTCTGGACCAAGGAATGTTTTTATGGACCAAAGAGAGCTCTTTTTCTGGATCAATGAGAGCCATTTTACTGGACCGAGGAGAGTTTTTTCTGGATCGAATAGAGCCCCTTTTCTGGATCAAGGAGAGTTTTTTTCTGGACCAGAGAGCTTTTTTTCTGGACCAAGGAGAGTTTTTTCTGGATCAATGAGAGCCCTTTTTCTGGACCAAGGAGAGTTTTTCCTGGATCAAAAACAGCCCTTTTTCCTGGCCAAGGAGGGTGTTTTTTGGGTCAAAGAGAGCCCTTTTTCTGGACCAAGGAGAGTTTTTTCTGGATCACGAAGAGTTCCTTCTGGACTAAGGAAAGCTTTTTTCTGGACCAAGAAGATATTTTCTGGGCCAAGGAGAGTTTTTCCTAGGCCAATGAGAGTTTTTTTCTGGACCAAGGAGATTTCTGTTTTTCTATACCAATGAGTTTTTTTCTGGGCCAAGGAAAGTTTTTTCTGGACCAAGGAAGGTTTATTCTGAAGGAAGGAAATTTTTTTTTTCTGGGCCAAGGAAGGTTTATTCCGGAGGAAGGAAAGTTTTTTTCTGGCCGAAGGAGAGTTTGTTTCTGGACCATGGAGAGTTTTTTCTGGACCAAGGAGAGTTTTTTTTCTGAGAGGCTGCAGTGAGATAAGCTGTGTTTTCAAACATGTATTTCCATATTCTATTTCTATTGTTTTAATGTAAAAGTTTGGGCTTCGAATGTCAAAGTTCAGCGAAAAGTAGGACCAATTTGACCTATAACAATCAAAACTTTTCAATGGCTGCCGAGTTATGATTAATAATCAAAATAAAGTTGCAACATTGATTATGAATATGAGCCCTGACTTATTTTGGTGTTGACTTTGAATTTGATGTATCTGAATTTGATATTGAGTTTGAAACTGATACTGAATCTGAATTCGTTATCTAAAAGGCCCCGAAATTATAAAGTTTGTTATCAGAGTGTTGGAGGTTTTGTCTGTCTCAGGTGATTTCTCACAGCAAGTTCTTCCTTCTCCCATTCCATTTTCTCCCATCCCCCTCCCTTCCTTCTCTATTTCTCCCTTTCCATAGTTCCCCTTTATTTTTCTCCCTCTCCCCTTCCCCTTCTTCTAATCCCCTTCTCCCCATCTCTCTTTCTAATTTATTTCCTTTCCCCCTCTTTTTTCTTTTCCTCCCTCTCTCCTTTCCCTCCTTCTAATCCTCATCTTCCCATCTCTCCTTCTCTCACTGCCCCTTTCTTTCCTCTTCCTTCTCTCCCTCTTTCCTCACCCTCTTCTCTTTCCTGTCTCTCCTCTTCCACATTTTTCCTTCTCTTTCCTTTCTCTCTTCCACACTTTTCCTTCTCGTTCTCTTTCCTTTCACCCATTCCATTCCCTCCATCTAACCCTAAGCCTTTCTTTTTTTCTCTCTCTCTCACTTGCCTCATCTCCTTCTTTCCTCTCTCCCATTCTTCCCTTTCCGTTTACATTCCTTCCTCTACTTTTCTTCTCAACTTTTTATCCCAAATTCCCCTCCATCCTTCTTCCTTACCCTTTACCCATTCCCTTACCTCCCTTTCTCTTTCCTTTACCTTCCCCTCTTCCTTTTCCTCTTTCCATTTAATCCTTCCCCCTACCTTTCCTTTTATTTTCCAACTCCACTTCTTCTGTTCTCATTCTTCCCTCCCCTTTACCCTTTCCCTTCCCTTTACCCTTTCCCTTTAAATCCTTTACTCTCCCCCATATCCCTCTCCGTTCTCTCCCCTCTCCTATTTTTAATTATCATTTTTAATATATATTTTTATTATTATTCTCCATATAATTACTGTCATTACCATTATTATGAATTCCATTTTTCCTGCTTCTTCAGCAACTGTGTGAATACTGCCCATTATTATTTTATATATATCATATTATCTTATGTATCTGTATTTGTATATTCCATGTATATGGCCCTGAGCTAAAATAAAGGATATTATTATTATTATTATTATTATTATTATTATTATTATTATTATTATTATTATTTCACCCTTTCCTTTATCTCCCCCTTCCATTCTCTCTATCCTTCCCAAAATCTCTTTCTAAACCAAGAATCACAGGATACAGGAAGATAGTGATAATGATCGTTAAACTATTACATAAAAACATACAAGAACTATGATTTGACTGACTCTTTAAATAAAAAAAGACTGAGAGAGAGAGAGAGAGAGAGAGAGAGAGAGAGAGAGAGAGAGAGAGAGAGAGAGAGAGAGAGAGAATTATGTAAGTGCTATATATATATATACGTCTAAGAAAAGAGAAAAATTGTCGACACTTATGGATGACAACCATATTTGAAGATTTCCCTCATAATAACTAATGGCTAGGCATCAGATGACACAGAGTTTTCATTTACCTCTTCTTTTTTCCCCTAAAGACTCAGCCAGCAGAGAGAGAGAGAGAGAGAGAGAGAGAGAGAGAGAGAGAGAGAGAGAGAGAGAGAGAGAGAATATTGTGGAAGAATACTGAGCCTCCTGATTTTCAAAAACTAACGCACGGGAAAAAATACATATTAATGACCTTGCAGGATAGACAACACTGAAGTATGGTAAAAATGTAAATTTTTAAAAAGAGATTGAGAGCTTCGAGGAAATTACGGGTAGGTTCATTATCGCCGAAGCAGAAAATGAATTATAAATAGACTCTGAAATGGGTGATGTTTGCAGATGATTCAGGACTGACTGGTGATAGTGAAGAAGAACCACATAAACTAGTAAAAGTCTGAGAGAGTTTGATAGACGGGAAAATTCTGAGTAAAAGTATGAACGCACTGTCATAGTTATGGTTTATTCTTATTGCAATGGAATACATCTAATCAAATATTTTATGTCAAAATGCTGTGAAATTAGGTATCAGGTGAATTAATGAAAATAAAAATAGAAATTCTGGGAAATTCTGTCTAACTCCTCAAAGTTACACAAGTTATTGACCATAAAGAACTAAAAATATACCACCTAATTACAGTATCATCATAATTCTAAAAAAAAAAAAACTTTTTAAACGAATTGTCAGAAGACAACATTGCCAACTCGACAAAAATGATAATAATTGGTAAAACTTAGGGAGAAACTGCAAGATCAGGTAACCCTGGCCCAATGTCTGTGCTTGTCAGACGTAATGTTGCAATCGAACAGTGCAAAGCCCGGCAAAAACATTCACGAGCATTACTCCTTTCCCATTTCTGTTATTGTTAGAAAGCTGACATAAGTCCATGATTATTTTGTTTTGAAACTATTTCTTGAGAACTTCTGGATATAGGTCACCAAAATTCTACAAAAATAAACTCAACAAATGTCTATATTGCTGCCGAGTCAAAGAAACTTCGCTAGGAATACAGAAATTCCTGTAGATCTGGCAACACTGCTCCAAGTGATAAGCTTCAAAAAAGGTAGTTACGATGAGTTCATTGCGAAGTAGCAGCAATAATAATAATAATAATAATAATAATAATAATAATAATAATAATAATAATAATAATAATAATGACAAACAAATTTTGATTGGGAACTTTTACTTACGAAGTAATTCAATCATAACTAAATTCTGATCCATAAAACAAAAGTAAACACAAAACAAGAAACAAACAAAACAAATATTCTAAAAAATGATAAACAACTAATCAAAACGCCACCATCTCATGTATGAGAACTCGTTCCAGGAAAGCAATACCAGACCAATTTCGACAATTACCGAATGGCTCGGCCCAATTCCTGAAGAGCCTCTCGACAGCACTTCATAGCGCCAACCAAACTGTCAGCGTCGCCTTAGGTTTAGGTTTATAACTTGGTTTAACTTCGACGGTGCTTTAGACACTGCTCGGGTTGACGTGAAATTATTGTCAATAAGAACTTCTGTAAAAAGGTTACGACAAGAGCAAAGGGGTTCTACTCTCTCTCTCTCTCTCTCTCTCTCTCTCTCCCTCTCTCTCTCTCTCTCTCTCTCTCTCTCTCTCTCTCTCTCTCTACCGGTATTTTATTTTTACTTCCTCCTCATGTCTTTATAATAATATGTCTTCCCTTGCCAGTGAGATTTCTGTTCTATTTCGGCTTGAAATGATGAGGAAGGCAAGAGTTTCTTCCGTATTTAAAATAAGTTTCTTTATGAGATAATAATAATAATAATAATAATAATAATAATAATAATAATAATAATAATAATAATAATAATAATAATAATAATAAAAAAGCAGAGTGGATCTTTCTTGTTTGTCCGCCCTGGGTGGGGGCGGGGTAGGTAGGGTATCAGGATGGCAGGGGAGACATGATGCATCTACCCTCCTTCTGCAAACCTGTTTGCCCGCCCCGGGTGGGATGGTGTAGGTAGGGAATCGGGAGGGCAAGGGAGACATGGCACATCTACCCTCCTTCTGCAAACCCGTTTGTCCGCCCCGGGTTGGGCAGGGTGGGTAGGGGATTTGGAGAGCAGGGGAAACATGACACATTCACTCTCCTCCTGCAAACCTGTTTATCCGCCCAGGGTGGGGGTCGAGTAGGTAAGGGATTGGGAGGGCAGGGGAGACATACACATCCACCCTCCTCCTGCAAACCTGTTTGTCCGCCCTGGGTGGGGGACGGGGTAGGTAGGGGATCGGGAGGGCAGGGAAGACATGAAACATCCACCCTCCTCCTGCAAACCTGTTTGTCCACCCTGGGTGGGGGACGGGGTAGGTAGGGGATCGGGAGGGCAGGGGAGACATGAAGCATCCACCCTCCTGCCCCGCGCAATCTCGCTTGTAATAATAATAATAATAATAATAATAATAATAATAATAATAATAATAATAATAATAATAATAATAATGGAGAAACAAATCCACCATTATTTAAGATTTTGGACAGGTTCTTCAAAGGTCTCTGTATAGCTTTATTTTAAAATATATTTGTAAGTACATAACCGTGGATTTGTTTCTCCATTTTAAGGCTTATGCTACTATGAGTATTTTTAGTAATAATAATAATAATAATAATAATAATAATAATAATAATAATAATAATAATAATAATAAACGAAGTAGCTCTAGGACTCATGCAGAAGTGTGTGCTACTAGAAACAGCGCACATAGTGAGAACAGTGATGGACTCCTAAAGAGGCAGGATGCAACCCGGAACCCCACACTATAATTACCACCCGGTCGAATAGGATGACTATGATAGACAAAAAAAAATAATAATAATGATAATCATAATAATAACAATAATAAGTTTATTTCTTCTCAGTTCACTAATTTTGCTGAGAATGAGTCAAAACAAGTAAGCTGTTGCAGATATTATCCAGACTGATGGTAAAAAAACAAATGAAAATCAAAATAAGAATTATGATGCCTGAAGTAGGAAACAAGAAATTAAAATGAGAAAAACAATTTAGGAAACAAGACATATCAAAGTACACATATAAATCAGTATCTGGGAATGCTATGGCCTTTAATGCAAACTTTTATGTATCAGTTGATAAATAAGTGAAAAACACGTGAAAAGACTAATAAAACTTATAAGAGGAAAAGATGAAGGTACAAAAAGGACAACAAAGGATTAATATGACTAAGATAAAAGATAAGTGTGATGGAGATATGTGAAATTGTAGCAGAGGAATTCCTAAGGGACGAGATAAAAAAAAAAGGTCAAGTGATAAAATTATAAGAAAGAACGTAAATTACAGAAAGCAAAATCATGAACAGTAAAATCTTTGCAAGCAAACTTTACCGAAGAGAAAAGTCAAATTACTTGGGAAGTCAAAACTGGAATGCATAATATTCCATGAAAATAGAAACAACATTTCGCAAAGCAGAAACGGATTGAAGCTCTGACGCAATTACTTCAAGAATGCTACGCCGAGACATTTCAAAAGCAACGAGAATAATTTCCCCTTCCCACAAAAATAGATCTGACAACGAACCATCGCCTTGAAACAACGTCGGCAAGAAACAACAGAGCGTGTTACGCAATGTGACTCATTTGTCCTGATTAGTCTCGAGGCTGTCTTGAAACTTCAAGAGAAGATCCATTAATCACTGCACCCCCGTAGGGAAGGGGAGTACCGTCAGTGCACCTCACACGGTACACTGTAGAAACTACTTAAGGTTCTTTGCAGCGTCCCTTCGGCCTCTAACCGCAACCCCTTTCATTCCTTTTACTCTGCCCCCGTTCATATTCTTTTTCTTTCTCACTTCCCATCCTCTCCTAACAATTGTTTCCAAGGGCACCTAAACTGATATAATATACTTACTCTTTATATATTTTTTTTTTCAAATATCCTCTAAGGGGAAAATACTGGTCTTGTTCTCTTCTTCATATAAGTGTGTTCGTATGTGTATGTGTATGCGTGTGTTTGCGTGTCTGGGTAAAATATGCACATGAAGAAATACACATTCATATTAATGTAAAGCACATAGAAGAATCATTGCATTCACTCTTCTACGAGGAATACTCCTACGCTCTAGAAAGGATTCCGTTTTGTTCCTTTCTTAGAGAAAGGGTAGAGCGAAATGATGCTGATCTGCCCAAAGATAACTCTCTCTCTCTCTCTCTCTCTCTCTCTCTCTCTCTCTCTCTCTCTCTCTCTCTCTCTCTCTCTCTCTCTCTCTCGATCAAAAGAAGATTGGGCTCTTTGTCTGTGCTGATGGTCGGCTTCGAAAAATGAATATATACACAAAAATAAAGGGATCACAAAAGATAAAGCCTCGAGGTTCGTTAACAAAAGGATAAACGAGGATAGATCTTCCTCGAAAATGGGGAACGGAGGGAACGGTTCCGTAATGGGGAAAAGGACCAGGATGTAGATATATATATATATATATATATATATATATATATATATATATATATATATATATATATATATATTTATATACTGTGTATATATATACAGTATATTTATACTCTATATATATATATATATATATATATATATATATATATATATATATATATATATATATATATATATATTATATATATATATATATATATATATATATATATATATACATATTTATATTTATATAATCTGTATATACATATATATATATATATTATATATATATATTATATATATATATATATATATATATATATATATATATATATATATATATATATATTATAAATATATCCACCCCCGGTCTTTTTCCATTTGCGACCACCAACGATATTCTTTCATCTCAGAAATTAATTAAGGGCTCATTTCTTTATATCTCACACACACACGCGCATCTGTCTTTTCCTTTGTTTCTCCCCATCACAAAAAAAAAAACTTTGAGCAACACTTGTTCTTATTCACGCTTGTATTTTCACACTTTCACTCTCTTCTTGACAACCTGCACCAAACTGCAATGCATTGCAATCTTACAGTCATATTCGAGATTATCATCCATTAACGCTTGTACTAATTCCAGCACTTCTACAGTAACCGTTCTTATACTCTTATTCCTCACACCACTGGACTATGGAACAGCCTCCCTCAGGATGATGCGCAATTGGAACTTCAGAAGTTCAAGCAAAGATGCGACGCATTACTACCCTGAAACAATTCTTCTTGTATTTTAATAATTTACTTACACTTTTGTCTGTTCATTGATTACTTTGTTAATTTACTTTTCCTTTTCTAATAACTGATCTCTTCTTTCAGTGTTTCGTATTACCTTCCGTTACTTCTTTCAAATGAACACCATGTTCCCTGGAAGCTTGAATTTTAAATCAATGGCCCCTGTGGGCTTGTTCCATATGAATAGGGTTCATTTTCTGAATAATAATAATAATAATAATAATAATAATAATAATAATAATAATAATAATAATAATAATAATAATAATAATAATAATAATAATAATAATAATATGAAATTTTACTCTATTTCATCCATCTCAAACGAATCACATCTTTCCCAAATCACTTATAAATTCTAAAAATGCTCATATTGTATTAGACCAGTGGTTTTCAACCTTTTTATGCCCATGGCCCATTTTTGGCATCCCTAAATAATCATGGCTCACTGCCCCTCAGAATCGTGCAATGATGATAATAAAATTATTATAAAGCATTTTCAGAACACTTTATTAGTTTTACATCTCAATTTATGGAATTATTTTTCAGAACACTTTATTAGTTATACATTTTCATTTATGAAAGAAAGCGCTGGCCTGCAGTTACTGCAAATGATTATTCATTTTTTAAATACTATTTTGAAGATGTCCGTGGCACGGGCCCCCTCAGAACTGGCCATGGTCCACAGGTTGAAAACCACTGTATTGGACGATGCATGAAGAACGGCAAAAAACTTATGATAACAGCAAAAAACCTGGTTATACTAACTTACTGGGATAACTTTATAGATATTCCTCATTTCTTTTAAAACTTCGGAGTTATTGTAACATTAAGAACAAAAATATTCCAGAAGAGAACTTTCAAATCTGTCCCTTGACAATACCAAAGATGTCTATATCAAATCCCGTGTACGTTATATGAAAATCTTCATTTTGGTCAAACTGGAAAATCACTGGAAAAGAGAATAGCACAGCATCAATGATAAATATAATATACGCACACGAAAACAATGCTATCAATTTGACAGGGGCTAACAGGTAATTTATTCCTTGTTGAAGTGAAATATATAATTTTACAAAAGAAAGTTTTGGAAAGAATATGAATTAAAAATTACTCAGAGTAACATATGTATTAAAATGAAAACAAAACATACACAAATCTACTGTAATGTAACTATACAAATACAAAGTTACATAGAGTTTTGCTTTTAAATGTATCTGTCCAGTTACGTAACTGTGGGTTTGTTTCTCCATTTTAAGATTCGTGGTATAATGAGTATTTTTAGTTTTCTGTAAAAGGAAACTATTGTGCCGGCTTTGTCTGTCCGTCCGCACTGTAGCCTGTCCGCACTTTTTTCTGTCCGTCCTCAGATCCTAAAAACTACTGAGGCTAGAGGGCTGTAAATTGGTATGTTGATCATCGACCCTCTAATCATCAAACATACCAAATTGCAGCCCCCTAGCCTCAGTGGTTTTTATGTTATTTAGGGTTAAAGGTAGCCCTAATCGTGCGTCTGGCAACGATATAGGCCAGGCCACCACCAGACCGTGGTGAAAGTTTCATGGGTCGCGGCTCATACAGCATTACACCGAGACCACCAAAAGATAGATCTATTTTCGGTGGCGCTTTGATTATACGACGTACAGAAAACTCGTTTGCGCCGAAGAAACTTCGGCGCATTTTTTACTTGTTTTATTCTTACCAAAACTTCTTTTTGTAAAATTGTCTTCTATTATATTTCATTGCGACAAAAAATAAACCAGCTGTTTTGCACCTGTCCAGCTAACAGCATTGTATACAAGTGCAAATTTTTTTTTATAGACTTTGTGGTGCTCTAAGAATATGAATAGCTACGTAGGAATGTATAGAATATAGAACTGAATGTAGAATTCAGGCCAAAGGCCAAGCGCTGGGATCTATGAGGCCTTTCAGCGCTGAAAGGAAAACTGAAAGTAATTTTAAAGGTGTAACAGGAAGAAGCCCTCGCAGTTGCACTATGAAACAATTGTTAGGCGAGGCTGGAAAGTAAGATAGAAGAAAGAGAATATGAAAGAAGGAGGTATAGTAAAAGAAATGAAATTGGTTACAGCTAGGGGCCACGGGGACGCTGTAAAGAATCCTGAATAATGCATACAGCGCACCGCATGAGGAGCACTGACGGTATTACCACGCTACAGGTTCGAATATATGAACTCGGCCCACCTATTTAAAAAGAAATATGAAAAAAACACGTGTTTTCAGAAGCGTAGTGAATCTGGTCCTGATGCCATTAAGAAAGAGCACAGGCGTGAGTCCCAGCTGCATGCTAAAAGCAAGGTTTGTTAATGGACCTCTCTCCCTCGGTCATAATTGAGGTTAGGGCGCCTCCTGACCTCGGCTGCTAATATTTTTCGGCCGTGTTTATGTTCGTTTGTACTATTAGCCGTGGCTTATGTGACGTATATTTCTACTATTGTTTATGAGTCCTCTTGTGCATGTCTAACTGAATAAGAAGAAACCGGTCGAGGTTTATATATTTTTTTTTTATATTCTTCCTTTGTGCTAATTTCCATCTGTACATTGCATGTTCATACGATTTCGAGAATACACATAAGAGAGACTGATATATATACAGGCACGCGCACACACACAAACACACACACACACACACATATATATATATATATATATATATATATATATATATATATATATATATATATATATATATATATATATATATATATATATATATATACAGTATGTCTGTGTGAATGTGTTTATTCATATATAAATGAATTATATATATATATATATATATATATATATATATATATATATATATATATATATATATATATATATATATATATACAGTATGTCTGTGTGAATGTGTTTATTCATATATAAATGAATTATATATATATATATATATATATATATATATATATATATATATATATATATATATATATATATATATATGTGTGTGTGTGTGTGTGTGTGTGTATGTATATGTGTGTGTGTCTGTCAATGTGTATATTTTGTAATGCATTTAAAAATAACTGACATCAATGAGCATACACAAACATGACCTTGATAGGCCACTGAGAAGTAAGACGCCCACATTAATGACAAAAAGATCATGCAAGTAATATTCACGCCTTTATAACCATTCTGTTCAATTAACATATCATTTAAAGTCCTTCACGTGTGCGATTACTCGTCAGGATTTTCTTTCATGAGCCAGCACTCTTGTCCCTGAGAGAGAGAGAGAGAGAGAGAGAGAGAGAGAGAGAGAGAGAGAGAGAGAGAGAGAGAGAGAGAGAGAGAGAGAAAGCCTTACCTCACCTTACGTAACGGAATCGAATTACCTTCAACATTCGGCCACATTAATCACTCACCTGGAAAAAAGACAAAGAGGGATTAGTGGGGGCTCATTATGCCCTTTTAAACATGGCCTTCGACTGAAAATCTTCAGTCTCTTTTTTTTTTGTAACATTTACGAGGAATAAAGCTATTTCAGCGTGAATTAGAAAAAACGTCAGACCCGGAACCAAAATTTTTACTCATGCGTTCCTTTTAACGATATTATCTACATTACGGATGTATATATATATATATATATATATATATATATATATATATATATATATATATATATATATATATATATATATATATATATATATATATATATATATATATACGGCACGAAGGAACGCGTGCTTGAGAATATCACTAAGTCCACGTCGGAAGTTGAGTGAAAACCGGGACTTTGAACAATTACTTTCGTAGTTTATTCTACATTTTCAAGTTGAAAATGTAGAATAAACTACGAAAGTACTTGTTCAAAGTCCATTTTTTCACTCACCTTCCGACGTGGACTTAGTGATATATATATATGTGTGTGTGTGTATATGTATATATATATATATATATATATATATATATATATATATATATATATATATATATATATATATATAAATATATATATATATATATATATATATATATAAATATATATATATATATATATATATATATATATATATATATAAATATATATATACATATATATAGATAGATAGATGTATATATAAGTAAATATTCATATATACACATATATAAATATATATATATATATATATATATATATATATATATATATATATATATATATGTATACGAGTATTACCAATCATCATTCTTGAGGAACTTGCTAGGACCTCCAACCAGGATGTGAACCAACATCTCTGTACAGCAGCAGCAAACCAGCTGATAAAATAAAATAAAAAAATAAATAAATAAATAAAAAAAACGCGGAAGCAGAAATATCAGCAGAAGCAGGAGCAGGAGCAGGGCCAGTAGGAGCAGGCTGGCGCGTGCACACTTCAATGATCTTATTACGGCAAGTTTCGGAATTTTCCATTTTTTCAGCAAAAGTTTCCCCTTTTTATTCTGACGTAATTGAAATCCGCTCATATGCTGCCAACTTTGACGGTTTTTTTCTTGAAGCCTTTTTTCGTGTTTCATACGCTCCGGAAACCTCGGCCTTCTCTACAAAATGTCTCGGAGAAAAGCGAGAGGTCGCTGCATCATTTATGAATTTTTGGGGGGTTCTTCTACCTAATAAATTGGACATGTGTGTGTATTTCTTAAATTTCATAACCACAAATGATATCTATATGTATGTGTGTATATATACACATATATATAATAAATATATTCATATATATATATTATATATACACATATATGTTTATATATATATATATATATATATATATATATATATATATATATATATATATATATATATATATATATATATATATATATATTGTGTGAAATTAGTGACATCGAATCACGCATATAATCTCAGGGATCAATAACATCAGGCCAACGTGTCAAACTTGGAACATGGAAAGTTTGACCGTGGCACGCAACTACAGCTCTAAAAACAAAACAAAAAATAAAAAAAACACTGAATTATACGAGAGAGAGAGAGAGAGAGAGAGAGAGAGAGAGAGAGAGAGAGAGAGAGAGAGAGAGAGAGAAGGGTATGGCAGGAGATCAATTTTACAAACGGTAGTTTAGCATTGCAGTATATAATAATAGTCATTCAACACGTACGGTACTTTTCCGCCTTGATGGTCAGACAAACGGACTGACATATGCTCTCTATCTCCCGAAATTGTAGGCAGAGATTAACAAATAAAGAAAAAATCCGCACGCGACAACATCACGAAAATTCTGATTGACCTCCGCTTTCGCTATTTCAATGATATATATATATATATATATATATATATATATATATATATATAATATATATATATATATATATATATATATATATATATATATATATATTTATATATATATATTTATATTTATATATATATATATATATATATATATATATATATATATATTTTTTTTTTTTTTATTCGGTAGATGAAATCTATTCATATGGAACAAGCACACCAAAGGGGCCATTGACTTGAAATTCAACCTTCCAAAGAATAAGTTGGTTTCAATCTCACACTGCAGACCCCACACTGCAGCAGTAACTGATCATGATACAGAACCAGCGATTTTTTCATCGCCCTGGGGGAGACGCGAACTCATGACATCTGAGTGGCATACCAAGACACTAACCACTATACCAGCGACCATCTCACCAATGATGATATCAGTGCGGAGACAAAGCAGTAGAAAACCTGCTTACATATTTGTCATTGTATTTGTAAATGATGAGTTTATTTTAATTTTATCAAATTTCAGAAAAAAGAACTAATTTGATATTTTCTGTATAAAAATGACAAAGTGTAAAGATAATAATAATAATAATAATAATAATAATAATAATAATAATAATAATAATAATAATAATAATAATAATATTCAGCGGTCTATGTCGGTCAGCGAGAGACTATCGGATGAGTCATTCCCCTCCCAGCCAATAGGAAGAGTCCCTCCCCCCCTAAACCCCCTTCCCCCGCCTTGGACAACCAATCAATAATAATAATAATAATAATAATAATAATAATAATAATATTCAGCGGTCTATGTCGGTCAGCGAGAGGCTATCGGATGAGTCATTCCCCTCCCAGCCAATAGGAAGAGTCCCTCCCCCACTAAACCCCCTTCCCCCGCCTTGGACAACCAATCAATAATAATATAATAATAATAATAATAATAATAATAATAATAATAATAATAATAATAATAATAATAATAATAATAATAATAATAATAATAATATGATTTAAATGCTCACAGTCTCAATTTATTTTCATGTAATCTTGATGATATGTGTGAAAGCAATATAATGCTAAGGCGATGACACTGAAACAGTTACAAAAATGTGGTGAAATACAAAATGTCAAATAAACTCACAATCAAAATTAAGATGTATGAATATGTTATATAAAAGGGTTCAATGTACGGTGTTAAAAAGTGTACACTGATACAAGATTCTATGAAATCGACATTTTGGAAAGGATTTACGTCTTTACAAAATTATAAAAAACTAGGTAACGAGATGAAATGCGAATTGAGCAAATAACGAGAGTTACATGGAAAGAAAACCAAGGAAGTTAATAAATAAAATTATGAATAGATGAAATCAGATGCCAGTGAGTAACTGACAACTTATTTCTTAAAAGGTAAATTAGTAAGAACTGAAACAATAGTGAAAATTTAAAAACAACATTATGACTAAACGAACAAGTAAAACCGAAAGAATACTGAGAATGGAATGGAATGCAATATAAAGTCCGGAGAAAGACCTTGATGTCTACAGTGCACCGCGTGAGGTACACTGACGACACTGCCCACCTACAATGCGGAAAAGCAAAAATAACCAATCTGTGAGAAATATAAAACTGAATACGGCATCCGTATCGAATCTGACTACCGTCTGTAATTACGTGTCTCTCCAACACAAACAAATTATTAAGTACCCGAAAGAAACAAGTAAAAAATGCGCCGAAGAAATCGAGTTTTTCTGTACAGCCGCAACAGCGTATAATCAAGGCCACCGAAAGTATATCTATCTTTCGGTGGTCTCGATATAATGTTGCATGAGCCGCGGCCCATCAAACCCTAACCACCGCCCGGTGGTGGCCTATCCTATATCGTTGTCAGAACCACAATTATGGCTAACTTTAACCTTAAATAAAATAAAAATCACTGAGGCTAGAGGGCTGCAATCTGGTATGTTTGATGATTGGAGGGTGGATGATCAACATGCCAATTTGCAGCCCTCTAGCCTCAGTAGTTTTAAAGATCTGAGGGCGGACAGAAAAAGTGCGGACAGACTAAAGTGCGGACGGACGGACAAAGCCGGAAGAATAGATTTCTTTCACAGAAAACAAAAATGTAAACAAACCGTCAGTCATTAATCCTAATTCATTTTCAGCCTGATGTCTTGAGGGTCATAGAGAAGACTGATTAATTACTGAAAATAATTACTGGAGTTCTAATTGCGAGCTCAGCAAGAAAACAAACCGTTTCATAATTCTTAAGATTTTGGTTTTATATCTCCTTTGGGAATTACCAACAGGAATTATTTAGTGATTTCAGGACTAGCGGATTCCAATGACGCTTATGAACAAAATGTAAAAATCCGACCTAACTTCGGCACGAGCTTCATCAAACAAACACATTTCTTACCTAAAACTCTGGGTTGTATCACGCTAAGATTTTATAACAAGTGAAAAATGCTCCGAAGTTTCTTCGGCGTTATCGAGTTTTCTGTACAGCCGTAACAGCGTATAATCAAGGCCACAGAAAATAAATCTATCTTTCGGTAGTCTCGGTTCAATGCTGTATAAGCCGCGGCCTATGAAACTTTAACCACGGCCCAGTGGTGGCCTATCCTATATCGTTGTCAGAAACACGATTATGGCTAAATTTAACCTTAAATAAAATCAAAACTACTGAGGCTAAAGGGCTGCAATTTGGTATGTTTGATGGATGGAGTGTGGATGATCAACATACCAATTTGCAGCCCTCCAGCCTCAGTGGTTTTCAAGATCTGAGGGCGGACAGAAAAGAGTGCGGACAGAAAAAGTGTGGACAGAGTAAAGTGCGGACGGACAGAAAAAGCCGGCACAATAGTTTTCTTTTACAGAAAACTCAAAACGAGGATAATATTTATGGGCATTTGAACAATCTGGTGATCAATAATATTCAGTATCGCAACCAGACCACTGATTCCTTTTCCAGTTTTCGTAGGTCTAATCAAAGGAGTTTGCCTTGAGATGAAACAATGCTCATTTCAAGAGGGAGCGGACGAAAAGAACAAGGTAGGGAATAATTTATAATATGAAAATTACTGCCCCTTCCATGAAGTTTTTCTGGATCCGTTAGTGTATCCATATATATATATATATATATATATATATATATATATATATATATATATATATATATATATACAGTATATATATATACATATATACACAAACATACACTATATACAGTATATGTGTGTATAATATGATAATTGGTGGCCCTTCCATGAAATTTTTCTGAATCTGCTAGTGTATCCCAGTTGCATTATTCCTACCTTGTTCTTTTCATCCGCTCCCTCTTGAAATGAGCCTTGTTTCAGTCTTTTATATATATATATATATATATATATATATATATATATATATATATATATATATATATATACGAGTATATTATATATATATATATATATATATGAATATATATATAATTTCTCATTCCCGTTATCATCTAAATCTTCAGTATTATTATTTTGTCATTACTTTTCATGGGAGGGGGGCCACGTGCCCAGGTGCCCTCCGACCTGGATCCGCTAGTGCTAAGATAAGAAGCTCCAAGGTATGCTACGATGACCAAAACACTTCCCACAGAAGTATCCTCTTAAGCGAAAAAAGCTGAGACGAATTTCGTATGATTATTCAAGAACCATCATGGCTTTTATGACGTGTGCGTGTGTGTATGTGTACATGTGATTTGCTTCAGTAATCTTAGGTTAGGTTAGGCAAGAAAGATTCCCTGTTAACAGCACTTGCAAGGGATATATAACTGTCATGTCAGTGGCAAGCAGAACGCTAGGTGCTATTTCTCGGTTATGGTTAACAGATCCGTATTTGCAGAGACATATGCATATTTGTAATTATAACAACAGTGGTCATCGCATTTTTCCAGCATGACTCCTCAGAAATAAAATAACATCTGAAAACATTAAGAACAATGAAGTTTGTAACCTTAACTCAGAACTATTTAAGACTAAATAAATAAACTGTTTTACGCCAAAAAAAATCTGTTTTCTAAGAAATAAAAAACAAAACAAAAAAATGAAAAACAAAATATACTGTTTTCTAAGCAATAAATCCCAGTGATGACGTAACTTCAGTGCTTATCTGTTACTGCAAAGTCGAGACGTTCCCCTATTGGTAGCCATGGTAGCGACCGTGCCGAAAGGACTGCTGATTCCACCCCAGTACCCACTCACTCTGCATCCTCTCTCTCTCTCTCTCTCTCTCTCTCTCTCTCTCTCTCTCTCAGGACTACAGCGAAACACGCTTTACCCAAAATAATTTATTTAGCAAAATTTGACATAACTAGATTGCAAGGGTTAAAATGTTTGACAAATCTGACATAACTCGATTGCAAGAAATAAGCAATGGTTTAAAAAGTTATATTCAAATTCCCCAAAGACCTTTTGTAAATATAGTCATATTCTGTAACTTGCACAGGTCAAAAATAGGTCAAAGTCTAGTATATTCCCAATGAGTACATTCTCGACCTCTTACTCAGTGGTACTTGCAAATACCCTTGCATCAGATCAATTGATGAATAAATATTCTTGCCCCCAATCTCAACAAATAAATCTGGCAAACACGCCACAGGGCAGCGATCAGGAATGGTTTTCTCGTTCAACTTCCTAAAGTCCACACAAACTCGAACTGAACCATCCTTCTTAGGCACTGCCAACAACGGGAAATTAAAAGGCGAGGAACTGGGCCTAACAATGCCTTCTACCTCCCACTTATTAACCTCTTGCTCTACCTGCTCTCTAATCTTAAAAGGAATCCTATATGAAGGAACAAAAATAGGCTTAGTCTTGTCCTCCAACTGAACCATGTGTACAACCCTAACTTATCCCCTTTGAGTGCGACTATGTCCGCCAACCTTAGCCAGAACATCTGAAAACAAAAAACCAAAAAAATTCTGTTTTTTAAAAAATAAAAAAATAAAAATTAAAAAACTGAAAAAAAAACAAAAAATTATGTTTTCCAAGAAAAAAAAACTGAAAACACCAAAAACAAAAAAATTCTATTTTATAAGAAGTAAATACAAAAAAACATAAAAATTCTGTTTTCTAAGAAATAAAAAACAAAAAATCTGTTTTCTGAGAAATAAAAAAAACTGAAAACCCCAGAAAAACAAAAAAAAATTGTTTTCTAAGAAATAAAAACACAAAAAATAAAAAAAAACTGAAAAAACAAAAAAACATTATTTCTTAGAAAACATTTTTTTTTTGTTTTTTCAGTTTTTTTATTTTTTGTGTTTATTTCTTAGAAAACAACACAAAAAATAAAAAAAAAAACGAAAACAAAAAAACCCAAAAATTCTGTTTTCTAACATATAAAAACAAAAATAAAAAACTTAAAACATCAAAATAGCCAAAAAATCTGTTTTCTAAGAAATAAAAAACTGACAACACAAAAAAAATCTGTTTTCTAAGAAATAAAAAATAAAAATCAAAAACTAAAAACACCAAAAAACAAAAAAGTAGGTTTTCCAAGAAATAAAAAACAAACAAAAAACCGAAAACAATGAAAAAAAATTTTGTTTTCTAAGAAAAACAAAAATAAAAAAACTAAAAACAAAAAAATCTGTTTTCTAAGAAATATATAAAAAAAATAAAAAACTGAAAAAATTCTGTTTTCTAAGAAATCAAAACAAAAAATAAAAAACTGAAAACACCAAAAAAAAATTCTGCTTTCTAAGAAATAAAAAAAAATAACTGAAAAAAATTTTCTAAAAAAAATAAAAAATCGAAAGCACCAATAAAAAAAAAATTCCGTTTTCTCGCAAATAAAAAAAATTGAAAAGCTGAAAACACCCAAAAAAACCAAAGATTCTGTTTTCTAAGAAATAAAATAAAGAAATAAAAAACTGAAAACACCAAAAAAAAAACCTGTTTTATAAGAAATAAAAACGAAAAATTAAAAAAATTGAAAATATAAAAAATCTGTCTCCTAAGAAATAAAAACAAGAAATAAAAACATAAAAAACAAAAAATTATGTTTAAGAAATAAAAAACAAAAATAAAGAATTCAATAAAACAAAAAAAATCTGTTTTCTAAGAAATAAAAATAAAATATAAAAAAACTGAAAACACTAAAAAACAAAAAAAACTGTTTTCTAAGAAACAAAAAACAAAAAATAATCCTGTTTTCTAAGAAATTAAAAACAAAAAAAACTGAAAATACAAAAAAAAAAAATCTGTTTTCTAAGAAATAAAAACAAAAAATAAAAAATTGAAAACAAAAAACAAAAAATTGTTTTCTACAAAATAAAAAACAAAACATAAAAAACTGAAAACACCAAAAAAACAAAAAAAAAATTCTGTTTTCTAAGGAATAAAAAAAAAATAAAAAAAAATAAAAAACCAAATAAATTATGATTTCTAAGAAATAAAAACAGAAAATAAAAACCTGAAAACACCAAAAATTAAAAATTCTGTTTTCTAAGAAATAAAAAAACAAAAATAACAAAAATATTCTGCTAAGAAATAAAAAATAAAAAACCGAAAACAAAAAAACAAAAAATTCTGTTTTCTAAGAAATAAAAAAATTAAAAAATTGACAACACCAATACAAAAAAAAATTTGTTTTCCAAAAAATAAAAAATAAAAAACTGACAGCACCAAAAACAAAATAATTGTTTTCTAGGAAATAAAGCCAATAAATAAAAAAATGAAAACAAAAAACAAAATAATTTCCTAAGAAATAAAAGCAAAAAATTCAAAACTGAAAACAAAAAAAACAAAGAAATTTGTTTTCTAAGAAATAAAAAACAAAAAAAACGCTGAAAAAAACCCAAAAAATTACTTTTTCCAAGAAATAAAACAAAATATAAAAAAACTGAAAAAAACAAAATTCTGATCTCTAAGGTTTAAGAAAAAATTGAGAACAAAAAATTCAGTTTTCCAAGAAATAGAAAACAAAAACTAAAAAATAAAAAAAAAATTTTGTTTCCTACGAAATAAAAACAAAATATAGAAAAAATTGAAATCACCAAAAAATACAAAATAATTCTGTTTTCTAAGAAATAAAAAAAAAACTGAAAACAAAAAACAAAATTTCTGTTTTCTAAGAAATAAAAAACGAAAAATAAAAAAACTGAAAACGCCAAAAAAGAAAAAAAAATTCTGTTTTCTAAGAAATAAAAAAGCAATAAATAAAAAACTGAAAAAATTCTGTTTTCTAAGAAATAAAAACAAAAATAAAAAAAATTGAAAACACAAAAGAAAATCTGTTTTCTAGGCAATAAAAAACAAAAATAAAAAACTGAAAGCAAAAAAATATGTTTTCTAAAAAATTAAAACAAAAAATAAAAAAGCTGAAAACACCAAAAAAATTCTGTTTTCTAAGAAATAAAAGCAAAAAAAGAAAAAAAAATCTGAAAACACCAAAAAAAGCAAAAAATTGTTTTCTAAGAAATAAAAACAAAAATTAAAAACTGACAACATAAAAAAAACAGAAAATTCTTTCTATGAAATAAAAATATAAAATAAAAAACTGAAAACACCCAAAAAATCTGTTTTCTAAGAAATAAAAAACAAAATAAAAAAACTGAAACCACCAAAACAACAAAAAAATCTATTTCTAAGAAATAAAAAGCAAAAAATAAACTGAAAAACTCCAAAAAAAGTAAAATTCTATTTTCTAAGATATAAAAAACAAAAAAAAACTGAAAGAAAAAACATATGAATTCTCTTTTTAGGAAATATAAAAAAAACAATAAATAAAAAACTTTTAAAAATTTGGTTTCTAAGACAGAAAAGCAAAAATAAAAAACTGAAATTAAAAAATCTGTTTTCTAAGAAATAAAAAATAAAAAGCTGAAAACACCAAAAAACTAAAAATTCTGTTTTCTAAGGAATAAAAAATAAAAAACCTGAAAACAAAAAAAAATCTGTTTTCTAAGAAACAAAAAACAAAAAGAAAACACTAAAAAAATGTTTTATAAGAAATAAAAACAAAAATAAAAAGCTGAAAACACCTAAAAAAAGAAAGAAATTCTGTTTTCTAAGAAATAAAAAGAAATAAAAAACTAAAAACAAAAAACAAAAAAATTCTTTTCTAAGAAATAAAAATAAATAATAAAAAAAAACTGAAAACACCAAAAACAACCAAAAAATTCTGCATTCTAAGAAATAAAACAATAAAAAAACAGCACACTAAAAAAATCCCCCAAAAACTGTTTTCTAATGAATAAAAAATAAAAAACTGAAAAAAATTCAGTTTTCTAAGAAATAAAAAAACTGGAAACCAAAAACAAATTCTGTTTTCTAAGAAATAGAAAAAACGGAAAAAAATTCTGCTTTCTAAGAAATAAAAAACAAAAAATACAAAAATAAAAACACCAAAAAAACAAAAGTTTCTTTTTCCTAAGAAATAAAAAATTAAAAACTGAAAACAAAAACAATTGTTTTCTAAGAAATAAAAACAAAAAATTAAAAAACTGATAACACCAAAAAACAAAAATTGGTTTCCAAGAGATAAAAACAAAAAATAAAAAACTGAAAACACCAAACAAAAACAAAAATATTCTGTTTTCTAAGAAATAAAAAATAAAAATAATAAACTAATAACACCAAACAAAAACAAAAATAAATTATGTTTTCTGAGAAATAAAAAACAAATAAAAAACTGAAAACAATAAAAACAAAAAATATGTTTCCCAAGAAATAAGAAATAAAAAACATACAACAGCAAAAAAAAACCAAAAAATTTGTTTTTTAAGAAATACAAAACAAAAAACTGAAAAAAATCAGTTTTCTAAGAAATAAAATTAAAAAACTGAAAACACGCCCCCAAAAGAATCTGTTGTCTAAGAAATAAAAAACAAAAAATGAAAAAACTCTGTTTTCTAAGAAATAAAAAATAAAATAACTGAAAACACCAACAAAAACAAAAAACTGTTTTCTCATAAATAAAAACAAATAATAAAAAAACTGAAAACACCCAAAAAAAAGTTTCCTAAAAAACACACAAAAGAAAAAAACTGAAAAAAACAAAAACTTCTGTTTTCTAGGTAATAAAAACAAAAAATTAGAAAATTGAAAGAACCATGAAAACAAAAAAAATTTTCTCTGAGAAATAAAAAACAAAAAAAATTAAAAAAACTGAAGAAAAAACAAAATAATTCTGTTTTCTAAGAAATTAAAATGAAAAAATATAAAAAACTGAAAAACCAAAAAAACAAAAAAGTTTTCTAAAAAATAAAAAAATATAAAAAAACTGAAAACACCAAAAAAATCAGTTTTCTAAGGAATAAAAAACAAAAGACAAAAAACTGAAAATACCAAAAAACAAAGAAATCTGTTTTCTAATAAGAACAAAAAATAAAAAAACAAAAAAAAATTGTTTCCTAAGAAAAAAAAAATAAATATAAAACTGAAAACACCAAAAATAAAAATTCTGTTTTATAAGAAATAAAAAAAACGAAATAAAAAATTGTCAAAAAATTCTGCATTCTAAGAAATAAAAAAATTTAAAAAACTGAAAAGAGCAAAAAACCAAAAAAATTCTGTTCTCTAAGAAATTAAAAAAATAAAAAATTGACACCAAAAACACAAAAATACCTGTTTCCTAAGAAATAAAAAATGAAAAACTGAAAATACCAAAAAAAAAATTCTAAGAAACAACAACAAAAAATAAAAAACTGAAAACAATTCTGTTTTCTAAGAAATAAAACAAAAAATAAAAAACTTAAAACCAAAAAAACAGAAAAATCTTGTTTCTAAAAAATAAAAAATAAAAATAAAAACACTGAAAACATTAAAAACAAAAATTATGTTTTCTAAGAAATAAAAACAAAATATAAAAAACTAAAAAAAAACAAAATTCTGTTTTCTAAGAAATAAAAAATAATAAATAAAAAACTGAAAAAATTCTCCTTTATAATAAATAAAAACAAAAAATATAAAAATTGAAAACACCAAAACAAATTTTAAAAATCTGTTTTCTAAGAAATAAAAAAACTGAAAAACCCTGTTTTCTTAGAAATAAAAACGAAAAATGAAATAACTAAAAACACCAAAAAAAAACAAAAAATTCTGTTTTCTAAGAAATAAGAAGAAAAATAAAAAACTGAATACACCAGAAATAGCAAAAAAATTGTTTTCTAAGAAATAAAATAAAAACAAAAAGCTGAAAATATAAAAAAATAATAATAAACACTGAAAAAAATCGATTTTCTAAGAAATGAAAACAAAAAAACCGAAACCACCAAAAAAGAGAAAACTCTGTTTTCTAAGAAATAAAAAAATAAAAAAAACTGAAAGCACCAAAAAAAGACAAAATTCTATTTCCTGAGAGATAAAAACAAAAATAAAAAAAATTGAAAACAAAATTTTTTAAAAAAATCCTGTTTTCTACGAAATATAAAACAAATAAAAAACCGAAAAAAATTTTTCCTAAGAAATAAAAACAAATAAAAAACTGAAAACAAAAAAAAACTGTTTTCTAAGAAAAAAATAAAAAATAAAAAGTAAACAAAGCTTAAAACAAAAAATTCTGTTTTAAAACTGAAAACACCAAAAACAACTCAAAAATTCGGTTTTCTAAGAAATAAAAATAAAAAATAAAAATATGAGAACAACAAAAAATCTCCGCAAAATTTTGTTTTTTAAGGAATAAAAACAAAAAATAAAAACTGAAAACAAAATAAAAAACATTCTGTTTTCTAAGAAATAAAACAAAAATAAAATAACTGAAAACACCAAAAAAATTTGTTTTCTAAGGTATAAAAACAAAAAATAAAAATCTGAAAATACAAAAAAAAAACAAAAAAATTTCTACTTTCTTAGAAGTAGAAAACAAAAAATAAGTACTAAGAACACCAAAAAAACTAAAAATTTGTTTTCTAAGAAATAGAAAAAATAAAAAACTGAAAAAACAAAAAAAATTCTGTTCTCTAAGAAATAAAAAATAAAAAACGGAAAACACCAAAAAAAACAAAAAATTCTATTTTCTAAGAAATAAAAACAAAAAATAGGAAACTGAAAACACAAAAAACAAAAACAAAATTCTGTTTTCTAAAAAATAAAAAAACTGAAAACACCAAAAAATACACAAATATTCTGTTTTCTAAGAAATCAAAAACAAAAAAAAACTGACAACAAGAAATTGTTTTCTAAGAAGTAAAAATAAATAAGAAAAACTGAAAACACAAAAAAACTGTTTTCTAAGAAATAAAAAAAATAAACTGAAAACACCAAAAACAAAAAAAAATTCTGTTTTCTAAGAAATAGAAAAAAATGTAAAAACCGGAAACACAAAAAAACAAAAAAAAAAAATGTTCTTTAAGAAATGAAAAACAAAAAATAAAAAACTGAAAAATCTGTTTTCTAAGAAATGAGAAAAATAAAAAAAACAAAAACAAAAATCTTTTTTCTAAGAAATAGAAACAAAAACACTGAAAACACAAAAAAACAAAAAAATATTCTGTTTACTAAGAAATAGAAAAAAAATAAAACCTGAAAACACCAAAAAAAAAAAAAAAAAAATTCTGATTTCTAAGAAATCAACAACAAAAAATTTTTAAAAACTGAAAGCAAAGAAATCTGTTTTCTAAGAAATAAAATCAAAAATAAAAAACTGAGAACAAAATAACAAAAATTCCGTTTTCTAAGAAGTACAGACAAAAAATAAAAACCTTAAAACACCAAAATAAAAAAAATTCTGTTTTCTAAGAAATAAAAATAAAAAATAAAAAACTGAAGACAAAAAATAAAAAAACTGAAGACAGAAAAAAAAATGTTTTCTAAGAAATAAAAACGAAAAATAAAAAACTGAAAACACCAAAAAAATTCTGTTTTCTAAGAAATAAAAACAAAAAATACAAAACAAAAAATTCTGTTTTCTAAGAAGTAAAAAAAACAAAAAATAAAAAACTCAATAAAAACAAAAAATAGTTTTTTAAGAAATAACAAAACATAAAAAAAATTGAAAATACCAAAAAAATGTGTTTTCTAAGAAATACAAAACAAAAGATAAAAAATTGGAAAAACAATCTGTTTTCTAAGAAATAAAAAAACTGAAATCACCAAAAGAAAAACAAAAAAATTCTGTTTTCTAAGAAATAAAAACAATAAATATAAAAACTGAAAACAAAAAAAAAGATATTGAGGAAAAATGCGACAAAGTTGGCATTATTTCTGAAAATCTCCATTATGTCAGAGTATAAAGATATGTAACACTTTCGTGAAAAAAGAGAAATTCCAAAACTTGTCGCAATAATACCAATAAATTACTCAAACACATACGCTAAATAAATCGGAAAGAATCATTACAAATACTCCCCATGCCTATTTGAAGCCATTATCAAAATTACAAATTTCACCTCGAGAAGCTAATCAGTGTGAAGTAAGAAACACTAGGTGGTGATTTTTCTTTTAAAAAAAAGTTTATGGCCTCGTTCACACTTTCTTTCAGTAAAAAAATTATACCCCTCCGAGACACGCTTATTTGGTTTTATTTTGATGATAACGTAATTTTATAATTTTTAGTTGTCTGTAAAAGAAAACTATTGTGCCGGCTTTGTCTGTCCGTCCGCACTTTTTCTGTCCACCCTCAGATCTTAAAAACTACAGAGGCTAGAGGGATGTAAATTGGGATATTGATCATCCGCCTCCAATCATCAAACCTACCAAATTGCAGCCCTCTAGCCTCAGTAGTTTTTATTTTAATTAAGGTTAAAGGTAGCCATAATCGTGCGTCTGGCAACGATATAGGACAGGCCACCACTGGGCAGTAGTTAAAGTTTCATGGGCCGCGGCTCATACAGCGTTGTACCGGGACCACCGAAAGACAGATCTACTGCATTTTCGGTAGCCTTGATTATACGCTGTACATAACTCGATTGCGCCGGAAAGACTTCGACGCATTTTTTACATGTTTTACACACATGTCCGTAAAATTACTGGAAAACGCATTATCACGAAGGTTTCATTTATGTTTCCGAGTTTGTCATCAATCCTACTCGTCTCATCGCAGCAGTTCAACCGAAGTTGAGCAAGAGAAACAACAGCAGTATTTAAACTAAAACAAAAGAAACAACAGCGGAAGCGGTAGCAGTAACGTTCGAGCAAACACGCCAATGATGTTATTGCGCCAAGTTTTGGAATTCCTCTTTTTTCACGAAAGTTTTATGTTTCTTTTTACTCTGACACAATGGAGATTCTCAGAAATAATGCCAACTTTGTCGCATTTTTCCTCGCCGTCTTTTTTTCCTAACACTTCGTAAAGTCATTCAAAAGCACGATTTAATATTTCCGATAATGGTACACGTATTTGAGTATTTTCTACATCTTTATGGTTCATCAAAGACTGACAAATAAAATTAAAAAAGACAGACAAGGTCTAATATCCTATAAACAGCAGGAACCCAATAGCAATTAATTTTTTGTCGGTGTCTCTCAAATATGATTTTAATGATCGCAACTTAATATGTTCCCTTCATAAACGTATGGAAAACATTAGGCCTAAATTTCCACATAACATACATACAAGACAAACACACTCAATATATATATATATCTATATATATATATATATATATATATATATATATATATATATATATATATATATATATATATATATAAAATATATATATAATATTATATATATATATATATATATATATATATATATATAATATATATATATATATATATATATATATATATAGTATATATATATAAATATATATATATATATATATATATATATATATATATATATAAATATATATATATATATATATATATATATATATATATATATATATATATATATATATATATATATATATATATTATATATATATATATATATATATATATATATATATATATATATATACATATATATATTTATATATATGTATATATATACTGTATATAAATATACTATATACATATATAGTGTGAGTGTGTATGTATGCACGAGTATAGATATATCGATAGATAAGTAAAAAAATGTGCCGAAATTTCTTCGGCGCAGTCGAGTTTTCTGTACAGCGTATAATCAAGGCCACCGAAAATAGATCTATCTGTCGGTGGTCCTCGGTATAATGCTGTAAGAGGTGTGGCCCATGAAACTTTAACCACGGCCCGGTAGTGGCCTGTCCTATATCGTTGCCAGAAGCACGATTATGACTAATTCTAACCTTAAATAAAATAAAAAAAACTACTGAGGCTAGATCAGTGGAGGGTGGATGATCAACATACCGATTTGCAGCCCTCTAGCCTCAGTAGTTTTTAAGATCTGACGGCGGACACAAAAAGTGCGGACAGAAAAAAGTGTGGACAGAAAAAAGTGCGGACCAGAAAAAGTGCGGACAGAGAAAAGCGCGACGGGCAAACAAAGTCGGCACAATAATTTTCTTTTACAGATAACTAAAAACCTCATTCTTGAGCCATACTTTACATCGCTGGAGGCATAGATTCTCACTTTACTAGTCATTAATTATCTCGCTATATATTTCCTAATACTCGTAAATCAGCAGAAGCAAACCTCCAACAATACCGACGATGATACCAACGCCAATAGCAACAGCAGGTACAACAACGACCAAAACAAAAACCACAACAGCATTTAGATCATTCCTCTTCTTCTACTTTTCGTGTCTGTAGAAGTAACTGTAAAGATCACCAAACGCCTGAGGAGGCCCTTGGAGTAAACGACGTCCGCCTCCTTGCAGGAAGGCGCCCATCACCGGCCCTCTCTTATGGACGTCACGTCAGCATCATATTGAAAGATAGCTCCCGGTTACAGAGATAAAGGCCGTCCCGAGGGCTAGTGGCAAGGCGAGCGCGTGTATTGTTTCTTTTACTAAATGCTGTATATGTATATGTATATGTATATGTATATGTATATGTATATGTATATGTATATGTATACGTATACGTATATGTATATATATATTATATATGTATATTTAAGCATATATGTATTTAATAGATTTATATAATATTATATATACGTATATATATATATATAATATATATATATATATATATATATATTATATATATATATATATATATATATATATATGTGTGTGTGTATATATATAATAATATATATATATACATATATATATATATATATATATATATATATATATAGAGAGAGAGAGAGAGAGAGAGAGAGAGAGAGAGAGTGAGAGAGAGAGAGAGACGAGAGAGAGAGAGATACCGCTGAGGGAGAAAAATAATGCAAAACAGGACTCTCCAGTCTCCTGCGTATAATGTATTATAAAGCCTTACAGTTTTATTACCTGCGATCATAGTAAATTATTCTTTTTTTTTCATTTTAACTTAAAAGAAAAACATGACAGTATTCAAAATTGAACGGTAAAGGGATCATATTACTATTACACCTACATACAGATGAAATCAAGATTTTGATGAAATTTCCTGAAAATTATAAAAATATGAAACAATTATCTGACTTGTCGCTTACATCTCCAATGGCTGTTTGTATTGGAATAAGTATAAATGTTAATATTCATTGGATATTTTTCGTTTTTTTTAAACTTCGACAATCACTGTCAGTGCAAGGACTTTGTGCGCAATGACATTATCAAGCCGAGAATCTTTGCCTCGTGTGTAGTTTTGTGAACTTTCTTTTTAAGAGAAAAGTTTTATGAAGCACTGACTTCTGATGCAATAATTTATGTTTAACATCGTTCGAAGCCTTTCGTTATTCATTTGTTTTCCATGATACTATAGTAAATATTGCCCTCTGAATAATCATTTATGTTTAACATAGCTCAAAGCATGTGATTATCCTTTGTTTACCATAATATTGTAACAAACATAGCAATTTTGTGATGGAAATGAACTTCTGCAAACTTAAATTATGTTGCATTTTAATCCCTGATCTAAAAACTCGTGAATGATATTCCAAGTACATTTGACGGAACTTCAAAGAGAAATTTAGTTTCATTTATGAAACATAAGAATTCAAAGACATAAAGTAGCATTTTGAGTTTTCAGTAAGGGTATTTCATTAATTTAGAACTCAAGCGTTAGTCTAAGACTGTTTAAATATTATTGCATATCTAAGCAAGGGTGCAGTTAAGAAGGGAGTTTCAGAAATTTCGCATATAAAAAATCTATACAAAAATCAACAGAGCACAGAAAAAGGACTACTCGAGAATTATTCATTCAGTGTCCCACTAGTCGAGTTTCTACTTTACACAATTATACTACATGATATAGCGATTCGTTGGGGGGAATGCACTCCATGAGTGTTTATTGAGATGTTCTGGGAGATAATGAATAATGATCTAAAGCTTGCTGCGATGATTAAATACAAACCGAAATTATGTCGAGATCCTTTGTTACACTAATCTGTACCGCAAGCGGTGTGCCTGTTCACCTGTATATATGAATATCTGTTTGTCGCTTCGTAGTCAAGTGCCTTTCTCCTGCACCTACGTTCATAAGCCTTTATCTATGTATTTTACACATAAGCACTCACATATCAGCTTACATGGCACCATTACGTAAGCTCTAGTAATGATAAAACCTGTACTTCCACCTTATGGAAAAGTATATTACATTAGACCGGTCCCAAACATCGTGGTAGAAAAACCCGTTTGTATTTGACTGATTGGGTTCCTTGTGTACTTCAAAAAAGCAATCGGTGAAACCTTTATTCTTTGGCAAACGAAATCAGAGAGACTAATTCGACAGAGTGTTCCGCTACTCCTGATGTTGATCGAGTTGCCCCCATAGTAAATCATTTACAAAGACTATTGTTCCTTCTTATTGAATTCGGTTGGTGTATTGTGGCCCGAAAGTAGAAAAATCCCCCGAGGAGTTTGTGTGGTAAACTGAACGAAAAGTAGGACCTATGGACGTCACGATATAACGGTAACTGAAACTTTATTTATAACTTTTATGATCGTAGTCATTGCAGGGCCAGCTTAAGGAAATACACCAATCCATCAATTAAGCTATATTAAAGTGAAAGTCATTGATGCTCATAAATATTCATGCTTGTTTGACGTCAATATTACCTAGAACCAACCTAAAGACATAAGAGTTTAGCTCAGTCTTCTGATGATTTAGCAATGAGATCACGCATTCAAACTACACCATTATTTCCAGAGTAGAAAAATTTCTCGGAAATACTGCACTATAAACTGTCAACAAATCTAAACACTAAGTGAAAACTCCGTGGTATTTTTCTCAAGTCAAATTTAAGACAGAAAGAAAGAAAAACACAAGAACATTATCTTAAGTTTGTGTTAGTATCGTATTGAATTCATGTTGAATTAATAGCATGTAAATACTCCACAGGCACATTCTTTTAATCGTAGTTTATATACTGCACAGTTTGCGTGTCCAGCATGATCGCTAGAGCATTCATATAACGAAGAAAGAGTATATCTTAGTTTAACCAGACCACTGAGCTGATTAACAGCTCTCCTAGAGAGGACTGGCCCGAAGGATTAGATTTATTTTACGTGGCT
>JANJGK010000007.1:56936809-56938038 GCA_039081455.1 Macrobrachium rosenbergii
GTAATGCCTACAGTGCACCCCGTGAGGTACACTGACGGCACTACGGGGATCAAGTAATAGTGGTCAGAGTGAAACATTAACCTTTCAGAATGACTGCATACGTTCATTATTGGAACAAGAATATTCGCTGAAGGGAATGACATAAATAAGAAAAATATCAATTGTAAACACTTACATTTTATAATGAATGTTATATCTTATAAAATACCTTTTCTTTGACCAAAGAAACAACACCATTCAGTATCGGTTACGTGTCTCTGAGAGCCATCACTATTTCTCTTTACCCAAGTGACAAACACGAAAGAAAAAGAACGTTTTTGCTGATAATGGCAGGCGTGCCATAATCTCTCTCTCTCTCTCTCTCTCTCTCTCCTCTCTCTCTCTCTCTCTCTCTCTCTCTCTCTCTCTCTCTCTCTCAGAGAAAGGAGGTAATCTCGAGCCAAATCCAAAGGCTCCAACTACTCAAGTTCATCTCAAATCGTTGGAGAAACTTCAAGGAAACTTGAAAAGGGAAGGGGCGGAGGAGAAGACGGACATGTTAATAAGGAGGTTCCAACAATAGACGCAAAGGACTGAGGGTAAGAAATTTTGGATGGAAATATAAATACTTCGGAAACGCTTGTTTTCCCATTGTATTTGTTTGATTAACAACCACCGTCATCCTCAGTATTTTCAAAGAATGTTTTTTTCTGAGTTATAAATTTAATTTTCATTCTTTATTTTCTCTCCGAAAGAGCTGAAGATCATAATTACAATAGCGATTTTAATCATTACATTACATGGTCTTGCATTTTTCACCTTCGCATGAATTAAGAATGTTATACACGCTTCTTAATTATGGATTTGAGAAATCCATTCCTCTATATATACATGCAATCACACTTACTCACACACAGCACACAAACTCACACAATAGACACACTCAGACACTCAAAGGTCAAAATATCCAGTCTTGTCACATAAGTGTCGAATGTTACCGGACCAGCAGCTGTGTAGGTCTCTCTCTCTCTCTCTCTCTCTCTCTCTCTCTCTCTCTCTCTCTCTCTCTCTCTCTCTCTCTCTCGTCTCGCCTCGTCATTTCCTAATGCTTGACTTATCTCCTCCAATGCTCAGAGAGAGAGAGAGAGATGAGAGAGAGAGAGAGAAAGTCCGTCGCCCCTTTAAGATGCCTTGTCAAACTTTCCTTTTAGCGAGTTCTTTCCCCAACGCGCTCGACTTGTAAGCACAAA
>JANJGK010000007.1:56938138-56974386 GCA_039081455.1 Macrobrachium rosenbergii
GAGAGAGAGAGAGAGAGAGAGAGAGAGAGAGAGAGAGAGAGAGAGAAAAGGAAAAGGAAGGTGTGAGAGAGAGAGAGAAGAAGGAAGAAGGAGAGAGAGAGAGAGAGAGAGAGAGAGAGAGAGAGAGAGAGAGAGAGAGAGAGAAAGGTAAAGGGGGGAGAGAGTGAGAGAGAGAGAGAAGAGAGAGGAGAGAGAGAGAGAGAGAGAAGGAAAAGGAAGGTGTGTGAGAGAGAGAGAGAAAAGGTAAAGGAGAGAGAGAGAGAGAGAGAGAGAGAGAGAGAGAGAGAGAGAGAGAGAGAGAGAGAGAGAGAGAAAAGTTAAGTATACCTTAGTTTTACCAGACCACTGAGCTGGTTAACAGCTCTCCTAGGGCTGGCCCGAAGGATTAGACTTATTTTACGTGGCTAAGAGCCAATTGGTTACTTAGCAACGGGACCTACAGCTTATTGTGGAATCCGAACCACATTATAGCGAGGAATGAATTTCTATCACCAGAAATAAATTCCTCTAACTCTTCATCAGCCGGCCGGGGAATTGAACACCGGCCCATCGAGTGACAGTCCGCAGCTATACCGACTCACCCAGCAAAGAGCTAGAGAGAAAGGAAAAGGGGAGAGAGAGAGAGAGAGAGAGAGAGAGAGAGAGAGAGAGAGAGAGAGAGAGAGAGAGAGAGAGAGAGAGAGAGAGAAAAATGAAAGATAGAGAGAAAAGGGAAGAGAGAGAGAGAGAGAGAGAGAGAGAGAGAGAGAGAGAGAGAGAGAGAGAGAGAGAGAGAGAGAAAATGAAAACGAGAGAGCGCGAGCTCGTAACAAACGTGAGCCTTACGATACGCAGTGTAGGAGTTTAGAAGTTACTGGGTTCTATGCAGCGTCGTATAACTCCTATAGTGTAACGTCATCTCGTCTTTGCCTTGCGTACGATCCATCTCATCTTATTTGGTTTTCAGTCTTCTTTAACTCTGTTTTACTTATATTCTTCTCTTTCCTCCTGTTCTTTTGGCCGAAGGCTTGCTCTTGAATAAACTAACGGCAAGACCTGGGAGTCTCGCATTAGTATTCCCGGTAAACAGGCCAACAATCTCTCTCTCTCTCTCTCTCTCTCTCTCTCTCTCTCTCTCTCTCTCTCTCTCTCTCACTGCTTGAAGTACCTGGGCCTTTACATAATACAAACTGATGATTTTCTCACCAGCGTCAATATCTCAACATGCCCAGCACCCCCAACACATCCAAATAGTTACACCCTCATTGCTCAATAACAATGGCACCTTCACCACCCCATACCCCAATTTCCTCCTACATTAAACTTTAACGATGTGGGACTGGAAGATTCCGGATCTGTAATATGGATGTTCTATAAATCTCATTTTGGGGATTTTTTATCCGTGGAAAAAAAAACCCCAGTTGTACGGTAACGACAGAATGGAAATGGAATATAGAATTTAGGCCAAAGGCCCAGCGCTGGGACCTATAAGGTCGTATAGCGCTGAAAGGGGAAATAGAGTAAAAAGGTTTTAAAGGTGCAACCGGAGGGCAACTTCGTAGTTGCACTGCGAAACAATTGTTAGGAGAGGGTGGAAAGTAAGATGGAAGAAAGAGAATACTCGTATGAACGGAGGTGCAGTAAGAGGAATGAAAGGGGTTGCAGCTAGGGGCCGAAGGGACGCTGCAAGGAACCTAAAATAATGCTTACAGTGAACAGAGTGAGGTGCACTGACGGCACTCTCCCCCTAAGAGGTTTAAACAGAAAGACACTAGGAGATAAAAATATACGGTTAGTTACAAAAAACAGAAATTCCGTCAACTGTCAAGCAAACCATTATTTACTTAAACTTACTTCCCAAGTACTGCGCCATTCCTAAAGTGATCTGCTGAGATACAGCGGTAAGTATCTCGTACAATGGGGCTCGAGAAACTTGCAACTCAATTCTAGTCGTATGCATTGTTGGCGGCAAGGCAAAAGTGCTCCTCAATGAAATAATGACGGAAAACGCGAGTTGTTTCACGGAGTTGAGGATTTCGAGTATTTTCGGAGAGGAAAGGAAAGTGGATAGTATAAAGTGGATGGGAAAGTGGATAAGAGTCGCAAATGCGCAATTATCGTACATTCGCGGGTGCACATTCTTTGGTTTTCTTTTTCATAAGTAATCAATAATATCCGATTGTGGTGCATTATTCGCTAAATACCTTAGTATGCGTTAAGTTTTAACAAAATCCATAACGTTTCAGGCAACAAATAAACCTCAACTATTAATATCAAAGTTTATTTGTTGGCAAAATCGTGATAGATTTTATCACGATTTTGCCAACAAATAAACTTTGATATTAATATTAAGTTTTATCAAAACTTAACACATACGAAGATATTTGTCGTACAAAACAGCTACTAATAATGATAGTTACGCGAACTGAATAGTCGTGGTTTACATATAAGCGCAGTCTTGGCTTCCTACTCAGGCTCGAACACAGGCTGTTCAATGGACAGCCCTACTTTAAGATAGTTTGTTATATCTTCACTGTATTTCAGACTGTAAGCCCGAGTAAGCACGTTTTGACTTTGATCTAATATAAAGAGATCCAGCCACGATGTTTTGGTTATTTTGGTCGTGGGTTTCTTTTCTTTTTTTTTTGCGGGGCGGGGGGACTGATCTTATACATAAACTTTACTAAACACTTCAGTTTTTGTTTAAAAGTTAAGTATACCTTAGTTTTACCAGACCACTGAGCTGATTAACAGCTCTCCTAGAGAGGGTTGGCCCGAAGGATTACTTATTTTACGTGGGTAAGAACCAATTGGTTACTTAGCAACGGGACCTACAGCTTATTGTGGAATCCGAACCACATTATAGCGAGAAACGAATTTCTATCACCAGAAATAAATTCCTCTAACTCTTCATCAGCCGGCAGGGGAATTTAACTCCGGCCCATCGAGTGACAGTCCGCAGCTCTACCGGCTTACCCAACAAAGAACTAGTTTTTGTTTAAATTTCACGTTAAAACATCGGTGTTATTAGTTCTCAGTGTTTTGGTAACGACATGTTGTTATTGTAGTTTACATTTCTCACAAATGATCTTAAAAATAACCTTGACTTGTCAATGAACAACCATGGAGACCGTGAATAATTTACGGACAAATTCTGGGAAACATCAGGAACTTAAGATACTCACGAACCAATCAAAGTTCTTTGGTCTGAATTATAAATCATCTCTCCATTCATTCGTCCATCGGTCGATCTCCGCTCGACGGAGGCTCCTGGGAACGTTGCAGATAATGCTTGTTGGTATTAATTGATTGCAAGCACTCGACGCAGGTTCTCGAGGTCGGCGAGCGACGGTTTGGTTCGTGTTAATTAAGGACTCCGAAGAAGGACTTCTTTCATAGGGAATCGATTCAGGCCTCTGCTGAACCAATCTGATGTTTCGACGCTCCACAACTACTGACAGGGACAGTTACTGAATGCGACAAAAACAATAACAGTCATTACGACAAATATCTCACTGGTTCGGAATCACTGCCTGAACACATGAATCTACATTCGATGAGGGTGCAGATGTAATGAATATTTGGTGCTACTTCGGCTTGTTATCTACGCGTCACCTACTCCGAGGTGCTAGTACTAAACACCGTAAGGCAACGCGGCATTACGAAACAACTCGTGTAATCTGGCTGACTGATAACTCATACGCATCTTCATTTGAATGAAAAGTCTCTTAATCATTTTTATAAATCTTTTTGGACAACTTTCAAAGTAGACGGCCACACGAAGGTATCGTTCATTAATATAATTTGTCGATCACACAATATAGAAATGATCCCCGATGGGCTAATACTAAACACGGCGTTTCTTGCGAGTTTGAATGATCCCCTTTACTCTACTGTATAATGTTCTTTGCGGCATTGTACCATTTATATATTTAGTATTTAGCGACAGAGATTTCATTGTGGTGATTGAACATGAAATGACTAAACTGATAATTTGATTAAGATTATAATGCGCTGGTGCCAGATGTAACCTGTAGGCATCTCCTAGTCGATTTGCTTTTTGTTTCTTTGAGATGAAGCCCCAAGCAAATCGACGTGAAGAGGCCTACGGGTTACATTTGGCACCAGCGCATTATAACCTTAATAATCAGATCATCAGTTAGGTCATTTCATGTTCATTCGCCACAACGAGATCTCTGTATCTAAATATAAAAATGGTACAATGTAATCTGATATATCATAATTATCAAAATCATCAAAATGGCATGTAACCATTATTTACAATACATTCAATACATTTGGCAACACTACATTATAAATAACTCATGTAATCTAGCTGATTGACAACTCATTTGACTGAAAAGTCTCAATAATTTTTATAGCTCTTTATGGACAACTTTCATTTTATTTAACAACGGTAACGCAATGAAGCTAATGTACTTTGCAAATGATTCCATGTCTTTACAGGCTACTTATATTGCAAACGGTGTCCGAAAATATATCGTTTATATGTATATGTATGTGTATCTGTGTCTACGTATGTATGTATATATTTTCTTCATATATATATAATATATGAAATTTTTTATCACACCGTGATTTATATACAATCATGAAGCTACAAATGTCGCTTAATATCAAATTCAGGCTACCTCGGGAATATCTCCAATGGAGAATTATCACCGAAGGGGAATTAACAAGTGATAAATGGACTGGTACTGCCGGGTCACGAACCCTCGACCTCTCTTGATAGCTCAGTGGTAACATCGACTGGAGTTGCTGGGTAAGTTCTGTGTCGAGGGTTCGTGACCCGGCAGTACCAGTCCATTTATCATATAAATTCCCCTTCGGTGATAATTCTCCATCGGAGATATTCCCGAGGTAGCGTGAATTTGATATTAAGCGACATTTGTAGCTTCATGATTATATATATATATATATATATATATATATATATATATATATATATATATATATATATATATATATATATATATATATACATACACACACATAGGATGGAATAGGTTGAAAGAAGAGACTCGGGCGATCTCCCACCCTCATCAGTATTTCATTAACCACTGAGCAGCCTTGATTCAAACTTTTCAAGGCTCCAATTACCGAAGTTAAGTGAATAGGGCAGAGGACACATCATGAAACTTGGCAAATGAATTCATTACATGACCTTCTCGAGATGAATTAGCTTTCGTGGTTCATCGGCTAAAGGTTGACGATTTGTTTCAGAAATTTCAATTTTAGTTTTCTGTAAAAGACAACTATTGAGATGGCTATCTGTCTGTCCGTCCGCACTTTTTCTGTCCGCCCTCAGATCTTAGAAATTACTAGGGCTAGAGGGCTGCAAATTGTCATGTTGGTCATCCACCCTCCGATCATCAAACATACCAAATTGCAGCCCTCTAGCCTCAGTAGTTTTTTTTTTATTTTATTGAAGGTTAAAGTTAGCCATGATCGTGCGTCTGGCACGGCTATAGGTGCCAGCAACACAGGCCACCACCGGGTTGTGGCTGAAAGTTTTATAGGCTGCCGCTGAGAGTTTCATACAGCATTATACGCTGTACAGAAAACTCGATTGTCCCGAAGAAACTTCGGCGCATTTTTTACTTATTTATTTTTGTATCTGGTTATATATTTCAGTGCTAATGTTTTTTTATGTATTATTTACCTTCATCAAAACATGTCATCATATCTATGTACACATTAATATATATTTGCTAAATAGCAAATATACTACGCATTACGTACACAATACTGCGCAATGGAGAGATGACGCAATCAGTAGGTTAGGCAAAGGTATGGTCCATACTTACTGCACTGCTAATATTTTTTATGCATTATTTCCATACATCAAAATATGCTCTCACATCTATGTACACACAATATATATATGCTAAATATAAAATATGATATGCATTACGTACACATTACTGCGATGGGGAAGTGACGTAATCAGTAGCTTAGGCAGAAGCATGCTCCCTACTCACCGCTAATGTTTATTATTCATTACTTACATTGATCATGTTTTCATACCTATGCACACATAACGATCGATATTTTCTAAATATTAAATATGATATGCACAACGTACACTAGTCTGTGATGGGAGGTGACGCAATCACAAGAATGCCAGAATGTGGTTCTTTTACTTACACTAAAGTAGAAGCACTATCTCCCCCGTAGGGGATTAGTAACGTCAGTGCACCTCACGCGGTGCACTGTAGGCACTACTTAAGATTCTTTGCAGCGTCCCTTCGGCTCCTAGCTGCAACCTCTTTCATTCCTTTTACTGTACCTCCATTCATATTCTCTCTCTTCTATCTTGCTATCCACCCTCTCCTAACACTTGTTTCCTTGTGCAACTGCAAGGTTTTCCTCCTGTTACACCTTTCAAACCTTTCTACCCTCATTTTGCTTTCCAGCGCTGAATAGCCTCTTAGGTCCCAGTGCTTGGCCTTTGGCCTAAATTCTATATTCCATTCCATTTCAATAGCACCATCTCTTTAGCCATGACTGTTCGATTACCGCACTATCTGATAGGTTCCTCTTAGGGGGCAATTTAGAAATGTGGATAACGATATGTATCAAATGCTCTGATAGAATTAAAAAAAAAAAGCTTCCTATCGTAAATTCAAATTGTAATCCGTAAAATAAAAAAAGCTGCAGAAAGAAAAAATGAATGACACCAACAATTCTGAAACAGCAATCACCCGGGGAGAGAGAGAGAGAGAGAGAGAGAGAGAGAGAGAGAGAGAGAGAGAGAGAGAGAGAGAGAGATTTATGGTTAATAAAACTGGCGTCGCAACATTTACACACACAAACACACACACACACACACACACACACACAGAGGGAGAGAGACTGATTTAAAGTTGCCAAAACTGGCGTCGCAACATCTGCAGTGAGAGAGAGAGAGAGAGAGAGAGAGGGTAGGCGTGTGGGGGGGGGGGGAGAGTAATACCCAGAATCTTGTGACGGGACTTCCATTTTCTCTCCTTTGACTAACCAGTCATAATTGTCCCGAATGCCTCTTCCACGAAGGCTTAAAAATAGCAAGGACGAGATGAATGTCCGCGCTGAAGGATCCGGGGAGGAAATGAGACGTCAAACGTCCGTCGGGCGTTCTGGGAAAGGCAACAGTCGCTTTCCTCCCTTGTTCTTCCCCGTCTTCTCTTCCTCAGTTCCCCGAGCGGGAATCTGACCGCGGAGGCTCTTATCATTATTTTATTATTATTTCTGCTGTCATGTATGTGTTATTATTATTAATATTATTATTATTATTATTATTCAACCTCAGACGTGTGTTCCTTTAGGAGAGGGTATCACTCCTTTTCTTTGTCTATTTTTTATGCAAATGTAAATGTGATATAATATATATATATATATATATATATATATATATATATATATATATATACATATATATGTATATAGACTGTATATATATATATATATATATATATATATATATATATATACAGTTATATATATGTATATATACATACAGTATATATATATATATATATATATATATATATATATATATATATATATATATATTTATATATATATATGTATATATGTTTAGCTCGAACTGTACTTACTCCAATGTTAAAGCCCAGTACTTATGACAGGGTTTGTTCCACTATGTGGCTCAACCTTTTGGGCGTCCTGTATACGTATCTTTTACTGATGCTACGCCTCTAACAGGACGAGAGAGGGTGTCCAATAAACTAGCCTCTCGCGAGGCAAAATTCAAATTCATATTCTCTCAGTCACGTATCTTGCGTGTGCTTATTTCTCTGCCATTAAATGAACTTATGACTTGGAACACCCGTAAAATAAAGTTTTTCCTTAAATACTAATTCTCAATTTATTGGAAATGCAGTAAGAAAAATTTCATCCAGATAAATAAACCTTGTATTTTACTATATAATCCCCATTCAAAAAAATATAAAGATAATCATCAGGTTGCAAATTTGTGTAAGAAATATATTTCAATTATTTCGCTGATGTTACGAAAATCTAGTTTTCTACGTAATTAAAATGAAATAAGGAAGATTATAATTTTTTTTAACTGCTAAGGATAATATATTTTGAAATCAATCTTACCTTTGTAAGTTATACTGGAATATATATATATATATATATATATATATATATATAATATATATATATATATATACACTTTGAAAAAATTGATTCATTATATATTCAATAACTCAAATTCTTAGCTGCTTGTATTGACTGATTAGGCCAGTGGTTTTCTACTCATTCTTGGGCCATTTCTTTTTCGACTAATGATGAATAAAGCACAGACAATAAAAATTCTGGATTGAAATATATTCCATGCACAAGAGTTGTTACATACAGATTATCATTATAATTTTTTAATAGGAACACCACAGCGAAACTGATAATCGATAATTTATGTGGATAAAATTGTTCTTACCGCATTTTCAATAAATTCAGAAACACTGTTTATGCACCAATCTCCAGTTTATTACCAAATATAGTGAACGACTTGTGCACCACCCAAAATGTCACCTTGGACCACTATCGGTCCTTGGACCACCAGTTGAGAACCAATAGATTAGGCGGACATTAATGAAAGTAGCAAAAATTGGAAAAATTATAAATTAACTGAGCGAAATGGTTCGACCAGGATAAGAAATAGCTGATCCTCTGTCGCGCGGAGTGTGAGATTACACTAAGTGCCGGTGGGGGCGTTGCAATCAGTGCTGAAGATTGTCAAGAGGAAATGCCCTTTCCGCAGTACTGTTATTTACTTCCAAGTAAATTATACCTGTAACAACTACGACAAGCTAATCTTTACCAGATTTCCTTTTAACTATAAATTAGTTGCATAAAGACAAAATGAATTTCTCAAATGATTTGAAATCTGTTTTACCCTAAACTCTGATGGTTTGGAACACTCTGGGTAAGTCTCAGGAACTATCCTTTTAAAAAGACTATTATTTCTATAAAGCTCAAGTTCGTTCTCTCTCTCTCTCTCTCTCTCTCTCTCTCTCTCTCTCTCTCTCTCTCTCTCTCTCCGTTCAAACTATTAAATTAATACCACAAACAGAAATTTCTTTTCTTGTTATTACAGTATCCAAGAGATTCTTACACTGACTTAGAATCTTAATTAAAGTTTCATCCCTTTTTCCTCAATTACTTCTAACCTCTGCATAATTTATCATTCGTATCTCCCACTACTTCCTCCCACTACTCTAACTATGTGTTCTTACCTCCATCTGGTCCATAAAAAAAAAAAACACACACACACACACACACTTTCTCCCCATCTTCCTCTGAAAAAGAATTTTTTAAACTCCTTCTCCCTATCTTTCTCCCCCCCCCCCTTGGGAGGATAGTGCCGTCTGTGCACCTTACGCGGTGCACTGTAGGCATTACTTAAAGTTCTTTGCAGAGTCCCCTTCGGCCCCTAGCTGCAACCCATTTCACTCCTTTTCCTATACCTCCGTTCATATTCTCTTTCTTCCTTCTTACTTTCCACCCTCTCCAAACAATTGTTTCGTGGTGCAACTGCGAGGTCTTCTTCCTTTACACTTAAAACCTTTTCACTCTCAATTTGCCTTTCAGCGCTGAATGACCTCATAGGTCCCCGGCGCTTGGCCCTTGACCTAAATTTGGTATTCCATTCCATCCCTGACTTCCTTTAATGAAAAGGGATCTTATTCATAGTTTTCGCTTTGTACCTTAATCATGAAGACTTGGCCGGAAGGGTTCACTGAATATTGAAATGAAACCTCCATTACCCTCTTCCTACCCCCAATCTCTTCTTTATAAAAATTACTACCAATCACCATCCCCCAACTACTTCATATTGATAGGATGGTAATTTGTTAAATGACAATGATGGGGCAAAGTACAATATAGATATCAGGAGAAGACCTGAAGTGGCAGTGCACTAATGAATATTGTTTGCCGATAGTGAGCTTATAAGAAAAATATATTAATGACTGATACACAATGAGAGAGAGAGAGAGAGAGAGAGAGAGAGAGAGAGAGAGAAGAGAGAGAGAGAGAGAGAGAGAGAGAGAGAGAGAAATTACAACAGGAGTCTCAAAGCAAAGCGAATAAGAAGCCAGAAAGGTAAGCCCAAGATGTAAGAAGATATTTTTACATCTTGGGTACGTCCTCTTGACCAATTTGTTTCCTAATTCTTTCTTTAACGTTTTCGTCGAGTAGGAGATCTTCCAAATAGTTTTAAAAAAAGATAAAAAAAAAAGAATCTTGATTAATTTTTATTTAGACTGGCGTCAACTTTTCCATAAGGTACGTTTTTTCTTATCTTCACTTTACTGGAAAAATCACCAAGCCAGAATTTTTGTTAAACCTCTCAGCCTCTTGAAAGGAAATAATGATTAATAAAAGTCCCCAATTCACAAATAACAAGGGACTTGAAATGAGACGGAAACCATTTAAAACGGATTATTGTATGATCTGGTCAACGGCAACAATTTAAGATATAACCAATAGTAGCAATCGGAGTCTTCCCTTTTAAATGAAGATTAACTGGGCTCCTAAATGAATGAGAAATTGCCTGAATCTTTCATATTCCCGCAATAAAAAAATAGGCCTGAGGATCTCAAGATTTATTGAGGAGAAAATTATTCTACTTCAAGAAACTGAACCACTCCACGATTTCTGGAGAGCCCAGCAATTTAATAAAAGGATCTTAATTACTATAACAGATGATAGACATATATACATACATAGATACATACATACATTATATGCATAGGTAAATGTTTGAAACCTATATATATATATATATATATATATATATATATATATATATATATATATACATGCATACGTACATTATATATGTATATATACTGTATATATATATATATATATATATATATATATATATATTATATATATATATATATATATATATATATATATATATATAAGTACAACTGAATCACGAAAATATGGAACGTGCTGGATATATAAATAAAGGCAAATGTCACGAAGGAAAGTGAAACAATGGAGTGTTGCTAGGCCTTTCGACTTACTGTAAGTCGAAAGGCCTAGCAATACTCCGTTGTTTCACTTTCCTTCGTGGCATTTGCCTTTATATATATATATATATATATATATATATATATATATATATATATATATATATATATATATATATATATATATATATAGATGTTTGAAAGGACCTGATTTCTGTACAGTTAATAAAACCGAAGCGGCAATGATCTATACATCATAAGTGCAATGAGAAAAATAACAGTGACATAATTTCTACAAATATGTGATTGATGACAGTCAAATAGTCTTATTGAATAGTAAGGGAATAATAAGAACGCAGAAAGGGCAACGTTTGCATTAAAATAAACTATAGATATTCCAAATAAAACGAAGAATGGAATAAATTACTAATCTCTATAGGGTGTCCCCGATGAGTTAATTAACATCTACAAAGACCTATCCCCCATTCTTGCGTTCCTAATGCTGAATAAATAAAATTCTATAAATCACGAAGCTTTCTCAATATCTGAAGAATGTCTCATTTTATCAAGATCGCTGATTGCAGTGACCTTTCCTTGATGTGGGTGGGTGGGTGGGTGTGTGTGTGTATGCAAGTGTTTCAGTGTGCGTTGCGTTAACATATCTCAAGAACGGGAGAACGAACCCTGATGAACGTGGGATGATTATCGCAAGATGATCAGCTTTTGCTGAACATCCATGAATATTTGATGATTTGTTGTTGCGGAAATCCCATCACAAATAATCTCAACTGTCTATACCAAAATGAAACTTGGCCAGGCTACAAAGTAGATAAAATATGCAAACCAATTAATGACAATTACTTCAGTAACTCATCCATTCATGGCTGAATGGCCTTGGGGTAAGTTTGCTTTCTAGTGTTGGCATGAGTTTGTTTAGGCAGATCAATTCGTAAGAAAGAATCAGCAATGATTTCGGCATCAAACGGAGTTTCAGTGTGGTGTTCAGAGTTGCCAGTCACGAGTATAATTACATAACAGCAATACATTTTATCTTTTAGCATTTGTCGAATTAAAAAAAAAGCAAAATTTAAAAATATTACTTAACTTATATTCTGAATTTTAATATACCTTTTTAGTGTGTATGTAATGAAGCATGAGTAAATGTATTTATTGTATGTATGTGTTCCAGTATGAGAGCATGTGCCTAGGGACAGTTTTTAATATAATTTTAATTCGTTCATCATAGTACTGAATGATCTACTGGGTCCCAGTGCTTGGCCTGAGGTCGGGACCTGGTATTTTAATCTAATCCCTCGGACCAGCCCTATGAGAGCTGAAAGTCAGCTCAGTGGTCTGGTTAAACTACTTTAATGATAATAATAAAACATTTTCATTCAAATCCTACGGAACATGATAAAATAATGTGATTTTCAAGTGTCATTTCTTGATTTTCCTGTGAGGAATATTTCATGTGGAGGGACCCTTTCCTTCAATTTTACAGCGTGATTCTGTTATTACTTCTTTGAATAAGTGAAAATATTAAGTCTCAGGAAATATATGTATTGCAAACTTTGAAATCTAACTTTCTTCAGGAATTATGCTAACACGGGATATATACTCAAAAGCTAACCATATATATATATTTGTATATACATATAAAAGATATATATATATATATATATATATATATATATATATATATATATATATATATATATATATAATATATATATATACTGTATATATATAATAAATATATTATATATATATAATATATATATATATAATATATATATATATATATATAAATGCCATCGAAAGTATTTATGAGATTTCCTTTTCCAGTCTTTGTCCTATTTTTAAGAATATTTTATATGTATTGAATTATTGTAAACAGACACACACACACACACACACACACGCATATATATATATGTGTGCGTGTGTGTGTGTGTGTGTGTGTGTGCGTGCACGCGAGTGTATGAGATAATATGAAAGGAAGATGGAAATGACTTGGACATGCCCTTCACGCCGCCCTCGGGAGAAGAGTAAGTGATAATGTCAGCTAGACCCGTGTGGGCACCAGAAGTTGGGAGATACAGACCTACCATGATGAAAAGTATATGAGGCGGGTGGTCGAGGGTGAGTGGAGATTTATGGAAGATAAAACACAGAAATGACATGATAAAGGACAGACATGACATGAGCGGCATCATTTCACAAAGGCCCTCTGCGTCATACAGCATTGGAGGCGATGATGATGATGATGATTTACACATGTACACACACACACACACACACACACACACACATATATATATATATATATATATATATATATATATATATATATATATATATATATATATATATATATATGTAATAAATTTCTGACTCACGTCGGGATCGAACCCAGGTCTCTCAGGTGGAAAGCAAGGGCGTTATCCACTGGGCCATACAAGTCTAAAAGAAGTTGGAACCTGAGAGCAACTGCACCCAAGGAATTACCTGGGCAAGCTAACTGCTTGCATACCAGCGAGTTTTCCCCAACTTCCCGACTCAGCAATGACCCAATAGACAACATTTCATTCGAATTATCCCTTCTGAGTGAATAAGATAGAAATCATCAACACACAATCACGTGTGAAACAGAAATAAATTTCTGACTCACGTCGGGATCGAACCCAGGTCTCTCAGGTGGAAAGCAAGGGCGTTATCCACTGGGCCATACAAGTCTAAAAGAAGTTGGAACCTGAGAGCAACTGCACCCAAGGAATTACCTGGGCAAGCTAACTGCTTGCATACCAGCGAGTTTTCCCCAACTTCCCGACTCAGCAATGACCCAATAGACAACATTTCATTCGAATTATCCCTTCTGAGTGAATAAGATAGAAATCATCAACACACAATCACGTGTGAAACAGAAATAAATTTCTGACTCACGTCGGGATCGAACCCAGGTCTCTCAGGTGGAAAGCAAGGGCGTTATCCACATATGTATATATATGTGTATATATATTTGTATAAATATATAATATATATATATTATATATACATATATATATATACATACATACATACATATATATATATATATATATATATATATATATATATATATATATATGAATGAATTTTATCACATCACCGTGATTCATATAGGCTACAAGCAATAAGCTACAAACGTACTTCAATATCCAATTCGCTCTACCTTGGAAATAATATATTTTCATATATGTTACCGAAGGGGATTTTTTTGTTGATAAGTTCGTTAAAAAAAATAAATAAATAAATAAATTCCCCTTCGGTAACATATACGAAAATATATTATTTCCGAGGTAGAGTGAATTGGATATTAAAGGACGTTTGTAGCTTAATGCTCATATATATATATATATATATATATATATATATATATATATATATATATATATATATATATGTATGTATGTATATATATACAGTATATATGTGTATATACTGTTTACACACACACACACACACACACACACACACACACACACACACACACATATATATATATATATATATATATATATATATATATATATATATATATATATATATATAATATATGACACAACTTGAACAGGAAAAGTGCTAAAACACTCATAAATGTACCGTGGTGTAAGAGGTTCCTCTTGTTTAAGTAGCAGCAGCACTGGTTACAGCCTTGATTGAGAAATCTTAATTACATCGTGCTATTCATCTCTATTTATTCTCCTTCTCGGCACTTGTATGTAACATGCAATCATTAATATCTAGCTCCAGATTAAAACACATACACTCTCTCACTCTCTCTCTCTCTACACACACACACACACACACACACACACACACACATATATATATATATATATATATATATATATATATATATATATATATATATATATATATATATATATATAAACATGTTTCTATACCACCTAGCCTCCAAAAGGAAGACAGATTCCTTTGCCGAAACACATCTTCCTGACAGCTCTCTCTCTCTCTCTCTCCCCCGTCCACTCCTGGCTTACCTGAGTCCGTAGGGCCACACCAGACCTCGTACTTCCTTCTACACCTCAGCCCACTCACGGATCAGCTTAATCTAAACCAACCAACCAACCACCTTCCTTACCACTCTGAAATCCTATCTAAGGACGCTCCACATCCTTCCATCCTACGCAACGCCCAAAGCAAAGCCAACCTGAGATCCTTTCCCCCCACCCCCACCCCACTCTCCACTCCCCTCAGATCCCTCCTTGAAGGTGGGGTCGAGATGATGCGGATTTTTAACAAGATTTTATCCAGGCTCTCCTATTCAGACTTTTCACTACCCATGTTTCCCTGAAAGACCTGGCAGGAAGGATTTGATACAGGTTTCAATGGCAACACCAACCCGGCCCCCCCCCCCCCGCCGCTACTCTCTCTCTCTCTCTCTCTTTCTCTGTATAACCCCCTGATCCCTAGAGACCTACGCCACCCACAACCTCGTCACATTTTCAATGTTGTCCCTGAGGAGGTTGTGCAATTAAAACCTCAGAAGTTCAAGCGAAGATGCAATGCATTACTACTCTAAAATAATTTCCTTCGCATTCCAATAATTTATTTATATTTTCATCTGCTTATCTATTAATTTATTAATCTGTCTTGTTCATTTTATAACTGATTTCTTTTTTTCCGTATTTCCTTAGTCTTCTGTAACTTCTTTCAAATGAACACCATTTTCTTTGGAAGTTTGAATTTCAAGTCATTGGCATCTGTAGGCTTGTTCCATATGCACAGGGTTCATCTTCTGAATAATAATAATAATAATAATAATAATAATAATAATAATAATAATAATAATAATAATAATAATAATAATAATAATAATAATAATAATGGAGAAACAAATCCACAGTTACGCATGAGATTTGTTTCTCCATTTCAATAGTCAAGCTACTATGAGTAGTTTTTAATAATAATAATAATAATAATAATAATAATAATAATAATAATAATAATAATAATAATAATAATAATAATAATAATAATAATAATTTACGCACACTGGCTCTAATGCAATAAAACTATTACAACAAGTATTATCGCCTGGTTATATATTAATCTATAACATGAAAATTGTCATGGCAACATTGACAATTAAAAACTCTCTCTCTATTAACACACACCAGAAAGTATCCGTTTCTGGTCCATAAAAATATTGGCTCAAAGGGTTTCCATATTGGCAGAGGTATGCACTCTCTTATGGCTTTCACTTGATCATACGCATTCTCTCCAGCTACAGCCAGTGAAAAGTACCAACAGCAGAACTAATTCAAATAATTCACCAGAACTCTCTACGTGTTCAAACAGCCCGCAAGCAACAGCACTGGATACCTGGATAACTGGAGACCAGACCTATGTCTCTGTAGGATTGCATGCGTTTTTTCCTGCAGTAGTCTCTAGCTAAACTGTTTCACACGTCACCGGTTTCAAGAGAGAATCTTTGGTTTCTGCGACTTCCGGATTTCATGGCTTCTTTAACTTTTAAGTATTGTTGCAGTGGTTCTTGACCTTTTTATTACCACGCCCCCTTTAAGAGTTGGTCTTTCCCTTCAAGCAACACCCCCCCCCGGGTTGCATCTATGAGTAAAACTCCCTCCCAGATTTAAAGAAAATGAAAAAAAAAGAGAAAGAGAAGGGGTCCTTTTATTCCTCTAGGAGCGATTTTAGTGAGATACTTCACACTGCTTCTTAGCGACTCTTGTTAAAAGAATGAATATAATTGAGAGAATTTTTATTATTTTTCCCTTAGGTTCGCGCCCCCCTTGGAAATTGCTGAAGCCCCCCAGGTTGAGAACCACTGTATTAGTGGAATGCATTAAGTCCCATTTTATCTCCTAAAGGTAAATACTGCCGACCGCAGGTTGTCACAAACATTAGTAAACCAAGCTAACAAAACGGGCTGAAATAAGGTAATCCTGAAACGGGTAATTTTCAGCTGTTTGATTTAATTTTCAAATTAATGCTGAAACGAAAACTGCCAAAGTTAAAAATGTTTCCAAATATTTATTTCACCAGTCATCTTATAAGTATTTATAATACGTATGCAAAAACAGATGATATAAAACTAAAACTAAAATTGCCAAATTTAAGAAGGTTTCCAAATTTTTTTTTCCTGGCATCTAGTTTCCAAATATTTTTTTTCCTGGCATCTATATTATGAATATATTGAAAATAAAGTTTGCATAAACCAGGACATAAAACATTCAAGGTCCCAAGCGCCCACAAAAGAGTTATAACCAGTCTTCCCATTCCCAGAACCAAACCAAAACTAAACTCGCCAAATCTGCAACGGGAAATATCGAATAGCGAAATCCATGGCTCTCCTTTCCACCAAATATCTCGCAGGGTCTTAACTTCCCACGTCTTCATTCCACTTCGCTTCCCGAGTCTTCTAAGACCCTCCCGCTTTCTTTAATCCACAAACCACCTTCCCCATTCGCCCACAAACAGTCTTTCTCTCCGACTCTCCCGCAAGCAACCCCTGTCTTCAGTCCACAATCTTTGGCAAACAACTGCGTCTTTCCACTGCTCAACAACAGACGTGCTACCTCAAGAGCTTCCTGTAATCGTGCTCTTTTTTTAAAATTCAGTTTCTCAGTCGCAGTAAAATGCGAGCGATAAATTTAATAAATGTAAAAAAAATTATGATTTATTAATATTACCCTAAAATAAATTAAACCCGGGTAATAATCTTCTTCTTTTAACGTGCTTTTTTCCAATTTGTATGGGGTAAGCACGATGCCTTCGATTTGGCTTTGGGGTAGACTTTGTAGTCTCGATCGGCTGCCCTGCCAGTCATCGCTTAGACCCCCGGTAGCGTATGTACAGTACATGTATTGTACCAGTCACCAGCGCCCTTTCTCCCAGCAGCGATGAGACGTTGCGCGGTTAGGTCGACAGTCGAAACGTGTGAGGTGTCTGTTATGTTTGTAGAAGATGGAGTGGCTTTGTTTGTGTGTGTATTAGTCTGTAACACCCATTTGCTTTTAAGCAAACCTATCCATTGATTACATACATAATAAACCCGGGTAATAATGATAGCGTAAATAAAAAAGAAAAGGGAAACCGCTCATGCACCCCAATGGGTCTGTAAATGCGTAAACGAAATGTTCTAAAGCATCTGAGACGGAATTTAATCCCCTAATTACGACGAATAAAAAATAGCCATACACAACTGTAAGGATTTTTAAAACACTTTTTGAGTGGGGGTTTCCTCAGAAAAATACCGAGGCTTAGTGCGAACTGGATTGCTTAGAAAAAGGAAATTCTTGACAGTTTTACTACACTACGATAAGGAGATATTACTGTGTTATGAAAGTACACCTGTATATATGGCGCGTTTTACATCCAGTTACTGTGATAAGTGTTTTGCCTTTCCCTCGTATTGTTTATGTGTCTGTTCCGACTAACAAAGGTTTTGAAGACTTTAAGTTAGTTACTTGTATAAAAGAAATTTCAAGTTTTCCTACGAGTATGGGACAATACGGACAAATTTACATGCAAAGTAATAAATTAGATATGATCTGGTTACAAATTTTTCCCGAATGGACATTTACTCATATATAATATATAAATATGTACATATATTGTATATACTTATGTATATATAAATATACAAGCACACACACACACACACACACACACATATATATATATATACAGTATATATATATATATATATATATATATATATATATATATATATATATATATATATATATATTATATGTCTGCAAGTTTTACTTATAAGCATTCCAGGCTGTCATAAATATGAGTGAATTTCAAGTTTTCCTACCACATACCTGGGGCTTTACTTTTTCACTGGAGTACTCAAAAAAAATCATTAAAACTGTCTCCATTAGTATTGTTATTGCTGAAGAAAACAAAATATAGTGTTAAGAATATCTGATAACAATCGATGAATATATCTTGATGTACCTTTACGGTGTCGAGATCGCGATTGGCAAGACTGACCAACGCACGTCCTATTCAAATAGACTGATTGAAAGATTCAGGATATTCTGAATAAGTCAAAGAATTCAGCCTCACGAAATCTGTATATGAAAGGTTCACATTCAGGTTCGTGACTTTCAATCAGTTCCTGTGGTAGTGAGAAGCCTGGCGTGTACAGTGAGGTCGAGATATTGAACAGGTCTACAATCTTGACAACAACGTCCAAAGGAGTATTCGTAAAACAAGCAGAGGGAGGCAGGCTTATGGCGGTGTTGAAGTGAGTCCAAGGTGTAAGCAAAAGTAGGTTAACTGTTAGACTGAGTTTTTTTACTCCACTCTTTACAGAATATTGATTGAAATGCTTTCCCGGATGTACGATCAGTAACTTTATACCATGACAGACAGTTGGTGTACATTCATTGGAAAAGGATCTTACGTCACTTTTTGTAAATAACTTTTAACGGCAAATGTTATGACAATGTAATTGAAGAAACTCGTGAGATTCAGTACGAACATAACATAATGAAGAAGTTTTCAGTCACTTGTCATTATGTCCCCATAACACAAAATAACACAGAATTAAGGCCAAAGGCCAAGCTCTACGACGTATGAGGTCATTCAGTGATGAAAAGGATCTTCTTCTTCTTCTTCTTCTTCGTTTAACGTGCTTTTTCCATTTCTTATATGGGGTAAGCACGATGCCTTCTTTTGAAGGACTTTGATTTGGCGTTGGGGTAGACCGTAGCCTCGATCGGCTGCCCTGGCTGACATCGCTTAGACCCCGGTAGCGCATGTGTACATGTATCGTACCAGATCTTGACAGTAAAAAGGTTTGAAAGGCGCAACAGGAGGAAAACCTCGCAGTTGCATTATAAATCAATTGTTAGGAGAGGGTGGAAAGTAAGTTGGAAGAAAGAAAATATGAATGGAGGTACAGTAAAAGGAATGAAAGGAGTTGCAGCTAGGGTCCGAAGGGACGATACAAAGAATCTTAAGTAATGCCTACAGTGCACCGCATGAGGTGCACTGACGGCACTAACCCACCTACGAGGATCCCCATAATTTGTTCAAGGATACTCTAATTTCTTACATATAACCATTACATGAACTCAGCGATCATGGAAGATCAATATTCCACAATTCCGGACAATATCCGAAACTCAAGATACTCAGACATTCAGTCCAAGAAATTCTGAATGAAATCATAAATCATCTTTTTTTTTCCTTCTGAACCCGACGAATGCACCTGGGCACGCTGCAGATAATGACTTGTTGGTGTTAATTGATTGCAAGCACTCGATGCAGGGTCTCGAGGGCGTCGGGAGACGGTTTGTTTCGTGTTAATTAAGGGCATCCAAGAAGGACTTGTTCGACAAAGAATCGATTCAAGTCAATGCTGATGCAACCTGATGTTGCAATGCCGTAGCACTATTGACAGAGCAAGTGAGAGAGGGCAAAAATACTGCAACATAATGCGTCATCGATTGGTATCACTGACAGGGGGCTCTGGCGTAGCATTGGCTAAGGCGTGGGGTGTATATTGAATTTCTTTAATCTATTCATTTATTCGATGTGCATTGGTGTGGGCACGTGTTTTTAGTTTTCTGAAAAGAAAACTATTGTGCCGGATTTGTCTGTCCGTCCGCACTTTTTTCTGTCCGCCCTCAGATCTTAAAAACTACTGAGGCTAGAGGGCTGCAAATTGGTATATTGATCATCCACCCTCCAGTCATCAAACATACCAAATTGCAGCCCTCTAGCCTCAATAGTTTTTTTTTTTATTTAAGGTTAAAGTTAGCTATAATCGTGCTTCCGGCAACGATATTGGATAGGCCACCACCCACCCATGGTTAAAGTTTCAAGGGCCACGGCTCATACAGCATTATACCGAGACCACCGAAAGATAGATCTGTTTTCGGTGGCCTTGATTATACGACATACAGAAAAATGCGCCGAAGTTTCTTCGGCGCATTTTTTACTTGTTTTTTATTGCAAGTAATATGTAACCTCGACCCTTTGGCGAAAGCAGTCTGCCATTATTCGGCCATAACGATATTGGAAAGAGGTTATGTTGCACCCACGTGTTACTGTGGGTTAACAGAAATGCCATAGGTAATATAATTCATGTGGTAACCTTTGGGGATTAAGCAGTTCCATAGATACCACGGATGCCACAGATACTATTTCAGCCCTGTACAGATTTTTCCTAAAGCTTAATAATCCAGGGAGCTCTACACTGATTCTTCCTAAAGCTTAGTTATCCAGGGAGCTCTACGCTGATTCTTCCTAAAGCTTAGTTAGCTAGAGAGATCTACGCTGATTCTTCCTAAAGCTTACTTATCCAATGAACTCTACAATGATTCTTCCTAAAGCTTAATAATCCAGTGAGCTCTACACTGATTCTTCCTAAAGCTTAGTTATCCAGTGAGCTCTACACTGATTCTTCCTAAACCTTAGTCATCCGGACAGCTCTGTACCCATTTTTCTTAAAGCATAGTTATCAAATGAATTCTACCTAATGAGATTTCGCATATTGATCACATATTGATCATATGTTTTTGAGATATCCTGCTAAAACACACAGACACACAAACACACACACACACACACACAAACCTTAGTAGAAGACTGCGCTTTACTGAGTGCTCATGTTTCTTCCCATCCGGAATATGTTTTCATGGCCGAGTACAGCAGGTCACTATGATCCTAGTTCCAACACAAAAAGGTATTCCAACACAAAAAGGTATAAGTTCAAACCCCGGTCGAGGTACGAGCCCTTATGAAACTTGGTATTACAAGATAGGTGAAATATTTGAAACTATAAAAAACTTGTGGATGAAATAAGTAGCAAAATTTGATATCAACACAAGATACACACATATGTTTACACATACATACATACATACATACATACATACATATATATATATATATATATATATATATATATATATATATATATATATATATTATATATATTTGTATGTATATGAGTGTGTGCATGTGTGTGTTGAACTCACAAGAACAAGTGCTGTTTAAATACAAAGTAACAGAGAGAAGAAATGATACAAAGTTTCGTTTTCTTTAAATTAAAGGAAACTACAAGACTCGAGAAAGTCGAGCAGTCACCTAGATACTAGACAATGAGAGAGAGAGAGAGAGAGAGAGAGAGAGAGAGAGAGAGAGAGAGAGAGAGAGAGAGAGAGAGAGAGAGAATGTATTTACTGGATTTCAGGGATTAAAATTTTTGGCAAAACACCATTTCACCTAATTTAAATCAAAGGAACCAACAAAATTCACGAATATCAAGCGGCCATCTAGATACTAGACAACGAGAGAGAGAGAGAGAGAGAGAGAGAGAGAGAGAGAGAGAGAGAGAGAGAGAGAGAGAATGTATATACTAGATTTCAGGGATTACAATTTTTGGCAAAGGACCATTTCACCCAATTTAAATCAAAGGAACCAACAAGATTCACGAATGTCAAGCGGCCATCTAGATACTAGATAACCTTACAGTTCGTTCGAGTTGCCCCAGGTCTCTCAGTGTGAGGCACCTTTGATGTCTACCAGAGAATTGCTAACGCATCTTCCGGTATATTTTGCATCTTCCAGTCTTGGATGGTCTGGGATGCATCTTAGATATTTGTCGAGCTTATTCTTAAACACATCTACGCTCACTCCTGTTATGTTCCTCAGATGAGCTGGTAGCGCATTGAATAGACGCTGCATTATCGATGCTGGTGCGTGGAGAGAGAGAGAGAGAGAGAGAGAGAGAGAGAGAGAGAGAGAGAGAGAGAGAGAGAGAGAAAGCGTTTTATAACTACATCATGACACGAGTGTGTGTGTGTGAGAGAGAAGTTAAGTATATCTTAGTTTAACCAGACCACTGAGCTGATTAACAGCTCTCCTAGGGCTGGCCCGAAGGATTAGATTTTATTTTTACGTGGTTAAGAACCAACTGGTTACCTAGCAACGGGACCTACAGTTTATTGTGGAATCCGAACCACATTATGACGAGAAATGAATTTCTATCACCAGAAATAAATTCCTCTAATTCTTCATTGGCCGCTCGGAGAGTCGAACGCTGGGCCAACAGCGTGCCAGCCGAAAGCTCTACCACCCCGCCAATGAAGAACTTGTGTGTGTGTGTGTGTGTGAGAGAGAGAGAGAGAGAGAGAGAGAGAGAGAGAGAGAGAGAGAGAGAGAGAATACAATTCTTAATGTAGTATTATAGGAATGTCATCATTTACAAAACATTACCCAGCCATAATTCATTCGAAAACCTCCTTCAGGAAAATGAGCAAAGAGAAAGGACCAGATGAAGGATTGGGGCCACCTCATCCGACACAGAGACGAGGCCACAATGACGACGGTCTGTCTCTGTGAGAGAGAGAGAGAGAGAGAGAGAGAGAGAGAGAGAGAGAGAGAGAAAGCCGGCCGCCAAACCCTTTCCCCAATATCGAATTCTCTCTCTCTCTCTCTTTCTCTCTCTCTTTCTCTCTCTCTCTCTCTCTCTCTCTCTCGACCTCCGAGTTCCCCGAGCGAGAATCAGACCGGTGTCTTGCTCGGTCACGTGTGTGTTGGGATTGTTTATTCCCCCGCCATTAAGGGAACGAAGTGGTCGGATCAGGATAACGAGATGGCTGATCCTCCGTCGAGTGGAAACGTGAGTTTGCTCTACGTGATGGCCAGGGTGCTTCAGTCGATGCTTTGTGTGTGTGTGTGTGTGTGTGTTTACGTGTCTCTTAAGGGAAAATCCCTCTGTTCTTAAATCTGTTGTAAGTTTTTGTTACAACAATAAAAGTTAACCTCCAATTCCATCCTGGCCCCAAGGCCTGTGGATTAGTAAATTTGAATCTACATTAAACAAGAATGGAATAACTGAATATAAAATTTAGGCTAAAGGCCAAGCGCTAGGATCTATGAGGTCATTTGGCGCCGAAAGGGAAACTGAGAGTAAAAATGTCTGATAGTGCAACCTGTTGCACCATAAACCAATTGTTATGAAAGGGTGGAAAGTAAAATGGAAGAAAGAGAATATGAACGGAAGCACAATAAAGGGAACGAAAGGGGTTACAGCTAGGGGCCAAAGGACGTTGCAAAGATCCTCGAGTTATGCCTACAGCGCACCGCGTGAGGTGCACTGACGACATATCCCGCTACGGGGTGCATTACACAAGAAGTCTTCACTTAAGTTTAGTCATTTCTGACCCAGAGGCCCTAAACCTAAAGGGTATATATACTTCAATGGTCGCTAACTGACCCTCAAAAATTTCACCGTTAAAGGATCTTCTGATGTGTGTGTGTGTGTGTGTGTGTGTGTGTGTGTGTGTGTGTGTGTGAGGGGAGCGGGGGCGGGGGGAGAATAAATAACGAATCATTATAAGGAGTATTAGGAATAAACTTTCTTTAATTTAACAGGTAAAGTATACATAAAACTTTGACCCATGTTGCATGTCGAAGAACTCTAAAAGACCTGCTATCATTCTATAGCCAGGTGACCAATACATTAGTCTTGTGGCGTCACAAAGTCACGGGGCACTTTATTATTTGTAAGACCATTACGTCCAAACAGAATAAATGTAAACACGAGAAAGCAAATGGTACTATCAGGAGGCTTACAATATCTTTTGGAAGACCTCTGTAACAGTTAATTTGTTTACTTACTAATTAGTTCCCATCAATACAAAACTTCGGAAACCTGTATGGCAATGGTTCCCAACCTTTTTTGTCCCGTTCCCCCTTTTCCAGTCACTTTTTCACCTGTGGACCCCTACAACGAAATAGGTTAAGCCAGCAAAATTAATAAAAGATTTTTCTGCAAAAAATGAATATATTCATGTAAAATGCCTTGCATTGTTATGCTGATTAAGCTGTAGGCCTATTTATATGAAATCAGAAAACATTCCGCTCAGCATTTTTTTTATTTAAGTAAAATACATAGGAAAAATGTTATGCTAATGTTGTTATAGTTGTGGGTATTGTACACAAAAGATCTTCCTGTCATCTCTATGGACCCCTTGAAATTCTTCCATGGACCCCTGGTTGGGAACCACTGCTGTATGGGAAATCAGCTGGTGCCATAATTTTAGAGAGCAACGTTGGCAAATCCCTTTATTTTTACCCAAAAATATGTCATCTGTAAAATATCTACTCTTCAGGGTAAAACAGTCTTGGATTTTAACAAAGATCATCAACATGTTCAAAAAGCCTGCAATTGCATTCAAAATGGATTACACATTTTATACCAATTTATCAGTTGTTCCTATTAAAAACTTTGCTCATAATATTTTATCGCTTGTTCCTGATAAAACTTAGCTCAAACTATTTTATTACTTGTTCTTAACAAAAACATTGTTCATACTATTTTATTGCTTGTTCCTAATAAATAAACTTTGCTCATACTATTTTATCCACTTGTTCCTAATAAATAAACTTTGCTCATGCTATTTTATTAGTTGTTCCTAATAAATAAACTTTGCTCATATTATTTTATCGTTTGTTCCTAATAAAACTTTGCTCAAACTATTTTATCACTTGTTCTTAACAAAAACATTGTTCACACTATTTTATTGCTTGTTCCTAATAAATAAACTTTGCTCATACTATTTTATCACTTGTTCCTCATAAAAACTTTACTCACACTATTTTATCGATAATTCCTAATAAATAAACTTTGCTCATACTATTTTATCACTTGTTCCTAATAAATAAACTTTGCTCATACTATTTTATTAGTTGTTCCTAATAAATAAACTTTACTCATACTATTTTATCACTTGTTCCTAATGAAAACTTTGCTCATATTTTATCGCTTGTGCCTAATAAAAACTATGCCCGTACTATTTTATCAGTTCTTCGTAATAAATAAAATGATCGCATTTAAAAACTCGCAGATGTATATATGGAAACGCGTTACGGCTCACACCACAGTTGATAAACAATTAATACAACTAGAAACCTCTGTGCTTTCTCCCACATAAACATGTCACAGTGAAATTCAGTTCAACAAAGAAGTCTCCCACCACTTGATGGTCTTAATAAGATCAAAGCTGTTTGTCAAAAGGTCACTCTATTGCAGATATATCCTTGTTCATCTTAAACAGTTAAGCTCAGCGGCTAGAACTTTCTCTTGCAAGTGACCTTAGTCTTCGGACGTGACTCTCGCCACAAAATAAGTTTTTTCTTTAAAAGGACAAATAATTACAAGAAAGCAAGTTCATAATGAAGTGAAAGCTTGGATAACGCAACAGTGCATATGCTTGACACAATGGTGACAGTGGTACCATACCAAAAACTAAAAGGGTCATATGGAGGATGAATGGCTGATTGGTTTATGGTTACTTAAACTGGCGTCGTAACATCTATGTTATGGATGTAGTCAAGAAATTAATCAGAAAAATAAAAAAAATAGTTTAAAAGGACTTTCATTCAAGAAAAATCTATATCTATCTATCTATCTATATACAGATAGATAGATAGATAGATAGATAGATAGATAGATATATACATATAATATATATATACATATGTATATATACATATATATGTATATATAAGTCATAAGCCACAATAATGGACATGAACAATTGCATTTTTCCAGATTACAAAACAAAAAGTTTAAAAAATACAATCGCTCATATACATTATTGTGGCTTTTTACTTATTGTTTCCTGTCACATTATACTGATGCACCATATATATACGGTATATATATATTGTATATAATTATAACTATATTTTTAAATACTTATATACATACGAACACACATACTGCATATGTATACGATCTACATTTTACTGAGGAGTCCCGCCTCCCTAACAAAGATACATAACTGCTCCCTAACAAAGATACATAACTGCTCCCTAACACAGATACATAACCGCTCCATATTACAACCCTCACTGAGAATCGTTGCAAATCATGGAAGAAAATAAGAATTTCGATTTGAATTTTTTTTATTTTTACTTTATAACTTTTCATCCTGGTATACTTGTTTAGAGCTATATAAGGCTAAAAGCAATTTTACATAAATTCAATAGCTTTGAAAAGACATCATTAAAAAGAATGACTGATTGACTGATTGATTTGTGGCTATTCAAACTGGCGTTACATCTAAGTTGTTAACGCCGTAATAAAATTAAATAGGAAATGAAAAAGATAAATAAGTTTAAAAGGAGTCTCATATCGGATATATATATATATATATATATATATATATATATATATATATATACATATATATATATATATATATATATATATATATATATATATATATACATATACACACACTTATATATATATATATATATGTATATATATATACATAGTATACATCACGAAGGAAGTAATAGGGAAAGGCATCCTCATCCTCTAACAGTTTATTTCCAATGCCGGCGTTTCGCGACGAATTCCAAGTCGCATTTTCAAGGCTATAAAATATAATTTGCGAACATCAATAACAAATTAATTTATGGAGATATGCAATGGCAACATCTCTTTATGTAGTAAAAATATTTAAAACAAAACACCTCATTCCAAGACAAGTCAATAATAAGTAAAAGGAGTTCACTAAAACCTTAAAACAACCTACCTATATGAAAGAAAGAGCAAGACTAACATAAATAAATAAAAACAGAGTGAGGAAAACCAGTTGCCCAAACTAGGCTATAAACAATTTAAAATCATCTGTAAATACATAAGTAATATACATACTTACACACATACTGTATATATATATATATATATATATATATATATATATATATATATATATATATATATATATATATATATATATATATATATATATTATGATCTAAATTTTGTAGAGGAGGGGCTCCTCCCTAACTAAAAAGAATGATCACTCTCTTTATCATTATATACAAAAGGTTAGAAGCCGTATGCAGGCTGAAACCACAAATTCTCTGAATCAATTATAAAACATTATAACAGAAGATTAATAGCAACAGAAAAGTGTCACGAATTTCTCGAATGCTTAATTTTTTTCTATGAAAATGAAGCATTTCAACTGCATATCAAATGCCGTGGCATTCCTTTCTAATGCAGGTTCAACAGCATTAAATTCCCTAATTAAAATTACCGATGAGAGAGAGGACCTTATTGGAAATTCAAAATGATCAGAACTGGGAAACACACATTCTATTCGGACTTATTTTCCATAAGGTATAAATTTTCATTTTTCACTTGACCTGGAAAAATATGCCACACGTAAACTCCTCATAACGGCAGCTTACATTCCTCCTCCTACTCCTTATCCCTCACTAATTTTCTTCCTCCCTCCTCCTCCTCCTCCTCCTCCTCCTCCTCCTCCTCTCCTCCCTCCTCCTCCTCCTCCTCCTCCTCCTCCTCCTCCTCCTCCTCCTCCTCCCGTCATCGTTCCACCGAAGCTGAAATACGTAAGGTACTTGACATCCACAATCTCTCATCATCCTCCTGCAGACTTAGCCTTCAGCTACTATTATTTCCTATCAGCATCTATCATTATTGGATTGGATCTTTTAAGCAATTGCCACATCTCTCTCTCTCTCTCTCTCTCTCTCTCTCTTCTCTCATCTCTCTCTCTCTCTCTCTCATACTGTATCAGAGGTAAGGCAAATTGAAAAAAAAAAACTTACACCACTAATTATAGAGGTTCATCCTTTTCTAAGTGACTAGAGCTCTCATCAAAGCTACCTGCAATATCATTACTTGATTAGCGCTTCATTTAATATATATCCTACAAGGAAAAAGAAAAGGTTTCCTTTTAACGAAAGACTTTCCTGTAATAGTAAGCACTCGTTGTATCTGAAGAATTTCCAACATCTGCTCTTTGTGCAACAACCCTTCCAGCATCACATTCTCTCTCTCTCTCTCTCTCCTCTCTCTCTCTCTCTCTCTCTCTCTCATTCTCTCTCTCTCTCTCTCTCTCTCTCTCTCTCTCTCTCTCAGCCACCAACAGGGACCAGTGTCTGATTCTTGAACATTGCGAAAGGGGCCCATATGACAGTATTCCCTCAAATACAGTATATACGTCTCTGTTGACTTAAGCAGTGAACTGGGCACTTAGCTGTTAGTCAATCATTGTGGGTTGCAACCATGGGTAGAGAGACGAGAGTGCTTATTACACTGCCATTTTGTATACACAAACGAAGGACCTAGGCGAGGTAATCTCCCGTATTAGAGTAGTGCCGTCAGTGTACCTCATACGGTGCACTGTAGGCATCACTTAAGGTTCTTTGCAGCGTCCCTTCGGCCCCTAGCTGGAACCTCCTTTCATGCCTTTTACTGGTAAAATACCACTGTTCACATCCTCTTTCTTCCACCTTACGTTCCACCCCTCTCCTAGCAATTGTTTAAAAATTATTTTCCAGCGCTGAATGACCTCACAGATCCAAGCGCGATTGGCCTTTGGCTCCTTTGGCTTAAGTTTTTTTATTCAAATTCCAACTAAACGAGGCAATCCTAGACCCACTAAGACGAAACCATTGGAAAGATATTCCCTCTATTTTTCTGTAGGTTCACACATTATAAAAGCGGCTACGGAATATGATATTTACCAAACTCTCCTTTTCACTTGAAAGCCTCTGCTAGAGGGGTCTAATACATTCCCCAGTACAACCATTCAGTGTATATATATATATATATATATATATATATATATATATATATATATATATATATACTACTATATATAGTATATATATATTATATATAAAGTTTACAGAGGTCATGACGCGTTCATCAGAAAGGCTCGCTTGTGGGTGAATTGCTCCTTTAAGTTCTTTTCACTTTCTTTATTCCTAAATTCCATCTCTCTTCTTCCTTTCCGTATTTCTTTCTTCACCTTTTTCCTTAAATCCTTAATATTTCACCACCCCAAGCCAAGACATCTACTAAGTGTCTTGCAGTATTCAGTCCCTAAATTCTGTTTTATATTTTTCAATCATTCGGTCAACATGTAAACGAAATGTAGTTAAGAGTGACATAACGATTAATAAAAACGAAATGCAGTTAAGAGTGATATAACGATAAATAAAAACGAAATGCAGTTAAGAGTGATATAACGATTAATAAAAACGAAATACAGTTAAGAGTGATATAACGATTAATAAAAACGAAATGCAGTTAAGAGTGATATAACGATTAATAAAAACGAAATGTAGTTGAGAGTGATATAACGATTAATAAAAACAAAATATAGTTAAGAGTGATATAACGATTAATAAAAGGAACTAATATTTAAGACACTAATCATTAAACTGTCCCTTCAAGCCGGTTTTCTCAGTGAATAAAACGTCCTTCAATCCTATTTCCTAATTCGAGGAGAGTCCTTCTAGATAGGATCGATGGCGACAGAACAGGAAATAGCTTCAGCAAGCGAGTAATCTGAGCCTTCTTCCTTAATGAAGAATAATTAACAGGGACTCCTACGGAGAAAAGGAATTCCCTGAGTCCTTCATGTCTTCTTTATAGGACGCGAGTCTTTTGGTTTCATGAAGAGACGCAAAAGAGAGAAACTGAATGTGCTGTTGCAGAACCTCAAAGAACCTCAACCACTTAAAGATATTAGAAAGCTCAGAGATTCTTGTGAAACAGCTTTCATGGACTTTTTTTAGTTTTCTGTAAAAGAAAACTATTGAGATGGCTCTTTGTCCCTCCGTCCGCACTTTTCCTGTCCGCCCCTCAGATCTTAAAACACACTGAGGCTAGAGGGCTGCAAATTGCTATGTTGGGCATCCACCCTCCCAATCGTCATACATAGCAAATTGCAGCCCTCTAGGCCTCGTTAGTTTTTATTTAATTTAAGGTTAAAGTTAGCCATGATCGTGCGTCTGGCACTGCTATAGGTGCCAACAACACAGGCCACCACTGGACTGTGGCTGAAAGTTTCATGGGCAGCGGCTGAGATTTTCATGAGCCGTGGCTGAGAGTTTCATACAGCATTATACGTTGTACAGAAAACTCAACTGCGCCGAAGAATCTTCCGGCGCATTTTTTACTTGTTTAGGTTAGACACATATTCATGAATAATTTGTGAAGGAGTTACAGTTGTGTCGTCTTCATAAAACTGAAGCGATGTTGATCTTCAATCTTAACTTGTGTAAAAGATACCAACACAGCATTATATCTAAAATTCTATGTATACTGAGGGGCAAAAATTTCTAGTAAGAATGCAAACTGCAACAAATCTTGATTAAGAAGGAAAAAAAGTTAAGTATATCTTAGTTTAACCAGACCAGCTCTCCTAGGGCTGACCCGAAGGATTAGATTTATTTTACGTGGCTAAGAACCAATTGGTTACCTAACAACGGGGCCTACAGCTTATTGTGGAATCCGAACCACATTACGACGAGAAATTAATTTCTATCACCAGAAATAAATTCCTCTTATTCTTCATTGGCCGGTCGGAGAATCGAACGCGGGCCCAGCAGAGTGCTAGCTGAGAAGGGGAACCCCACCCACCCAAAGAGGAACCGATTAAGAAGGAAAAAGAGAAGAATGAGCAACTCTGGCAGTTCAGGAAATCGTGAATATTCCCCGACGGAATGAAAATGGAATATATAATTTAGCAATAACGACTGTTCTCTTTGAGTTAATATATCGTTCATGTTTCCCCCGAAATTCACCGATGAGACTCAATTTACTCGTAACAGACTATTTTGGAGCTTAAGGCATGTTCAGCATTTGGGAAGATTCATTTTTTACCTTTCTGTAAAAGAAAAACTATTGTGCCGGCTTTGTCTGTCTGTCCGCCCTCAGATCTTAAGAACTAATGAGGCTAGAGGGCTGCAAATTGGTATGTTGATCATCCACCCTCCTATCATCAAGCATACCAAATTGCATCCCTCTAGCCTTCATTTTTTTTTTTTTAATTTAAGGTTAAAGTTGGCCATAATCGTGCTTCTGCGAACGATGTAGGGACAGGCCACCACCTGCCGCTGTTAAAGTTCATGGGCCGCAGCTCATACAGCGTTATGTCGAGAACTCCTAAAGACAGATCTATTTTCGGTTGCCTTGATTATACGCTGTAGTGGCTGTACCGAAAACTCCTATTGCTCCGAAGAAACTCGGGCCCATTTTTTACTTTTTTTTTTTTTTGCAAGGGGAATTGATTATACTATTATCAGCAGATATTTGCTCGAAAAATCTACAATACGAATGCAACCTTTCAAAGATGAATTACCTATGGCAATAAGGTAAAAAGCAAGTTATGATCTCATCTTGTGTGCATATTACGGAAACAAGATAACTCATGAAAGGCTGAACTGATTTTGGTGGGGGCGTGAGTGAAAGCCTTCGCTGAATGACCCACTAAAGTTGACTAACTTCTGGTGGCCATACGTGAACATTTGCACAATCTGTCGCCATGATCATCACTTCGCCCAGTATTATTTTAATTGTGCTAATCTTCAAAATATGATATCCCGCAAACCTGCCCACTGGATTTAGTAACTGAATTTAATAAATGTAACTCACGTATTCACAGGCGCGTTCATTAACACAAAGTTGGTATCTTGGCATCTGTCGAAACCAAACTACATATCAAATCAAATGAAGCAAAACTTCCTTTCGAAACACTGAAGTGGAGATGATATGTTTTGCAATATGATTTTTACTAAACCTGGTAAATGTCGCACGTAAATTATTCTCATCTATACTTCCCATTCCTCGTCTTCATCGTCTCCTCCTCCTCCTCCTCCTCCTCCTCCTCCTCCTCCTCCTCCTCCTCCTCCTCCTCCTCCTCCTCCATCGCCAAACGAATGAAATGTGTACTAGATCGCTTCAATCGCATATTTTTAATTGGGACGCGCTAGTGGCGTACAGTCATACAATACCCAGCCGGGTAATTATGACTTTCCACTGCATTTGTTCCAATTATATTTCTTCCTATCTCTCTCGTAACCTTCGCTAATTACAGCATCTCTCTCTCTCTCTCTCTCTCTCCTCGTTACTGAATCACCTACGCTTTTACAGAGATGGTTTCCTTACCGGCATAAAACATCTCTACTTCTCATGTCTGAATCATATCTAGGCGCCCTCGCCTCTTTCACTTTGCACACCACCAGCTGAGCCAACAGTCACCCCTGCCCCCCCTCCCCCTGAGGAACATCCCCCCCCACCCAACCCAAAACCCCATTTATTTCGGTGGCTCTGGTAGACGCGGATTTTTAACAAGGATATTTTCTAGTCCCCTCCTATTCAGGTCTCTTGCTTGAATGACTCGGCAGGAAGGATTTGATATATTTTCAGTACACACATTCTGTCCCCCCCCCAACCACCCCTACACCCCTACCAGCAGAACCCGGGTTCACCCACCCCCGCCTTCCGCCCTCTTTAAATCGCCACAGAGCAGGGGCAGCCTCCTCACCGCCCTAATCTTGCCGAAGAGGTCCTTGAGGTTTGGGTAACGACGGGATGTAATTTTCGGATGGCTACGAAGTCATGAGGGTGAGCGAAGCTTCGAGAAGGTTCCCGATGGACTGTTGTTATTCCGATGGGTTGTGGCGGTTGCAAGAAAAAAAAATAAAAAATAAAAAAATAAAAAAATGTACAAAGGAAGAAGCACCGTAGGATTCTGAAGGGGAACAAACACCACAGGATTCAAGCACCGTAGGGTTCTGCAAGGCAACAAGAACAGTAGGATTCTGAAAGGGAACATGCACCATAGGATTCAAGCACCGTAGGATTCTGCAAGGAAACGAGCACTGTAGGATTCTGAAAGGGAACAAGCACCGTAGGATTCTGCAAGGAAACGAGCACCGTAGGATTCTGCAAGGAAACGAGCACCATAGGATTCTGAAAGGGAACAAGCACCATAGGATTCTGCAAGGAAACAAGCACCGTAGGATTCTGAAAGGGAACAAGCACCGTTGGATTCAAGCATCGTATGATTCTGAAAGGAAACAAGCGCCGTAGGATTCAAGCACCGTATGATTCTGAAAGGGAACAAGCACCACAGGATTCAGGCACCACAGGATTCTGCAAGGAAGCAAGCGCCATAGAATTCTAAAAGGGAACAAGCACCATAGGATTCTAAATGGGAGCAAGCACCGTAGGATTCTGCAAGGAAACAAGCACCATAGGATTCTAAATGGGAACAAGCACCGTAGGATTCTGCAAGGAAACAAGCACCATAGGATTCTAAATGGGAACAAGCACCGTAGGATTCTGCAAGGAAACAAGCACCATAGGATTCTTTATGGGAACAAGCACCATAGGATTCTAAATGGGAACAAGCACCGTAGGATTCTGCAAGGAAACAAGCACCATAGGATTCTAAAAGGGAACAAGCACCGTAGGATTCTGCAAGGAAACAAGCACCATAGGATTCTAAATGGGAACAAGCACCATGGAATTTTAAAAGGGAACCTGCAACAACAAAGGATGGGCACCATTACGTTCATAAATGAGTTTAGTAAAAGGAATGAGAATTCGTTATTTAAAACAATTGAATCAGAGTCAGCTGCACAGTACAAGAACTGGAGAATCGGTGGACAATTACACAAAGATGATGAAAGCATAAACAAAATAAAACTTGAATTCGGACAATCATCGATAGTCGGTAATAAAAAAAAAAAATAATACAAACACCCTACTCATGAAACCAAGCCTCTTATGGAAAAAGAAAGAAGTAGAACTTGAAGAGACATAGTCGGCAAAACACGCGTAAAATTAAAATGCATAAAATTAACGTAGAAAAAATGCACAAAAAAATCTAGAAGTACAGCCGCACTATATATGTATAACCAGTTAATTTAAATAGGATGCTATTAAGTACTCCGTATTTGCTTAAATAATGAATAACAAGAGTATAAGCCAAGTAATATTGGTCATTACATGTAGTAAAGTTTTCATTACCTAATTCTTTTGGCCTTTATCGTTTATATGTATTATATATATATATATATATATATATATATATATATATATATATATATATATATATGTTTTATATATATATATATGTTTTATATATATACTATATATATATATATATATATATATATATATATATATATATATATATATATATATATATATATATATATAAGGAAATGCCACAAAGGAAAGAGAAGCGACGGAGTGGTGCTAGGCCTTTCGACTCACAGTCATTTACTTCGTGGCATTGCCTTTATTTATGTATTCCTCACGTTCCATATTTTATACTGTATATATACATACACATATATGTATGCATACATATATATGTATATATATATATACAGTATATATATATATATATATATATATATATATATATATATATTCATGCTACGCTACGCTATATCCCTCAACCACATAACAGTCCATTCTTATAATATATTGTCAATCTAGAAGAAACCAAAAATATAATTACTTCAAACCAATTAAACCCAGGCCTGTTTTCATATATCTCAACCTAAACTTGAGGTTTAAAGTTGTTCTTCCCACGTAGGAGATTTTCCAGCAAAGAAGCGTTCCAGACACAATCAAGATTCCAGGAGCGAATTACAAACGTGAATGGGTTGCTTTAACCCTCGGCTATTTCCGCCGACTTCCGGGCTGCAGAGCCCTCTCGACCCTCAAGGATTCTTAGATTGAATCCCAGGTGCGTCTTGGCAATAATGGGGCCCCATTTACGTCTATAAACTGTGCCGTCTATAATCTATATCGCCTTTATGGCGTGGAATGCATTAGCTTTAAGTAAGGCCAATTTCTGGCTGCTTCATTGCATTTTCATGGATGCTGAACTGGAGGATACACAATACACCAATTGATTAAAATTTTTTGTCTTAAATGGCTAAAAGATTTGATTAATCCTTCTGTTCCTATAACAATGCGAAAACTATTTCCTTCTTACAAACCTTACAATGTATTCGCTTATGAGGTTTTCACTCCGCTTGAGTTCCCTAAAAATTTAGACCAGCCAGTCTCTGAAAAAAGTATTAAACAAAGGTATCCCGCATATTTCTTTATTACCACAGTACCGAAGGATAACCTGGCTCGAAGGGATATGGCATGAGAAAATACGTGATATCACTTCCAACTGGAGATTTTACTGTATTGCTAAAGTGTCCTTACGTAAGTTCTAACTTCATGATCATGCATACACACAAATTTAATGAATATATACAACATACATCTCTCTCTCTCTCTCTCTCTCTCTCTCTCTCTCTCTCTCTCTTCTATTTTATATATATATATATATATATATGTGTATATATATTATATTATATATATATATATATATATATATA
>JANJGK010000007.1:56974486-56996986 GCA_039081455.1 Macrobrachium rosenbergii
CTCCATTCCTCTTCCTCCTCCTCCTCCTCCTCAACTATTTTCACCTTTTCTTTTCCTCTTCTCAACTTGCCTCCTCCCACCTGTCTTCTCTCCTAACTCTCCACCCCCCACTCATGCATGACAACCTTCCTGACTCAGCCCCCCACCTCCTAGTTTTCCTTCCTCCTTCTCCCCTCGGCATTCCCTCCTTTCCTGACCTCCACCCCTCTATTCCCTCCTACTTTTCCCTCTTGACAACTCCCCTCCTGCTTGCATCCTTCCTTTCTTGACAACCCCCCCTCCCCCTCCTGCCAACATCCATCCTTTCTTTACAATCCTCCCTCCTCCTGCCCACATCCTTCCTTTCTTTAACCCCCTCCTCCCCTGCCCACATTCTTCTTTTCTTGAAACCCCCTCCTCCTCTTGCCATTGAAAATCCCTCCCGCCTTCTCCTGCCAACATCCTTCCTTTCTTGACAACCCCTCCCTACGCCTGCCAACATCATTCCTTTCTTGACAACCCCTCCCTCCTCCTGCCAACATCCTTCCTTTCTTGACAACCCCTCCCTCCTCCTGCCAACATCCTTCCTTTCTTGACAACCCCTCCTTCCTCCTGCCAACATCATTCCTGTCTTGACAACCCCTCCCTCCTCCTGCCAACATCATTCCTTTCTTGACAACCCCTCCCTCCTTCTGCCAACATCCTTCCTTTCTTGACAACCCCTCCCTCCTCCTCCTGCCAACACCCTTCCTTTCTTGACAACCCCTCCCTCCTCTTGCCAACATCCTTCCTTTCTTGACAACCCCTCCTTCCTTCTCCTGCCAACATCATTCCTTTCTTGACAACCCCTCCTTCCTTCTCCTGCCAACATCCTTCCTTTCTTGACAACCCTCCCCCCCCCTTCTCCTGCCAACATCCTTCCTTTCTTGACAACCCCTCCCTCCTCCTTCTGCCAGCATCCTTCCTTTCTTGACAACCCCTCCCTCCTCCTTCTGCCAACATCCTTGCTTTCTTGACAACCCCTCCCTCCTCCTTCTGCCAACATCCTTGCTTTCTTGACAACCCCTCCCTCCTCCTGCCAACATCCTTCCTTTCTTGACAACCCCTCCCTCCTCCTGCCAACATCCTTCCTTTCTTGACAACCCCTCCCTCCTCCTGCCAACATCGTTCCTTTCTTGACAACCCCTCCTTCCTCCTGCCAACATCGTTCCTTTCTTGACAACCCCTCCCTCCTCCTGCCAACATCGTTCCTTTCTTGACAACACCTCCTTCCTCCTGCCAACATCCTTCCTTTCTTGACAACCCCTCCCTCCTCCTGCCAACATCGTTCCTTTCTTGACAACCCCTCCTTCCTCCTGCCAACATCCTTCCTTTCTTGACAACCCCTTCCTCCTGCTCCTCTTGCCAAGACTTGCCAAGAGCTGTTAATCAGCTCAGTGGTCTGGTAAAACTAAGGTATACTTAACTTAACATCCTTCCTTTCTTTACAGCCCCTCCCTCCTCCTCTTGCTAACATCATTCCCTTTCTTGAAAACCCCTCTCTCCTTCTCCCAGCATCCTTCCTTTCTTGAAAACCCCTCCCTCCTCCTCTTGCCAATATCCTTCCTTTCTTTACAGCCCCTCTTTCCTTCTCCTGCCAACATCCTTCCTTTCTTGACAACCTCTTCCTCCTCCTCCTGCCAACATCCTTCCTTTCTTTACAACCCCTCCTTCCTCCTCCTGCCACACACTTCCTTTCTTGACAACCCCTCCCTCCCTCCTCCTCCTGCCAGCACCCTTCCTTTCTTTACAACCCCTCCTTCCTCCTCTTGCCAACATCCTTCCTTTCTTGACAACCCCTCCCTCCTCCTCCTACCAACATCCTTCCTGTCTTAACAACCCCTCCCTCCTTTTCCTGCCAAGATCCTTCCTTTCTTGACAACCCCTTCCACCTCCCCCTGCCAGCACCCTTCCTTTTTTGACAACCCTTCCTCCCTCCTCGTGCCAACATCCTTCCTTTCTTGACAACCCTTTCTCCTCCTCCTCATCTTTCCAACATCCTTCCTTCTTTAACCCCCCCCTCCCCTTTCTCCCCGCCTTCTTCCTACCGTCTCATCATTGATGATCAGAATCCCTTTTCCGTTTAGCTGTAGCAGTAAATTGACTGAGTTCTTTCCAACCTCCTAAATTGACTGAGTTCTTTCCAACCTCCTTTATCATTGTCAGGGAAGTGATCCGTCTCTGAAGGCATTGGGGATTGATTGATTGATTGATTGATAGTAGGTTATCAACCGTTACAGCTGACGGAATGGGGGAAGTTATAGAAAATGTTGGAGTGATAAGGTAACGGGGTCAAGCAGTTACGATCGCGGAAGGACAAAAGAGGAAAAAGAAGAAAGAAAACAAACGACAGAAGAAAAGTTAGTGAGAAAACGAACGACTGAAGAAGAAAAAGAAGAAGCTAGAAAACAAACAAGAGCAGAAAAATGAGCATTTGTATAACACGGTTGAGTTGTCATTCTCCCTATCTGGCTGATTTAGCATTGTGTTCTTACATAATTCTCGGGTTTCATTGTTTACATTGCTAATATTTTTGTGTTGTCTGAATAGAGCTGTACTGAATTTTCTCATCGTGCTGGGAGGTTGTTCGTGATATAAGTTAAAAAGATAAAATAGAAGAAGTGAAGATGTAATAACGCGTTAGATGAATAAAAGACTGAGAGCAAAGGACAAGATAAGAGAGAGGAAGTGAAGATGGCTGTCAGGTGGTGCCATTTCACGAAAACAGTTGGCAAAGAAGTAAAACAAGGCAGCATAGTTAAGGAGTCAGATCTGTTATTATCAATTTTGGTGATTTAAGCTCTTTTTTTTTTTAAACAACGGCAAAATTATCTTTGCTTTTAGTGTATTTAGATAATCTGAATGTCCATAATATTGCAATCAGAATATCAGTTTCAGTATTTTAATACATTCTTTAAAAAAATGGAAAAGTGGGAAGTTGCTTTCGTGGGTACGCCATCCAAATTGGCCAGATATCAATTACAGAGGGCCATCGAGCCATTCTTTTCTCCCCATCCGTTATTGCTTCCTCTCTCTCTCTCTCTCTCTCTCTCTCTCTCTCTCTCGTACACCTACACTCTTCCATAATTCTGTCCTCCCTTCGTCTGACTTACTTTTATCTCCCTACATCAGTCTTCCTCCTCTTCCTCCTCCTCCTATTTCTTTTCCTTTGCTCATCTTTTCCATCCAGACACTATTTGTCTCCTGCCATTCTTCGCAATTCTCTCCTTCCTTCGTGCGTTTTTCCATGTTCTTCATCCTCAACTCTTTCTCCTTCCTCAAAATATTTAGTCAGGAGAACGATTTGTATATTCCTCTGTTCGTCTAAGCTATGGTATTTATATTAAAAATTTGAAAAACGAGTATGGTTGAGAGAATTACAAACTTGATTGTTGTTTGTTTAGTGTCACAGTATTATTATTCATTATTATTATTATTATTATTGTTATTGTTAGTATTATTATTATTATTATTATTATTATTATTATTATTATTATTATTATTATTATTATTATTAGCCACATTTTGTCTTTCGAAGGCGCTTGTCATAATATGTTTAACACAGAATTCCACTGAAAATTTTCAGAACAATAAGAGGCGTGATTTTTTTAAAATTCGCCAATAACATGTAATCCCCGTATTCATTCTCTTCTCACTTGGCATTCAGCTTTATCGATGCCCTTCCAAAACCTCTGTCATGACATCTCTCCAGCACCTGTCGTGCTTCCCTCTAACATATCAGATCCCGTAGGGCGGTAGTGCCGTCAGTGCACCTGATGCGGTGCACTGTAGGCATTACTTAAGGTTCTTTGCAGCGTCCCTTGAGCTCCTAGCTGCAACTGCTTTCATTCCTTTTACTCTACCTCCGTTCATATTCCCGGTCTTCCATCTTACTGTCCACCCTCTCCTAACAATTGAGTCATGGTGCAACTGCTTTGAGGTTTTCTTCCTGTTACACCTTCCAAACCTTTTCACTGTCAATTTCCGTTTCACCGCTGAATGGCCTTAGTTGCCCCAGTGCTTGGCATGTATGCCTGAAACCTATAAATCAAGCAGTCTGACATATCAGAATTGTATACTCTTCCCGCAATCTATTAGAATTGTATATTTTTCCTTTAACCTATTAGAATTGTATACTTTTCTCTTAACTCACTGGTTCTCAACCTTTTTCACTTCATCCCCCCCTTCGTGAATTCTCAACCTTCTTGTGGCTCCCTTTCATTTTTCTCCAAAATTCCACAAACCCCCCAATAAAAAAAAGAGGTAAACAAGGATAAGATAAATAAATAAATAAAATGACCATGAAGAAAACACCTTTGCTTTAAAAGAACTAAATTTGTTACAAACTTGACATTTAAAAAATTACTGTCAATATGGTAATTAGAAAAAAAAATTTTGTCTTCAGCCAAGACAGAGTGGTGCATTTTATATAAATTCTTATTTCTAAAAATTTTTTGAAATAAATCATTTGGAACAGTGTGCTGTGGCCTCCATAAATTCTTGTCATGGCTCCAGGTTGAGAACCCATGCCTTAACTTATTAGAGTTGTATTCTTTCCGCGTGACCAGGCCATCTCATTACTCTGGCCCACCCTGTCATTCTTGCTAACCTATTAGTCACTACTTTACGTATTTCTGTACTTCATGAATTTTCTTTCCTTTGCAGGTGAGTGTGGTGCCTCAGATCCTTTGCAAGTTGTTTCCTGCCAAGGTATGTGTTATAAGTGTTATCGTTCTTTGTGGTGGCTTTTTAGTTTTCTGTTAAAGAAAACTATTGAGATGACTGTCCGTCCGCACTTTTCCTGTCCACACTTTTTCTGTCCGCCTTCAGATCTTAAATACTACTGAGGCTAGAGGGCTGCAAATTGGTATGTTGATCAACCACCTTCCAATCATCAAACATACCAAATTGCAGCCCTCTAGCCTCAGTGGTTTTTTTTTTATTTAAAGTTAAATTCAGCCATAATCGTGCGTCTGGCAACGCGACAATACAGGCCACCACAGCTGGCTGAGCGTTTCATGGGCTGCGGCTCACACACCATTATACCGAGACCACCGAAAGGTAGATCGATTTTCAGTGGCTTTGATAATACAATGTACAGAAAACTCGAATGCACCGAAAAATCTTCGGCTCCTTTTTTACTTGTTTTATGTTAATAATCAATTTTACTCTTTTATTCAGATTGAATGGATAGCGTGGCAGATGCTGGTATTTGTACAGAACACATTCGTTCATATATATTTTTGCATGTTTCGATTTTGGTGCTATGTCGAAACTCAATGAGCATTTTATGTCGTTGATTGATTAACTTCTGGGTCTTGAAGACCTTTGAATATATATGTGTGTATGTATATATATATATATATATATATATATATATATATATATATATATATATATATATATATATATATATATTTATATACATATATATACTCATATTTGCACATACATATGTATATATATATATATATATATATATATATATATATATATATATATATATATATATATATATATATATATATATATGTATATATATATATATATATATATATATATATATATATATATATATATATATATATATATATATATATATGTGTGTGTGTGTATTTATATTTATATTTATATATATAATATATAATATATATATATATATATATATATATATATATATATATATATATATGTATTTAATTATACATATATACATACATACATACTGTGTGTATTTATCATTCATGTACAAATAGGTTTAATTTCGGCACTAGTAAAATTTCAGAATTTTATATTTATAAAAAACCTTAAAAAAAAAATACCGCCATCAGTCCCTGAATACATTACTATACTAGCAACATATGTTAAGTATAGTGAGAAATTGGATTTCTGGGAATTTTTCCACTTGAGTTAGTCACCCGCAGTTCATTGGAATGAAAAGTTTTACAAATACATTAGTATAAGAATTTCTGAATGACTTGAAAATTGCAGTGAAAATTTTCAGCCTTGGAAATTTTTATATTTATGATATTTACACTCTGTGTAAGTCTTTCGAACAAGCTTTAGTTTTCTATAAAAGAAAACTAGTGTGCCGGCTGTGTCTGTCCGTCCGCAATTTTTCTGTCCGCCCTCAGATCTTAAAAACTACTGAGGTTACAGGGCTGCAAATTGTGATGTTGATCATCCACCCTCCAATCATCAAACATACCAAATTGCAGCCCTGAAGCCTCAGTAGTTTTTATTTTATTTAAGGTTAAAGTTAGACATAATCGTGCGTCTGGCAACGCTATTGGACACGCCACCACCGGGCCGTGTCTGAAAGCTTCATGGGCCGTGGCTCATACAGAAAACTCGATTGCGCCGAAGAAACTTCCGTGCAATTTTTACTTGTTTATTATTAATTTGACTTGTCCAGAGCATGACTTCATGATCTGATAGTGCTGCTCACTATGTCATCAACAAACTGATTTTAGTAATAATAAAAACTATATATTTTTTTTCATTCAGCTTTGATAAACAAGTAGCGAGTACCGTAAATTGAAGTTTTTTGTTATTGATCTTTTTTGAATATTATCTGCAGGTTAAGTTTTTACTCACAAAAGATGACTCCCACATGTAGAAAAATATGTTTGGTAGTGGAAATGATTTTTAGCCGATAACTTAAAATTATCAAAATAGTTCTGTTTTCGTCATAGGAATACAAGGGGAGAAAACATGTATGTGTTCTTCGTATGAAATCGTTCGATTTTTTCATGTCATGTGACTCGGTGTAGCTAACTTATTTCTTAATCCATGTTCTATTATTTGTAGAAGTATTATTATTATTATTATTATTATTATTATTATTATTATTATTATTATTATTATTATTATTATTATTATTATTGTTGTTTCAGTAGATGAAACCTATTCACATGGAACAAGCACACCAAAGGGGCCATTGACTTGAAATTCAAGGTTCCAAAGAATGTTGGTTTCAACCTCCCACTGCAAACCCCACACACTGCCGCAGTAACTGATCATGATACAGAGCCAGTGATTATTCATCGCCCTGGGGGAGACGCGAACCCGCGGCATGCCACGACACTAACCAATATTCCAGCCGACCAGCTATCCCGAGTTAAAGTTTTTAAATGATAGTGAGTGATTATGTTACTTGAGTGCTGCTTCTAAAGGTAAACAATCTGCGAGCAATGCATGAGAAAAATACTTAGATGGGAAATTACGAACATTGGACGATAAACAGCGCCACTTAAAGTGAAACAGTATACTAAGTAAAAAATATTCCCCTCATTACTCCATAACAGTATGCTGTAATGCCGTAATTTTGAAATATGTACGTTCTACAAGATGAATATGAGAGTCGTGTTCAATAATGACGAAATAGAGTTGGGTTACTCTTGTCCTTTATTTTACATCGTGCATTGTTTATGATGTTAGATAGTGTGTGTGAAATAATTTAGAATTTTTTCATTGAAGTATAGAATTTATATATATATATATATATATATATATATATATATATATATATATATATATATATATGTATATATAGATATAGTGTGTGTATATATATATATAATATATATATATATATTATATAATTATATACATATTATATATGTGTGTGTTTATATATATACACGTACATATGTGTATCTATATATAAATATATTAATAGATATATGAATATATATACATTTATATATATACACTTATACTCGTGTATGCGTATATATATATATATATATATATATATATATATATATATATACATATATATATATAATACATACATACATACATACATACATACATACATACATACATACATACATACAGACATACATACATACATACATACGCAATTTTTTGCCCGAACTCATTCGACTTCTTCTTCTTCCCCGCTGTAAACATTCCGCCTACTTATCGCGCCGGCACTTGAGGCGAGCCTCATGCTTGATAATATAATGAGGAGTCATTTTTAATGTCGTCTCGCCGTGTTGCACAGCTTTCAGGCCCGGCTCAAGGCCCTTCCAGCTCGAGGAGGACCTTTGTGGAGGAGCTGCTCTCCATGAAGTATTTTTTCTTCGTGAGAGTTGTGCATCTTTTCGCGCTCTCCTTCTGAAAGAGCACCTGTCGTCTGTCGAGTGAATAATGCGGTGCAGATTGCTGTGCTGCTTTTTAGTGTGTGTGTGTGTGTGTGTGTGTGTGTGTGTGTGTGTGTGTATGTATGTGTTTGTGTAAAGATGAAGTCTCATCTTTCTTTTTCACTCTGTGTTTGTGTATGTTTTTGGCGAATGGATGTGTATATATATACACATATATTTATATTTGCATATATATATATATAGAGCCTCGATGGCTCAGTCGGTTACAGCAGCAGCTTCGGACTTCGTAGAGGTCTGTGGCGAGGGTTCAAAACCCGCAGCCGATTGATCAGAGAAGCAGACACTTTGCTATCCGTGTAGACATCCCGGGATTATATATGTAATCAACGGATAGGTTTGCTTAAAAAGCAAATGGATGTTACAGACTAAATACACACACAAAACAAAGCCACTACAACACCTTCTAAAAACATAACAAACATCTCACACGTCTCGAACTCTCGCCATACCCGCGCAATAACTTCTCGCTGCTGGGAAGAAAGGGCGTTGGGTCGGGTATGATACATGAAACATACGTACCGGGGTCTAAGCGATGTCAGGCAGGGCAGCCGATCGAGACCACACGTCTACCCCAAAGCCAAATCAAAAAGTCCTTCAAAAGAAGGCATCGTGCTTACCCCATACAAAAATGGGAATAAAAGCACGTTAAAAGAAGAAGAAGAAGATATATATATATATATATATATATATATATATATATATATATATATATATATATGTATATATTTATGTATATACATATATATTGGTATAAATATACATATATATATATTTATAGGATAAAGGTGCTACTTAAAATCGAATTCACCACATCTCCGGAATGATATACACCTAATGGAAATTATAGCTAATGAGTACTACACACACACACACACACACACACACGTATATATATATATATATATATATATATATATATATATATATATATATATATATATATAATGTATATACATATATATAGATATGTGTATTATATATATATATATATATATATATATATATATATATATATATAGTATACCAATATCGATTTCACAATACCTTTGGAATGATTTACACTCAGGGGGATATTATAACTTATGAGTGCATCTGCCCCTGCCAGGATTCGAATCTGGGTCTCTGATTTCGATTCAATGAACAGTGATGGAAGTGATCATTCGGCTATCTCTCTTCGCTGGGGCAGATGCACTTATCAAGTATGACTCCACTTGGGTGTAAGTAATACCCGTAGTAGTATGGTTTTTTCGTTGTTAAGCAATGGAAAGGAAGTTTGTGGCTTAATATTTGTGAGTATACAAATGTCAGGTACGTATGAGTGGCAAAACTTTGTACGTATATATGTATATATATAGGTATATATATACTGTATACTGTGTATATATATATATATATATATATATATATATATATATATATATATATATATATATAATGTATAGTGTATATATATGTATATGTGTATATTATATATATATAATAATGTATGAGTTGTGTGTCTGTGTCCATGTGTATGTATGTGTATAAACCCACGCACAAACACACGCACATATATTTAGATATCATACCGGAAGTCATTACGATTTAACCAAGCACAAGCAAAACAAATTTCATTAGGCAATAACTGTTGTCATCACCTAATTTTCTGTTGAAACTGCAGGCTAGGCTATTATAAATAAGGAAGTATAAATACACACAAATACACACACAAACGCACATACAAACACACACACACACGGACACTAATTCGCACATACACACGCGTACGTTTTACTGGACGGTAGGACAAGGTATCTTCGTCGAAGAGGATTTGCGGATCGTGAATAATTCCTTTTGATTACGAAGGTTCGAATTCCATTGCCGGAGCGACTCGTGTTACAAACCTGTTGAGGGTTGCATTAGAATAGTTTAAGGCGTTGAATTACAGCTCTTGGCGGGTGTTGTCAATTGGGATCGCTGGCTGTAGCGGATGTCGTCCCGGTCCTGATGCAAAAGCACGGTATGTGGACTTTGTGCTTTAGGTAACATAACATATTATACCGTGCTGTTCCATACAAATAAACTGTGAAGTGTAGTCGAGGCAGATGGCTTTCAGTAATGTTTGGTTGTTAACTTTGTGGTGTTGTACATAATGTAAATATATTTCATATTATCTTGTCCAAGTGTTTTTTTTATGTTTTAGTATTTTCTTTTAATCTTTCGACCTTTATTGTATTTGTAATTGTAATATTGTATATACGTGTACCATATCCATGTCTTTTCCTCATTTCAGATGATTTTTCGAAAATGGTACCAGATTTGTACTGGAACGCAAAAACAGAGTTAAAAATATGCTTTTGATGTTCTTCGTTCTGAGTTTCATTATTATTATTATTATTATTATTATTATTATTATTATTATTATTATTATTATTATTATTATTGTGCAGTTTCGCATGTGGTAATCCAATAAGGGCATAATCTTGTATGTGAAAGAATGTCAAGAAGAGAGTCATAGTTAATTGCAGATGAAAATAACAAATAAATGAAAATGAAAATAACATCCAAATATATGTACACATATATACACGTTGGTTTTCGCCAAGTCATCGTAGCACCTTAACTTAATCTGTATACTAACTTGGGGAAACTCTACACTAAGCCTACAAACAAAGGCAGTAAAAATCTACAATTTTAGTTTAGCAATAAATCTTACAAAAGATAATAATGTATGACCCATTGTTCATATACTTCTACTACTACTGATAACATCACAAATAATATTCCTGCTACTGATGTTAATGTTTATAATTTTTCATTATCATTTATGTCAGGTTCACCCTCTACTACTGTACTATATACAACTCCCGTGAATTGTATGACCGGAAGCTTGGAACTCTTCAGTGGGAGTCCCATTGTTCTGCCCAAACAAAACCCCAAGTGGCCTTTGGGACAAGCGTATGAACTTGACAGCCGTAGAGTATGGTGGCTCACATGTTTGCATAATTGCGTGTCCGTGTTCGTTCATCTATTGTTCGACTCTGTGGCCGCATCTGACTTGCTCGTGTGAATGCGCGTATGTTGGGTAGGTTGTATGAACCCTCGTGTGACTCCATTTTTCTATTTGATTTAATTGTTTTTCAGTATATTTCTCCCGTAGGAGGTGTATTGCCGTCAGTGCACCTCACGCAATGTATTGTATGTAGTACATGAGGTTCTTTGCAGCGTCCCTTCAGCCCCTAGCTGTAACCCCTTTTAGTGTTCCTCCGTTCTTATTCTTTCTCTTCCATAATACTTTCCAACCTCTCCCAACCATCGTTTCGTAGTGCAACTGGGAGATTTTCATCCTGTTAAACCTTTAAAACCTCTTTTACTCTAAATATCCCATTCAGCACTGAATGACCTCACAGGTCCCAGCGCTTGGCCTTTGGCCTAAATTCCATGTTCCATTCCATTCCATTCAGTGTATTTCTGTTGCCTATGCATGGTTTAGTTTTGGCCATTTCTTCAGTGTCCCTTTATATTTGAATCGTTCGTTGTATTTCTGTTTAGCTCTGTGTAATTAAATGTTAGTATTAAAAGATGACCGAGACGGAAAGTTGCTACTCCAGGAACGTTACTTAACCGTTCTGAAGCTCGAGCCAGAGTGCCTTCGTTTTGCATATTTATATGCGGTCTGATAAAAGATGTGGATTTTATTACTGGAGGCAATCATGGTTACACAGTAAAATATATGGAAACGCTGCTTTCATTTATGCATTTTTCTCAATTTCTTATTTGATATCTGACATATAACTCTGTCTCTTCTTCTTCTTCTTCTTCTTCTTCTTCTTCTTCTTCTTCTTCTTCTTCTTCTTCTTCTTCTTCTTCTTGTTCTAATAATAATAATAATAATAATAATAATAATAATAATAATAATAATAATGATAATAATAACAATTATTATTATTATTAATAATAATAATAATAATAATTATTATTATTATTATTATTATTATTATTATTATTATTATTATTATTATTATTATTATTATTATTATTATTAACAAAAGTCCAGTAACTTCTTCAGCAAGAAAATTTAAAAAGAGTAAGGACATTGAGAAGCTGTGCAGAATATATAAGACATTAACGAAATAAAACAAAGCAGAAAAAATTTTAAAAAGTTACAAATGTAAACATAGTTTAGAAAAACCCGCAACCGAAACTTGCCTAGATGACTATCCCATAGCTTTACAGGAAAAGGCTCGGATGACGTCAGGTACACCTGCCCGTGTGACCTCATGACACCTCGACAGAAAATGGGCACTGATGCCCAACAAAAACAAGTCACGTGCAATAACTTACGATACAGAGCTGAAACACAAGGTTGAATGGAGCTCTTGGAAAAGGCCACGCAGAAATGGCTTCAGCGATGGTCTGTGATCTGTGTAATTGCCATTATGTGGGAACAGTGTTCCAGCAGTGGCAAAACAAAGGACAGGAAGCGTAAGGCATAAATAGAATCATGTGGGAATGAAAAGATGCTGCACAAACGATACCAAATGTACTTTGAACAAGGTGATGGTAACAGCATAAATGTTGTCAAATGCTTAGATCTTCACATTCAGTGTTGCCACGGATCAGTCATCAAATAAAATTTACCTGTGAGCCTCAAAGCAAATGTCAAAGACTGTAATTCCTTAATTGGTCACTCAAGCTACCTGTAGGGCGTACAGTAATTTCACGGTTTAAAAAAAAAAAAAAAAAAAAAAAAGCATATGACAACGACCACAAAAATAGCCAAATAAATGCATATCGTAATTACGAAATCAACCTGTCTACCATTCGTCATAGTCAAAATGGCAAATAACAATAAAGTTAGCACAAAGGATCACACCAGATCCTCCTGGTGAATAATTCAAGACAACGCCCTCTGGACAGGGAAAGTGGTTCAGTGCTTGGGAGATATAGAAAACGGGAGGCAAATGGGGATATAGAAAACGCGAGATAATTGCCACTGATGTCTGGCAACGATAAGACAAGTCCTTTCAGTGCTACTATAGGTAAACCAAAATGTCGTGGCGGGTGACAAGATGTCTGGTCAGAATGCTTCATATTTGAATCTAAAAGTTTAGGACTTTTTCCCTTGTAGACACAGGTAAAAATCTCATCAGCTTATAGTAAAGCCGGATAAGTTCTCTACTGGATGGCGCGAGACCAATCCCTCTTCCACCCACACTTTCACTTTTTTTTTTTTCCTCATTACAAATGGTTTACATCCTTAAATGTAAGTACGACATTGCACTGAAGCAACCACGTATTTTAAAACAATGTTAAAATTCATAATGTCTTAAAGAATTGTTGTCTTTTTATTGTATTCATTCTTACATTTAACGCAATTATTTCATATCTTTGTAATATACATTTTTCATCTGTATATTTTTCTGCATTATTGAAAAAGGGTAACGATAACTTACATAATAAGATCAAGTTTTTTTATTTAATACATATAAAAAGAAAAGCAGTTTAAGCAGATAATGAATATTAAAAATTATATATTTTACAATCAATAAAATCCGTAGAAATTCAATGGTCGTCGTCGTCATCGGATGCGCGTAATTCAATTACAAAAGACTCCATTAAGTGCTCCACATCATCATCTCCTTCAGAATCTTCCATCTGAAGTTTTTTCACATGCTTTATAGCATTAGCCCAGTTTTCCTTAGTGACCTTTTGAATGGCTTCTTGCAATAACGGTCTTAAATCCGCCATTTTAAAATTATTTCTCTGAGAGACATAATTTTTGACGTGCCCCCAAATCAGTTCTATGGGGTTATATTGGCAGTGGTACGGAGGAAGCCTGACGACCCTGTGGCCATGTTCACGAGCCAGCTTATCAATGACATATTCTTTTTCTGTTCGTGCACAATGAATCTTCACCAATTGCAGCAACTCACACTTCCGCATGTCGTCTGTCAAATCTGCCCCTTTCTTGATTAGCCATTCTTTTATTGCATTTTTTTTTATCAGCTGTCGTCGGTGGCTTGTCAGTAGCAACAGAATGGTACGAGGCATTGTCCATGACGATGACTGATGAAGGAGGGATGTTCGGGAGTAGCTGGGATTTGAACCAATTTCAAAGACGAAGCGATTCATTTGCATTTTAGCTGTTCTTTATATACGTTTGTGCGTATACTATACCCTATCGGTTCCTTCATGCCGATTTAAATCGTTGTCCCCCACGATGCCAAATGCCCTAGCATTAAAAGTCCTACCATTATCTGTTACCCCTTTTAATTCGTGGGTCCGTTATTGTCTCCTGAGAGCCATATACTTCTGGGCGATCGCTATTGACTCGACTTTCCTCTGAAAAGCTTTCTATTCTTCCAAGCCTCTGTATTTCCATAGGCCTACTGAACGTCCACACTTAATTTATATGTACTTAGTTTTGTGTTAATTTAACTATATATATTTGCAAATTCCAAGCTCGCAGAAGCTCTCCCATTTGTTTATATATATATATATATATATATATATATATATATATATATATATATATATATATATATATATATATGTGTGTGTGTGTGTGTGTGTGTGTGTGTGTGTGTGTGTGAATTTCTTTTACTGTATGCATATGAGAGAGAGAGAGCGGCATAAATATACATAAATTATACAAGTGGAAATAATCGGCAAAAATGAATCAGAAACCAATTATATTTACGTTGTATAACTTATGCTACCTTCATATATTACAACATGATTGGGAATATTTGATTTGGCATCGGTCTATATGCGCACACAAACACACAAACGCAAAGGATACTCAAGGTCACATTTAGAAGAAATGAAAGCAAAATCCGGGATAATTACGGAGCGAACACTCCCTCTGTGTGCTTAATCCGCCTTTACCGCTGAGATTTTAGGTTTAAGGAGGTCAGTTTCCTTAAGGGTAAAATGACCAAAGGGATCTTAACTGCGAACGATATAGTCCGGGAAAACCGTCCTCTCACCCGCCACGACATTTTGGTTTACCTATAGTGTTATATGGCCCGGAAACGCTCGAGATATGGTAGTACCAGTGTTTTATGACGCGGTGGAAAGGTGAATAAAACTGTCAGTCACTTTGATACCGTGAAGTAAGTTCCATGCGAAAATCGAAAGTTCGCATTAAAACTCAGAAACATATAAAACGCACTAAAAAACATCCATCACAGAAGTATACGAACAATGTAGAAATTACATATAGAGAGAGAGATACACGAAGGAATTAAATGAATATTCTCCAGGGAATAAGAAACAAATTTCTTAAGTAAAATATGAAGCAGTGAAAACGGGCATTCGGGATTCCTTCTTGTTTTAGAAGAAGGAAAACAGAATGAATTTGTGGAGAGCAACTGACAAGGAACAAACCAGAAAGACGCATGGTTTGTTAACCCATAAACCAATTTACATCCGTGACTCTGAGTAATCTTATTTTTATATGTAACGTAAAGTATATTTTATTGAAATAAGAAAAGTGAATGAAGAGGGAAATGGTTGTCATTGTAGTTGATCAGTGAAAACCTAGTTTTAACGTAAAGTTGCCATAATGCACAGTTTATATGTTATGTAAGAATGCTAATTGTATAGTTCACGCTTAATTCACTAAGGTGTAACATCACCATCTATAACTTACAAATTGGATTGAAGCCCTGATCGTGATTCCGTTAATGCTGATGCTGTCTTCTATAACTGCATCATAAGTGCTGTTTTAGATTAAGTTGGCCTTATGTCAACGCGGCCTTTAGGTTGTGGGGCAGCCCGTAAACATTGCTCACCTAATACTGAGAATCCCGAACAGCAAGAAAATCTGAGAAAGGGGCAGAAAAACAGCCACACTAGTTTACAAGGAGAATAAAACAGGTTGGTAATCTAGACAACCTACTAATATCATACATTCCTATCTGTTCGTAAGGATTCCCTTTCACTGTAGAAGAAAAATAAAAGAAAATTACTCTCTCTCTCTCTCTCTCTCTCTCTCTCTCTCTCTCTCTCTCTCTCTCTCTCCCCCCCCTACAGAACCCCCGTAGGGCGGTAGTGCCGCCAGTGCACCTCATGCGTTGCAATGTAGGCATTACTTAAGGTTCTTTGCAGCGTCGACCCCTAGCTGCAACTGCTTTCATTGCTTTTACTGTACCTCCGTTTGTATTCTCTTTCTTCCGTCCTACTGCCCACCCTCTCCTAAAAATTGATTCATAGTGCAGCTGTGAGGTTTTCTTCCTGTTACACCTTCCAAACCTTTTCACTGTCAGATTCCGTTTCAGCGCTGAATGACCTTAGTTGCCCCAGTGCTTGGCATATGCCTAAAATCTATAAATCTATCAATCAATTGGTCACTTTCCTGCAGAGATATAGTACAATTATGTTTTCGTTCAACGAATTCCGTCACCCTGAAAAAAAAGAAAGAAAAAACTTTGCCTTAAGCTTTTGGGAAACCTATAAAAATCTTTGATCTCGTCAGTAACTCTCAGAGTCACTCGGGCGAAGAAAGAAAATAAAGACAGTTCTTGCGAATACAAACTCATAAAAAAAAAACAAAGGTAAAGGTCTTGATATCTCTTCCTTCTCTTTCACCATTTCCAGTGAATAAGGTTTTCATATCAGATGTATTCTGTAACATAGTCTCTCTCTCTCTCTCTCTCTCTCTCTCTCTCTCTCTCTCTCTCTCTCTCTCTCTCTCTCTCTCTCTCTCTATATATATATATATATATATATATATATATATATATATATATATATATATATATATATATATATATATATATATACATACATATATATATATATATATATATATATATATATATATATATATATATATATATATATATTATATCGTATATGAGTATTAAATGTTATCTGAAGTGTAATACCCTTAGTCGTGTATTTCCATTCGTGAATTAAACATCACCAACTTATTGAATACTCACTGAAACGTGAGTAACTTTGTATGTTTATGTTTGCAAAGTGTTATTTTCCGGCACGCTTGCTATGAAAACTAATCTTCGTGAACGGTTTCCGATGAATGGTTCCATGCAAAAGTGTCTTGCAGGTAGATTTAGGGCTTTAGTAAACTTATTTTCCCAGCAAGGTTTGTAGAATGAGTTTTGTTCGCCACAGGAAACATCCTGCGAAAAAGTTTTACTAAAAGATACCGGATCGTTGTTGTTAGCTGGTCGGTTGCCGTTCGGGGAATTGTTTTCCTGCCTCGCGGGTCGAAGTATCGGAAAGATCATTTTATTTAAAAAGACTATCCGAATTGTGTTTGTTATATTTAAGGTGTCGAGGAGGATTCCAGGTGCTGAGGAAGCAAGGTTTCTAGGTGGAATTTTTTACTGTTAAACTTTGTTTTCCCATCTGTCGCAAAATCAGGAAATACATGGAGGCTTTACATATTTGGTAACTAATATTGCACATTAATTGGAGAAGTGGGAAATATTTTTGCACGTTAATTGGAGAACTGGGAAATATTATTGCACCTCGATTAGAGAACTGTGAAATATTACTGCACATTAATTGGAGAACCATGAAGTATTGTTGTACATTAAATGGAGTACTTGGAAATATTGTTGTGCATTAATTGGAGAACTAGGAAACATTATTGCGCAGTAACTGTAGAACTGGGAAATATTTTTGCGCATTAATTGGAGAACTCGGAAAGTATTGTTACACATTAAATGGAGAACTGTGAAATATTATTGCACATTAATTGGAGAACTCGGAAAGTATTGTTACACATTAAATGGAGAACTGTGAAATATTATTGCACATTAATTGGAGAACTCGGAAAGTATTGGTGCACATTAAATGGAGTAATGGGAAAATATTGTTGGCCATTAATTGGAGAACTGTGAAATATTACAGCACATTAATTGGAGAAGTGAGAAATTGTGTTGCACATTAACTGGAGAACTGGAAAATATTGTTGCACATTAATTGGAGAACTGTGAAATGTTCTTACACATTAATTGGAGAAGTGAGAAATATTGTTGCACATTAATTGGAAAACTGGAAAATATTGTTGCACATTAATTGGAGAAATGGAAAATATTGTTGCACGTAAATTGGAGAAGTGAGAAATATTGCTGCACATTAATTAGAAAACTGGAAAATATTGTTGTACATTAATTGGAGAAGTGAGAAATATCGTTGCACATTAATTGGAGAAGTGGAAAATATTGTTGCACATTAACTGGAGAACTGACAGATAATGTTGTGATAGTGGATTTCCTTGACGTTCTGATTCTTATCAGTTTTCAAATGAATGGTGAATTTATTTTTCGGCCACACCTAACTATCTTGAAATGTTATATGTTATTCTGGAATGTTATGTTGGTATACATCCTGTAGTTGCAGCGTTTTAATATATTCAAGGAAGAATGTTAATGATGCCCCTTGATTTCAGTAGCCTGTCGTCACTGTCATATATTGGTTTGAGTAAAATGGTTTAAGGCCCCTGTAACCACAAACAGCAATTATTTCCACAAATTTTATGGAAATCCTAGTAGTTTTTTGATATTTCCTCCCCTTCTCAATCTTTTCAATAAAATTTTATGGGTGAAAATAGTTTTGAAAAATTCAAATATCCAATCACATTCCTTATTACTCTTGTTTGAAGGTTACCTGTTAAATTTGCACGTGTATCACTGGACATAAGGATAACTTTTTGGCAATAAAACTTACCTTTTAAAGCACACATCTGAACATGTGAATGTTACATTTATTGTTACGGATGGTTTTAAAGCAGTGCTGGTATTGTATTTGCAAATTTTTTAACAATAGTTTTGCTTGTAGACGAGTACTTCCTGATGTTGCCTCAAATTCCACAACTACGCTTTTTGCCATTTTCACATCATCTGGGACATTTGTAACACTTTTATGATCTCAGTTTCACAATTGTGGGTGACTCTGGAAATCTCCTGATTTTGAGAATTTACGGTAGATGTACGTTTACCGGTTTACAGCTTGTTTAATTAAATTGACTGCTATATAAAGATTTCCAAGGCAGTGTTGCTGTCCCACATCAAAACTTATGAAATGAAAATTTTCAAATTGGCAAGAGCTATGTCATGAATTTCATCCCAAGATGAAAGGCCCTTACAGGAAAGGGTACCTTCTCAGAAATACGGCTACTGTTGACTGTTAGGGATTTCCAGGTCAAATGCCCAGACCCACATTCCCTCAAACAGTGTGTTGTTTTCTAGTTTCAGGTCATAGTGCTCAACTTGTTATGAGTTTTATTCTGGCTACAACCTAAAATGGGCAATAGTTTGCCTAGTGCAGTTGTGGGAATCTTCTGATCTCCAAATGTTTAAGCGAGGAGCAACTTTGTTCCGGTTTCTGCTGACGTCTCCTGAATTCAGGTGTATCTTTTTTTATTTTCCGTTCCCTCATATTTATTTATTTATTTATCACCTTTTCCTGTAACTTGTCTCGCTCTGCAGGCTGATTTCCCTAGGGAGTCCCCTTGGGTTTATAGTCTGTTAACTCTGCCCGTGAGGGTTTCAAGCTGATGATTTAAAGAAAGCACCCTTGACCCCTGATGAAATTTACCAACCAAATCTAGCATAGCTTTAACAAGCAGTGCGAAACCACTGTATTCTGACAAAAGTTTCTGCGGTGAGAGAGAATCTATGGATCAATTTTAGATTTACAGTATTGCACAGAATGTTTCAGTTGTGTTTTTCTTATGTAACAGTGATGCTGCAACTGCTTGACTGTATGTTCTTGACTTACGTCTATTTGCAAATTATATTTTCAGCAGATATAGAAATCTGTTAACAGTTACAGACCTTTTCGGTATCACAGGCATTGGTGAAACGTTTTACTTAATCATTTAGTCGATCAGTGAGCTGATTAGAATTATGGGAATGATTAAAACCTGACATAAATTTGAGAGCCTCTTTTCAAGATCGAAAGTGTGTTGCACTTACGCCATTACAGTAGTTGTAGGTTGCGATTATGTAAATCTGAATGATGGAAAAAAAAATTTTAGTCCCCGGTGAAAGATATCATTTGTGTTCTGTCCCAAAGAAAATAGAGCTTATTTGGTGATAACTTGGATCTTTTTCAAAATCATGACTATGTCTGTTCATGTTACAATGACAGTGAAGACTGGGATCGGATTGAGCTTTTAAACTTTTACGTACTTTTTTACTGTATTATTTTCTGCTTGTTTGTGTGCGTGTGTGTAAGAGAGAGAGAGAGAGAGAGAGAGAGAGAGAGAGAGAGAGAGAGAGAGAGAGAGAGATCTGCTATCCCGGCTACTTGTAAGAGAGAGAGAGAGAGAGAGAGAGAGAGAGAGATCTACTATCCGGCTGCTTGAGAGAGAGAGAGAGAGAGAGAGAGAGAGAGAGAGAGAGAGAGAGAGAGAGAGAGGCAATCCAGACAACGCATGCTTTTCACTCTCGTTAAACATATACAGCAGTGTTTCCTGAAATTAGTTTGTGGAGTGAGCTACGAGGAATTGGAGTTCTCTTTGACCAGAGTTCCGGGACAATGATTTAGTCCTTTCGTTGCGACTGCGTCTGACAGTAGTCAATACCGAAGTGATATCTACGTTTTAGAGCAGGGGGAACAGATGCTGCTTCTCTCAGTTGTAGCTGTTTCTGGGAACGGTGCATTTGAAGTGTTCTTTTGGGAGTACCTGCAGTATCGTAGGTTATCTCAAAAGTAAGGTTTTGTTTTCTTGATTTATTGGTTTTGTTCCCCATGCTTCACGGTATCAAAATATATATATATTATATATATATATATATATATATATATATATATATATATATATAATATATATATATAATATATATATATATATATATATAATATATATATATATATGTATATATATAAATTTTATATATATACATTAAGATATATATATATATATATATATATATATATATATATATAATATATATTAAATTATATATATATATATATATACATTATATATATATATAAAATATATATATATTATATATATATATATATATATATATATATATATATATACATATATACATAAATAATATATACATATATATATATACATATATATATATATGTATATATATTTAGGTCATATAGAAGGAAGGATAACATGAAGGATAAAATTCTGTAAGGCTTCTTTCAAGCTCGCCGATTGGTGAGAGCTCGGGGACAACGTTGTCGTCTGCCTGCTACGGCCTCCACATAAGCCGACGGCGGAGGACTGGAGCCGGGCGGGCGACATGATTGTCAGGTCGGTTTTGGTTCCAAGGGCCTTCTGCGGCCCTGGGGCCCTTGAGTCGGATTTTACGTCATAGAATTTTCAGAGAGAGTGGGTGTAAGGCGTCCTTCCCTACTCTTCTTCCCGTAGGGGGTTAGTCACGTCAGTGCACCTCACGTGGTGGCGCTGTAGGCATTACTTAAGGGTCTTCGCAGCGTCCCTTCGGCCCCTAGCTGCACCTCTATCGTTCCTTTTACTATACCTCCGTTCATATTCTTTTTTCTTCCATCTGACTTTCCACCCTCTCCTAGCAGTTGTTTCATTCATAGTTCCTCGATGGACGGGTCGGTACAGTTCTCGGATAGCACTCTCCTAGGCCCGCGTATGAGTCTTCGGGGCCGGCCAATGAAGAATTAGAGGAATTTGTTTCTGGTGATAGAAATTCATTTCTCGTCATAATGTGATTCGGATTCCACAATAAGCTGTAGGTCCCGTTGCTAGGTAACCAGTTGATTCTTAGCCAGGTAAAATAAGTCTAATCCTTCGGGCCAGCCCTCTCTAGGAGAGCTGTTAATCAGCTCAGTGGTCTGGTTAAACTAAGGTATACTTAACTTTTATCACACTTTTCAGACCTTCCTGTTGTCAATTTCCCTTTCAGCGCTGAATGACCTCATAGGTCCCAGCGCTTGAACTTTGACCCTAAATTCTATATTCTGTTCTGTTATATTCCTTACTCTTCTGCTGCTTTCAGGTACAGAGATTAAAGAGGATTGTCTGAATTGCATCTGGGGGTGATGCAGCCTCAGAGGTCATTAAGCATATCTGCACATAGGAGAAATAAGAGGCGGGATAAGAAGATCGATGCAAATTTAAGAGGGGGGTGTTGGGGAGGGGACCAGTAATAAATCCACCTGACTGTGAATCCTGACTTCTAATTTAGGATACAGTTATCAGTAAAAGGAAAAAAGTTTTTTTTGTGTTTATATGATCATTTTTTACAGTGAAGAGAAATAGGAGGCGGGATAAGAATATCGATTCAAATTTTAAGATGGAGTTGGGGGTGAAGGGGAAAGAAAAGTTAAGTATACCTTAATTTAACCAGAC
>JANJGK010000007.1:56999486-57008252 GCA_039081455.1 Macrobrachium rosenbergii
AAATGAACACCATAATATTTTTTGGAAGTTTGAAATTTCTTTGGAAGTTTGAATTTCAAGTCAGTGGCCCCTGTGGGCTTTTTTCCGTTTAAATGGGGTTGATCGTCTGAATAATAATAATAATAATAATAATAATAATAATAATAATAATAATAATAAATAATAATAATAATAATAATAAGAATGGTGGTGGTGGAGGGTTAGGATCGTATCATAAACCTTTCCATGCTCAGTTTGCTAGAAGATTTGTCTTGGCTACAATTAAAATGTGAAACAGTTTACCTGGCGCAGTTCTACAGTTGTGGAATCTTCTGTTCTCCAAATGTATAAACAAGGAGCAAATTGCATTCCTGATTTCTGCTGACGTCTCTTGAATTCAGGTGCCTCGGTTTCATTTTCTCTGCCCGCAATTTTATTTATTTATCCCCTTTTCCAGTAACTTGTCTCTCTTTGCAGGCTGTTACGTGTTCATTCCTGGTTTCTGCTAACGTCTCTTGAATGCAGGTGTATCGGTTTCATTTTCTGTTCCCCAATATTTATGTATTTATCACATTTTCCTATAACTTCTCTCTTCGCAGGCTGGTTTTCCCTCTGGAGCCATCTTGGGTTTTATAGTCTGTTGACTATACCCTAAGCCTAAGGGGTTTCAGCTGAAGAAAGAAGAAAGAAGAAAGAAAGAGGGAGAGAGCAGCGCTTTGCCTTTAACTTGTGCCAACCACAGCCACAATGATGATGGTGCAGACAAAGATTGATCATAATCGAATATATCATTAATATTAATGAAAGCATATAGATGAAAGCCTATAGCCACTTCAGTAATCACAGTGAGATAGAACATAATTACAGGTGTTACTGTTCTTTGGTTAATTACAGTGTAATTGAGGGTTTAAAATAATTGTTAAAGCCGTTGAGCAACCACAATCAGACAGACCGTCAGTGTAGATTGTGTCGCTTGTAAACAAAGTAACGGTACCCAACAGCTCAAATGTTTTAGTCATTAAGTAAGCCCAAGTTACGAAAAATGAAAAATGATTTGTTATGCGATGGTATGATTGAGCCTGTAGATACAATTGTGTGATCTCTCTCTCTCTCTCTCCTCTCTCCTCGTCTCTCTCCTCTCTCTCTCTCTCTCTCCTCCTCTCTCTCTCTCCTCATCTCACACACACACACATAATATATATATATATATATATATATATAATATATATATATATATATATATATATATATATACACACAGTAATATATACATATCTTAATAAGAATAAATGCTTTTTCACTACCCATATTTCTGCAGCATTTTGCATTCCCTTTTTTTTTTGTCATCATCACAATAAGTACAGCTTTTGCTTTGACCATTGGAAACATTCAGTGATTATTAATCATAAAAAATTACAATGGTAATGAGTAAATCTTCAATCGCTGTTCTTGCTTCCAATCGTCATATTGCGTGTTTCAGAACCGGATATGTTTTTCCCCAGAACGTGGCCCAATTGCAAATTTCTGAGATGCATACTAGTATATGCACCAGCACCGGTTTTTTTTTTTTTTTTGCCATGCCCCTAGGTTAGGTTAGGTTAGGTTAGGTTAGCTTAGATTAGATTAGTAAATATAGAGAAATTTGGGTGTTGGGAAACATAATGAGATTATTTTCAAGAAAATTCAGTGTTGGGTTTCTAAGATATGGCGTCCAGCTTTTTTCAGGGAAATGTCCCCAGTACTCGGTTACATCTCGGGGAAAATGCGGCCCAATCCTCTTCTTAAATTATGTCCCGCCCTTGAAAGATAAATAATAAATGGCTGATGTACTCAACGCGGACGTCAGTTTGTGCCACACAAGGAGGCCAATATGAAGATGCTGAGTCACCGGAGAAGCCCCCTTTATAGTATGAGTTTGCTCCTTAAGACTTTTAGCTGCTGAAGACTCGGACTTCACCGGGGCTAGTGGTTGCTTGGAGCCTATCCCATGGGTTTGGTCCCTGGGGACCAACTCTTTCATGCGGATTGTAAGGTTAACCAAGGTCCAGGTGACCGTTGGGCCCATGGGAATTTTGGAAGGGTAACTTTATTTTTACGTGTCATCATGCACGTGACGCTGCAATATCCCATGCAATATATATATATATATATATATAGTATATATATATATATATATATATATATATAATTTTTATTTATATAGATATACAGTAGATATAATATATATATATATATATATATATATATATATATATATATATAGTGTTGTGTGTGTGGTAAATATATGTATATATATATATACACACACACATACACACACACAACATATATATATATATATATATATATATATATATGTATGTATGTATGTATGTATGTATGTGTATATATATATATATATAATATATATATATATATATATATATGTATATATATATATATATATATATATATATATATATAATTTATACTTACATATAAATAGACATAAATTATATTATATATATATACTGTATATATATATAAATATATATATATAATATATAAATATATATATATATATATATATATATATATATATATATATATATATATGTATGTGTGTGTGTGTGTGTGTCATGTCCGCTTTTTGTAATAAAATTACTGTACCGTGCTATTTTCTATTTCTAAATAGTTTTCATTTCTTGGGGAGTGTTGAAAATATAAGCTATGCATTGTTATTATAGAAGTTCTGCTTGTATATTATTGTTTATGTATTTTTTTACAAGTTTTATTTGCTGAAAGCAATGAACATACAAGCGTCCGAGAAAAGATTTTAACTCACAATTGCATGTCCGGAAAATCTTTTTTTTTCTTTCTTTCTTTTCTACGCGTTTCTTTTTTCATGTGCACAATCCCAAAAAATCGCATTACTGAATCATGCGATGATTTATCAGGAAAATTTATGTAGACACAAAGCCTAACTTTGAAAAGATTGGCGTAAAATTGTTTGCGCTTACAATTTCTATTCTAATGAGTCTGTTCTAATTGCTGTTGCCGAGTGTGTAAATCCTTCTCTCTCTCTCTCTCTCTCTCTCTCCTCTCTCTCTCTCTCTCTCTCTCTCTCTCTCTCTCTCTTCTCTCTCTCTCCACCCAGCTGTGACCCTACAAACATCAGTTAATAACAAAGTACCAGAGCTGCTTCTTAAGTCACTAATTTCCAAGGAGTACTGAACGCTTCGTCTCTCTCTCTCTCTCTCTCTCTCTCATCTCTCTCATCTCTCTCTCTCTCTCTCTCTCTCTCTCTCTCCACCCAGCTGGAACTACAAAAATCAATTAATAGCAAGTCACCAATTTTCTGGGAGTACTGAACACTGCATCTCTCTCTCTCTCTCTCCTCTCTCTCTCTCTCTCTCTCTCTCTCTCTCTCTCTCTCTCTCTCTCTCTCTCTCTCTCTCCACCCACCTGAGACTACAAAAATCAGTTAATAGCAAGTCATCAATTTTCTGGGAGTACTGAACACTGCATCTCTCTCTCTCTCTCTCTCCTCTTCTCTCTCTCTCTCTCTCTCTCTCTCTCTTCTCCTCTCTCTCTCTCTCTCTCTCTCTCTCTCTCCAGAGCTACTTCTTAAGTCACCAGAAGCATAGCACGTGAGGGAACCCTCGCCATATCCTCTTCCCTCTACTCCCGGTTCGAGAATCGAACCCTGGCACTGAATTAGAATAGTAGCAGTTACTAGTGAGTGTTACCTATGACATATTGTCAACCTCGGTAATGGCGGAAGGCAAAGGGTACCATACCGCTGGGAAAAAGTGATCATTCCACATATAGTATATTTAGAGCTGGAGAATCTGGAAGTTTTAGACTAAGTCCCATTGGGTTTCTGTTCCCATAAAATACTGGAAGGAATAATTTTGAAACAGGATTTTAGCTTTGACTGGTAGGTTTTTCATCCAAATCTAGATGGTTTTTCATCCAAATCTGAACGGTTTTTCATTCCAAATCTGAATCATTATAACATTTTTTGTTTGTAATTCGGCAAAATATTCTGCAATCTTAGACTTAAACAGTACTTTGAACAGATATAATCGACAAATAATCCTGTATGAGTTCACGAAAACGAAGTCGTACGGGTTATGTATTTTTTTTCAGATGGTCCTTTGTAGAGGACTTTGAATTTGACACTCCACAAGGCTGCGTTCTGAGTCCAGCCTTGTTCAGTGTCCTTTATTATTTATGTCAATATTAGTTCAGTTTGTGCCTGGGGAACTAGAATTTATTGCTTATGTTGATGATATCCTCAAAAAGGCCAGATTTTACCTTCAAACTCAAAAGTCGCTGAACAATGTGATGAGTCCAGGTTTAATGATCTCTACAAAAAAAAAGATAATGTATCAAAGAGGGACCCAGAGAAACTATAAGCTTGAATATGTAGAATGCATACAAAGAGTTAGCGCTGTATGAAACGGGTAATAATGGTGCCTTTCAAAATCAGAATTATTTAGAGCTTGCATCCATTCAAAATGACACAGTGAGATACATCACAGCCAGGCCAGTAACTAATGGTATCAGATATGGGTACAGAGGTTAGGATTGGCATTTGTAGCACAGAAGATTAGAGAAATCAATATTTTTAATGGCATTAAGACACTGAGGTGGTAGAGATTCACCTGCAAAGGCAGAACTGTTGAATTCTCGTGAAATAGAGCAAACAGCAAGGAATAGATGGAGTGCAGTAACTGTAAAAAGATATTCAGCATGACATATTGTAGATTTTTGTCAGTCAGCACAGACTCCGACCGCTGTGTTTCCTCCATTTGAGTATATTTCCTGATTAACCTTAGTATAGACAGACCATGTACAGACGTGCCTACTTATATTTAAGACCACTTTATCTAGCAGCTATAGAGGAAAATCTGGAAAAGGGCGTGTTGTATCAACAAGTTGTATGGAGAACGGATCACTGAATAAAGATACAGGGCATGCTGGTGCCACTGTAACTTTAATGTAAGAGGGAAACTTTGACTCAGAAAAGGACATGAGGGGTCAAGTTACAAGAGTGTTGACCGAAATGATTAATTTTACTTCTGGCCTTAAGAAAAATCGGTGGGTGATGTAATAACGCCATGGTAACCACCGATAATACTGTATGTTTGTCGTAGAGTCATTTAAAAAAGAAACAAGGACTGCGTCTGAAAATTATTCAGTGTAGTTTAAAAAAAATGAGAACGTTAATACTCAGAGTAATACTTACTCAGGTCTGAAAAATTACTGTGAAGTTTAAAGAAAAATGAGAAGGTCAGTACTCAAATTAACACTTATTAAGTTTATATGGGTGCTCTCTCACATGGGGATACCCTGGTAAAGATGGGGGCAGCGATACGGGCAAAAGAAACTGCTCTAATAAGACACCATTGAGTAAAATTTTTGCTTATCAGTAAATCAGATCAAAATAAGAACGAGAAGTATTCAGATGTCAGAAGTATGCGCGCAACGGCAGATGGAGCAGAAGTCAAGTAGATCAACAAGGTTCCAGTGCACATTGCATATGTTTAAGGAAAGCAAGGGGGTTAGCAGACATAGAGTTTGTGAACGCTAGGTTAAGAAGCGTAATAAAAAATGGGATGTGCATCAAGCTTAGCTTATAAGCTAAGTGTCAGTTTCTTTTTTGGATCTTGTATTACCAAACAAATTTTATGTAACAGTCTAATGTACGACTCAACAATGACTTATTGTTCCTGATGCCAAATGTTAAAGTGTTAGTAATTCTGGTCTAAATTATTTTCATTGCTCCCATAGATTTGTTTAATTTATAATACACACTTGCTTATGTGGTAAATTAGATTATTATTATTATTATTATTATTATTATTATTATTATTATTATTATTATTATTATTATTATTATTACGGTAACCTACACCAAGACCATGCATATGCTTATTACTACTATTACTAATGTTCTGACATTGATTGTTTGACTGTGAATGAATATATCAGTTATATACATTGATTTATAGTTCATATTATATTACTTTGATGTTAAACCCAGCGCTAGTGGCGTGAGTTGTTCCACTTTGTGAAACAACCCATTATGCCGTTCTGTATATATACCATTTACTGATAGCGGCCTTTCGCAGGATGAGAGGGGTGTCCCAATAAACTATCCTCTCACGAAGCACAGTTAAATTTAATTTACGAGCAGTGTAAACAGCCTCTGTGCCATGAGCTCAGATCGAGATACTTGGAGAAAGAAGAGAAGAATGTATAAGGGATAATCAGAGTACCATGTAGGCATGTTGGTCAGTATTTTGTAAAGAAATGTTATATGTGACACGTTAACGTAGGGAAGTATGAAACTCTCACTCTTTCACTCCCCCTTCCCCAGCCACTCGCGTTTCTTATAGATAAATTTCTCCAGGGGCACTTCTTGCGATGGGAGGAGGTTGGGAGGCGGAGAGAGTGAAGAAAACGTGGGTGGAACCTGTTAAGAGTAGAAGGTCAAGGAGGGGGCAAAGGATTAGATGGCATGAGAGTGAAGTATTTTTTCGAGAAGGTTTTACCGGAGGAAGATGCTTTCAATAGCTATAGTTGGAGAAGACAAATCGAGGCAGCCGACCCCATTGTTTAATGTTAGCAGTTGGGATGATAACTATAGTTGGAGAAGACAAATCAAGGCAGCCGACCCTATTGCTTAATGATAGCAGTTGGGATGATAGCTGTAGTTGGAGAAGACAAATCAAGGCAACCGACCCTGTTGCGTAATGATAGCAGGTTGGGGGTGATAGCTATAGTTGGAGAAGACAGATCATAGCAGTTGGGATGATAGCTATAGTTGGAGAAGACAAATCAAGGCAGCCGACCTCATTGCTTTATGATAGTCAGTTGGGATGATTAGCTATAGTTGGAGAAGACAAATCATAGCAGTTGGGATGATAGCTATAGTTGGAGAAGACAAATCATAGCAGTTGGGGATGATAGCTATAGTTGAGAAGACAAATCATAGCAGTTGGGATGATAGCTACAGTTGGAGAAGACAAATCATTAGCAGTTGGGATGATAGCTATAGTTGGAGAAGACAAATCATAGCAGTTGGGATGATAGCTATAGTTGGAGAAGACAAAATCATTAGCAGTTGGGATGATAGCCATAGTTGGAGAAGACAAATCAAGGCAGCCGACCTCATTGCTTAATGATAGCAGTTGGGATGATAGCTATAGTTGGAGAAGACAAAGTCATAGCAGTTGGGATGCTAGCTATAGTTGGAGAAGACAAATCATAGCAGTTGGGATGATAGCCATATGTTGGAGAAGACAAATCATAGCAGTTGGGATGATAGCTATAGTTTGGAGAAGACAAATCATAGCAGTTGAGATGATAGCTATAGTTGGAGAAGACAAATCATAGCAGTTGGGATGATAGCTATAGTTGGAGAAGACAAATCATAGCAGTTGGGATGATATCTATAGTTGGAGAAGACAAATCAAGGCAGCCGACCCCACATTGCTTAATGATAGCAGTTGGGATGATAGCTATAGTTGGACAAGACAAATCAAGGCAGCCGACCTCATTGCTTAATGATAGGCAGTTGGGATGATAGCTATAGTTGGAGAAGACAAATCATAGCAGTTGGGATGATAGCTATAGTTGGAGAAGACAAATCATAGTAGTTGGATGATAGCTGTAGTTGGAGAAGACAAATCGTAGCAGTTGGGATGATAGCTATAGTTGGAGAAGACAAATCATAGCAGTTGGATGATAAGCCATGGGTTGGAGAAGACAAATCATAGCAGTTGGGATGATAGCTATAGTTGTGGAGAAGACAAATCATAGCAGTTGGATGAATATCTATAGTTGGGAGAAGACAAATCAAGGCAGCCGACCCCATTGCTTATAGTGATTAGCAGTTGAAGGGATGATAGCTATAGTTGGACAAGACAAATCAGGCAGCCGACCTCATTGCTTAATGATAGCAGTTGGGATGATAGCTATAGTTGGAGAAGACAAATCATAGCAGTTGGGATGATAGCCATAGTAAGAAAGTGGAGAAGACAAATCATAGCAGTTGGGATGATAGCTATAGTTGGAGAAGACAAATCATAGCAGTTGAGATGATAGCTATAGTTGGAGAAGACAAATCATAGCAGTTGCGGATGATATCTATAGTTGGAGAAGGACAAATCAAGGCAGCCGACCCCATTGCTTAATGATAGCAGTTGGGACGAGGAAGAAGAAGAAGAAGCAACTTAGCTGGTGAATTATATCTTTGCCTGGTAAGCTTTCAAGGGTGGCCTCGGTCCCGGAGACGCTTTTCCTTGTGCGAGCGACCATCCTTCCCTTGCCGCCATCGACTAGATAAACCTGATTTGTGTTATGGTTGACTTGTGGTTCTCACGGCCAAATTCGATTTTTACTGGACGTGATCAGCTTGGTAAAAACAATATCTTTGTTTTTATCCCGGGGCGAGGTTTACTTGTTTGTTGATTTTTTCATTTATATATTTATAGTATTTTGTTTTTGGTAATGGGATTTCTTTTTCAGTAAAATAATTCTGCTAATTAATACTTTAGTGCGGTGAACTTTGAGACATTTTTTCTAGATGTTAGCTATACGTTCCTACGATATGCAAGTTAAATTAACATTACCACCATAAGAATGGTTATGGTTTGTTGTGGACAAGTACGCCCTCGTGCGCATGTACGCATCGTTATAAATGAAAAAGAAAAGTAACAGGAAGCCATTATTTTTCCCATAGAGACCGGGGCCAATGTATATCTGTTGAGGTTTATAACGGCTTATTTCCTGTTC
>JANJGK010000007.1:57008352-57020852 GCA_039081455.1 Macrobrachium rosenbergii
AACAGGCAACACCGAAGCGGTATGCGTACAGGAGAAAGCCCCTTAAAGTGAATGGCATTGGCTGTGATATGATACACACCTTTCCCACCCTTTTCATTACTGAAGTCATTCATCAAGGTTGATACGGTACTTAGGTGGTGTTACAAAATATTAATGATTATAGCTGACTGCATGGGGGAATTACAATGTATCAATTAGAAATTATTCAGCGAAAGATTGCACTATAGTTGTGCAACATTTATACACAACGTACAATGAAAACAATTTGAATTACTGCTATAAAAATATATATTTTATCAGGTTTCTGACGAGGAACATGTTTGCTAAGGAATAGCATATGCTATGATTCATGGTGATTTATGTTAACTTTTTGTTATGTACAATTTGATACTTTATAAAACTTTCCGAAAGAAAATCTCAAGCCATCATATTTCTCTCCATCTCCAAATTTGTTACCACAGTGATCAGGCTCGATTGGATCTACTTTGTCCTTTCTGACAAAATACGACCTTAGCAATGGCAATGCAAAGTCTTGTAATATCCTGAAGTAGTTCTGGCAGCTAATATCCACTGCGTTCAGAAGACCTCTTAATAACCTGATTATTATTATTATTATTATTATTATTATTATTATTATTATTATTATTGAGAATTACAAGCCCAGCAGTGTTAAAAATATTTAAGTACAGAGTTAAAAACGATAAGGAGAGACTTTCAGATATTACTCCGTATCCTTCATCAGTCCTACTAAGCGGTAAAACAGAGGAGGGAGTGTTAAGACACCAATGCAGGAAACTGGTGTAAAGCGGATTCTTCTAACAGTGTTGGTCAAGTAACCACAGTTCGATTGCTTCTGTTGGCGAGGCGGTTGGAAAGACGAAGCGGTCGTAGTGGTGATTCCAGCTCATCAGAGACTCCATCGGTGCCATGACTCTCAGCTAGAGAAACATCAGTCATCTGGGATAAAAGAGAGGTGGGAGCAGTAGCATCAGGGGTCTCACAGTCACCAGAAATATAAATCTTAAAATCGTCGACAAAGTGGCCAGCAATTGACGAATGAACAAAATTATCCTCATCAGTGAAGGTTTTGTTCCCTTGAAAAGCACACCCCTTCCTTATAGCAGCCCCTTCCGCCAAGCGACGAACACCAACACCTCCACTCTTAAATATGACAGAAGCACCATTCCAATTGATGATGTGACCTGGAACGAACCAATGAGAAACCATAGAGCTCGTAGACCCAACGATGTTCAAAAAGTCTTACATCCAAACCCCGGCCACTTTCTCCTTGGTATTTTTGAGTGCAACTGGCACAGGGAATTTAGTAAACACCAGGACTGATGAGGGAGGGATCCCGAGCAGTATCTGAAAGTCTCTCCTTATCGTTTTTAACTCTGTACCTAAATATTTTTAAAACTACTGTGGCTTTTAATTCCCTATATTATATTATAGCCTCGTTACAGGGTCGCCTTGTTTCACTATTATTATTATTATTATTATTATTATTATTATTATTATTATTATTATTATTATTATTATTATTATTATTCAGAAGATGAAGCCTATTCATATGGAACAAGCACACCGCAGGGGCCACTAACAAAATCAAGCTTCCAATGAATATGGTGTTCATTTCAAAGAAGAAACAGAAGGTAATGGGAAATACAGAAAGAAGATATCAGTTACTGGAAAATAAAAAGTAAATTAACTAATTCATAAAAAAATAGGTAAAAGTGTAAGTAAATGATAAAATACAAGGAGAACTGCTTTAGGGTAGTAATACACTGCAGGAAAAGGTACTCTCAAAAGCAGCTTGGATATGTCAACATACGGAATCTTTGAAGATTCTGCTGCCAAACTCTGGCGTCAAAATTAAAATGATTCCAAGTTTGAGGTCACGTGACAGTCTGAAAGAGACTATCGAATTCGATTTCACATCGAAATAGGAATGGAATGGAATGGAATATTATACTTAAACCAAAGGCTAAACGCTCGGACCTATTAGGTCATTCAGCGCTGAAACGGAAATTGAGAGTAAAAGGGGTTTTAAAGGTGTAACAGGAGGAAAACCTCGCAGTTGAAATAATTGTTAGGAGAGAGGGGAAAGCACGATGGAAGAAGAGAACATGAACGAAGGTACAGTAAAATGAAATAAGAGGTTGCAACTAGGGCCAAAGGGACTCTGCTAAAATCCTTCAGTAATGCCTACAATGCACCGCGTAAGGGGCACTCACCTACGGAAACATAAAAAAAAAGAATGACAGGGAACGTGTTCGTGTGACAAAGGCTTTACAAATTTAAACAATGGCGAAGCGTTTTTCTGTTACTAAAAAGTTAATGGTTTTTTTAAGTTAATGTTTTTTTTAAAAGGTGGATTTTCTGTAGAAACAAAATTCATCGACATCTGAAATACCATTGATAACGGTGGTGCTTGGTGCTTCATTTTCCATCAATAATAGTCTTTGGACATTTAGATTAATTTACCGTTTCTTAGGTCCTTAAATCTTTGCTGAATAATAAAGGATCTAGCCTTTGAAACATATCAACACTTATATTATTGTCTTCGTTATTGGCAGAGGGAGTCATCTGATGTTCGAACATAAGGACACATTTTTCTTATTTTAGAAAAAATAACCAAAAACATCCCCATAGTGAAATTACGAAATCTAAAGATAATACTGAATTCACATCATAATGTGCAATATCGTCCCCGCAGCAAGCGAACAGCAAAACCTCTTTAACTGCATAACTAATTCTCTGTCGCCCTCTCTCATACAAAGTTAGCAAACGGCTAAAAACATAATATATACAGTTCATTCCCGAGTCTCATTAAACCAAACGTCAATTCAGAGTCATTCTTTCCGCGTAACCACTATATTCACCATAACAGGCCCAAAGCAAAATTAACACCCACAACAGCTGATGTCTTTGAAAAATTCTGCCATAGAACAAAATCACCATAAGCGTTAACAGTATCCATATTATGTCCATAACCATCATGGCATATGAAAACCAACTACAGCAAGTATTGAATGTAGAACTGAACTGAATATAGAATGTAGGCCAAAGGCCAAGCACTGGGACCTATGAGGTCATTCAGCGCCGAAATGGAAATTGGCAGTAAAAGGTTTGAGAGGTGTAACAGGAGGAAAACCTCGCTGTTGCACTATGAATTAACTGTTAGGAGAGGGTGGGGAGTAAGATGGAAGAAAGAGAATATGAAAGGAGGTACAGTAAAAGGAACGAAAGGGATTTGCAGGTAGGGGCACACTGCAATGAACCTTAAGTAATGTCTACAGTGCACCACATGAGGTGCACTGACGGCACTAACCCCCTACGGGGAACTATAGAAAAAATACGTAATCCTTATAATGGAGATTACAAAAACATTTGGTGTTCAAAATGACTAAGTGCTTCCCATTATTACAGCAATAACTATAAGTTCATAATAATTGTAGCCGTCGGCTCACTGAACAACTGGCATACTAAAAGGTATTCACCAACAGCTAAATTAACCAATTTCAAGATTTTACTTGACATAAAACTCTTGTTTTTAATATTTAATATATGACACTTTTCCTTAGAGAAAGCATTTCTTTCATTCCCAAAGCATGGGAACTGGAATTGGAATTGAAATATGAAATTTGGGCCAAAGGTCAAGCGCTGGGACCTATGAGGTCATTCAGGGCTGAAAATAATGCTGAAAGTTGTAAGCAGAGGGTGGAAAGTCAGCTGGAAGAATGAGAATATGAACGGAAGTATAGTAAAAGGAATGAAAGGGGTTGCAGCTAGGAGCCGAACGGATGACGCTGCAAGGAACCTTAAGTAATGCTTACAGTGCACCGCGTGAGGTGCGGTGACGGCGCTACCCCCCAACGGGACAAAACGTGAGAAACATCAACTTAAGTTTACTGATATCATCCATGTTTGATGAAATATCCATTCATTGCCACCTAAGCGACTCAATCCACTTCTGCCTTCAGCCTCAAAGCATGACGGACTATTCTATAGAGAAAATTCGTGGAGGACCTGCGATATGTAATTTATAATGGCGGAAACTCTGCGAAAACTACCAATTCGGAATCAACTTTATACTAATGAGAAAAGTCGTTAAGCGATCTTCACGTTGCAGTGGGTTCAGAGCGGATGAGGGCAGTCGCTGTGATGAGACGACTGTTGTTACAAAGTAATTTGTGATGAGATGGTTAATGTAATGGGCACAGTTGTTGTGATACGGGGATCACTGTCATCAAGACGGGACGAAATATCTCAGTAAGATTCCAAAGTAACAAAGTTTTTAAAACAATGATGTGAAAACTATGCGATGATTTTGTAGAGTATTCCATAATAAAGTACAAATAATTTGAAGTAATACATTTCATCTTAGGGGGAAAGCAATACAAACTGAGAGTTTTACGAATTTATAAATATATGGAGGTACATTTTAGATGTAACTGCCGCATTTTAGTACAACTTTGGCCGAAAACCTTCAGGTTACTATACAACCTTTTACTTTAAAAAATGAGGCAGCAAGACAACTCTGTTTTTTTTCTGTAAAGAAAACTATTGTGCCGGCTTTCTCTGTCCGTCCGACCTCAGACCTTAAAAACTACTGAGGCTAGAGGGCTGCAAATTGGGATGCTGATCATCCACCCTACAATCATCAAACATACCAAATTGCAGCCCTCTAGCCTCGGTAGTTTTTATTTTATTTAAGGTTAAAGTTAGCAATAATCGTGCATCTGGCAACGATATGGGACAGGCCACCACCGGCCCGTGGTTAAAGATTTATGGGCCGCGGCTCATACAGTATTATACTGAGACCACAGAAAGATAGATGTATTTTCGGTGGCCTTGATTATACGCTGTACAGAAAACTCGTTTCTTCGGCGCATTTTTACTTGTTTTTATTGCACTCCAACTTCTCAAGTCGTATGAACGAATGTATATCAGTCTTACGGCAAAACTGAACTAGTTCTTTACCCTAAACTGTCAGACAAGTGTAAGGATGACATGTAAGGACGACACTTGAGTATTTTGGAACCCTAAAACGCTCTTCTCTATGTCAGGTTCCAAAGATTTCTTGTGCTCTTTTCTTAGACAGAAGGAAAGGAATGATTTCAGCCTCGTCGCTCATCTGAGAAAGCGTCTACCGACCAACGCTCCCGAATTCTGAAATCTGAACAGAATTCATTCAACCTATGTCGGCGAAGCAGTGCGAATAATTTATGCAGTTCTTGGTGAACCTTGACCAGTGGGAGACAATGTTCGAAAATGTTACTTGGCAGAGAAGTGCTGTTTACACATCGGCTTTCTCGCATTTATCTCAAAAGACTTCCAAATAAAGGATCTATTTTCACGTGAATCATATGAATTGTATATATGTATGTATATATGTATGTATATATATAGATAAATATATATACACATGTACATTATATATATATATATATATATATATATATATATATATATATATATATAATATATATATATATATATAATTTATATAAAGGTATAAGCAAAAACATACATACCAATACATATAAAGGCTACGGCACAGCACCTCACAAAGTGATGAGGCCCACCTATCAGAGAAAGGCTCTGGTGATCACTAAAAAACAGTAAGAAAATTCCAGAGCCTCCCAGTGGAGAGATGGAAATTTTCCACGAACAAAGCAATGCGAAAGGTGACCAATCTCGTACTAGCTTCGGTGAGTCGGTAGAGCTGCGGACTGGCACTCGCTGGCCGGAGTTCGATTCCCCGGCCGGCTGATGAAGAGTTAGAGGAATTTATTTCTGGTGATAGAAATTCATTTCTCGCTATAATGTGGTTCGGATTCCACAATTAGCTGTAGGTCCCGTTGCTAGGTAACCAATTGGTTCTTAGCCACGTAAACTAAATCTAATCCTTCGGCCAGCCCTAGAAGAGCTGTTAATCAGCTCAGTGGTCTGGATACACTAAGGTATACTTTTCACACTGCATTAAGCGCTGAAAGGCAGAAAGCGACCCAATGCTTGCCTTGACAACCTAAACTTCGTAAAATAAAGTACGTTTCTCATGCATCGCAATTTCGTGCTTTCATTTATTAACAAAATTACTAGACTACGTCAAACCTTCCAGTGATTTTTAGTAAATAACATTCACAAGCTATTGAGCCATGGACCTTACAAGCGATAAATGACATTACGATAACACTCACGCCATTCCGCTTCAAAAACGCTAATGTGGAAAAAGAGCTTGACTTGAAAAAGATACTTTACAAACAAATTCATTTTTAAGGGAAAACAAAGATAAACAAAACGAGAAGTCTGCCTCCATTGTGCTGTCATCATTATTGTGCTTGTTCGCCAATTATATCATAAAAAGGAACATCCTGACATTTCTCTTCTCTGCTTTTTGTCCTTCACCCTCAAGTCTCTGGTTCGATGTTACGTAACATGTTTGTGTCCTGCTACGATACGATAATTCAGCACAAAGTACATATAAGAAATAAAAGAAAAAAATCGACAACATAAAGAATGGCAGAGATGAAAAAGACGCAATAATAAAAACATGCATGACGAGCGCAAGTTAAACCAGCCATGAAGAGAGAATGACAACTCTGGCATGTGATAAAAATGTTCCCCCTTTTTTTTTACTTTTTTTCCTTCTCCCTTTTTGGATTCCACTTTCGTAACAGCTGGAACCTTTTATTCCCCCCTCCCCCCTCCCCATACACCATTACCCCATTCCTAACCCAAGAGGCGAATCCCTTCCGAGGCAATGATAAAGGAGGTTGGAAAGAACTCGGCCAATTTATTGCTACAGCAAAACTGAGAAAAAGATTCTCCTCATAAATGATGACAAGGAAAGTGATGGGTGGTGGTGGGGAGGGGGGAGAGAGAGGGAGGGGGAGGGAGAGGGGGAGGGGGGAGTTATGAGAAAGAGAGATATGAAGGAGGTGAGGTGGATGCAGGGGAAGGGGAAAGTGGAAAAAGTTTAGGAGCAAAGGGTTTGCCTCAACTATACACACAAAATGTTAAGAATTTATATTGAACTCTCTCTCTCTCTCTCTCTCTCTCTCTCTCTCTCTCTCTCTCTCTCTCTCTCTCTCTTTCAACGAAACTTTTACTGTTGTTTTGTTACTACGGAATAGTTTTGCGTTGTATTTTTATTATACAGTAAATTAAGTTCATTTCCTCAATAGACGCGGGATGTACCATGCACATTTTGTAAAAGATTCACTATTTTATGAATATATATATTATATATTTATATACATATACATATAAATATATACTTACATATATATATATATATATATATATATATATATATAATATATATATATATATATATATATATATATATATATATATGCACGATATATATACATATACATACATTATATATTATATATATATATATATATATATATATATATATATATATATATATATATATAGAGAGAGAGAGAGAGAGAGAGAGAGAGAGAGAGAGAGAGAGAGAGAGAGAGAGAGAGAGAGAGACAGACTTCATCCCTAGAACGCAAAGCAAAACTTAGTGTGGGAGAGGGGGAAGGAGGAAGCGGGTGCCAAGCGCGCTTCCGCTATCACAGCAAGCAACGATCCAAGCAGTGCACACAACATGTGCAATTTGCAAGGAATCCACTCCAACGAGATAATACTTCCAACACACTGAGCGAGAATTAGCGCGAGGAGGAGAAAAAGCCTGTCTTATGAAGACGCTCGCGACACTCAATACTTCCGCCCCAGACGACGTGCGTCTGGCACACATCAAGTTGCAAGGAGAATCACCAATTGTAATAAAAATAAAGCCAGTGGACATCAAGTTGCAAGTTGAATAGGAAACTGTAATAAAAATAGTCAGTGGACACCAAGTTGAAAGGAGGATAAGCAATTGTAATACAAATAAAGTCAGTGGACATCAAGTTGCAAGAAGAATAAGCAATTGTATTAAAAATACAGCCAGATGGACATCAGGTTGCAAGAAGAATAAGCAATTGTATTAAAAATACAGTCAGTGGACATCAAGTTGCAAGCAGAATAAGCAATTGTATTAAAAATACAGTCCAGTGGGACACCAAGTTGCAAGCTGAATAGAAAACTGAAAAAAATAAAGTCAGTGGACATCAAGTTGCAAGTTTGAATAAAAAATTGTAATAAAAATAAAGTCAGTGGACACCAAGTTGCAAGGAAAAAAAGCAATTGAAACAAAATAAAGTCAGTGGACACCAAGTTGCAAGGAGGATAAGCAATTGTAATAAAAATGAAGTCAGTGGACATCAAGTTGCAAGAAGAATAAACAATTGTAATAAAAATAAAGTCATTGGACATCAAGTTGCAAGGAGAATAAGTAATTGAAATAAAAACAAACTAAAATAAAAATAAAGTCAGTGGACATCAAGTTTCACGGAGAATGAGCAATCTAAATAAAAAAATAAAGTCAGTGGATACCAACTTCCATGGATAATAAGCGACTGAAATAAAAATAAAGTCAGTGGACACCAAGCTGCAAGGAGGATAAGCAATTGTAATAAAAATAAAGTCAGTGGACATCAAGTTGCAAGGAGAATAAATAATTGAAATAAAAATAAAACTAAGATAAAAATAAAGTCGGTGGACATCAAGTTTCACGGAGAATGAGCAATCTAAATAAAAAAATAAAGTCAGTGGGACACAAATGGCAGCGATTAACACCCACAAATAATGGATGACTCTGACCTACATAACAACAATGTGAAGACCGTTATGAATGCATAAACAATGATAATATGAAGTCAGTACAAGCAGAAACAATTCACAGTACAATGCAAACTAGCTTGAAAAAAAAAAAACAATGACGCGGCAAAACCTAACAAAGCCAGGAAAGACCTTTCTGTGCACGATTTATTTTTTGTTTATCATCACACAAAGGCAACGATTTTTTCCCTCAAATTAAGGGGATGTTCCTTTCCTTCAAGTTACGTTACAAAAATTACATGACATTAAAGAATTCATGACAACATGAGAACGCTGGGAACCGATGTGAGAGAGAGAGAGAGAGAGAGAGAGAGAGAGAGAGAGAGAGAGAGAGAGAGAGAGAGAGAGTGAGTTTCATCGCTACGTAATATTTGTTGAATCAAACTTCTACCTTTCTCGAGCATTTCACAATCCTCCTCTTCGTTCTTTCTTTATCTCTTTTGCATTACCACTTAGAAGAAAATCTTTTTCCTCCGTTTTGCGTGTGTGTATTAGAGAGAGAGAGAGAGAGAGAGAGAGAGAGAGAGAGAGAGAGAGAGAGAGAGAGGAGAATTACTTGACATTCGATACTTGAAGGCACCTGCGGTTTTTGGGGGTGACAGTTCCTAGTAGGTAAAATATAGACCCATCCCTTCGGGTGGTCCTTTCTACGATTCAGCAGTTTAAACATGGATGTGGGAGGGTCATTTTCACCTTTGAGTCAGCCCCTGTTAGGGAAACGGCGTAATGGTAACGGCGTAATGCCAATTTATATATATATATATATATATATATATATATATATATATATATATATATATATATATATATTATATATATTATATATATATATACATATATACATATATATATTATATATATATATATGTATAAATTTCTGACTCACATCAGGATCGAACCTAGGTCTTTCAAATGAAAGACCAGAGTGCTGCCAACCAGGCCACACAATGCATAAAAGAAGTTGGAACCTGAGTACAACTGTACCCAAGGAATTATCTGGGTAGAGGCTAACTGCTTGCATACCAGCGTGTTTTCCCCCAACTTCCCGACTCAGCACTGACCCAACTGACAACATTTCATTCGAATTATACTTTCTGAGTGAATACGATAGAAATATCAACACACAATTACGTGTGGAACAGAAATAAATTTCTGACTCACATCAGGATCGAACCCAGATCTCTCAGATGGTTGGCAGCACCCTGGTCTTTCTTTGAAAGACCTCGGTTCGATCCTGATGTGAGTCAGAAACTTATTTCTGTTCCACACGTAATTGTGGTGTTGATATATCTCTCATATACACACACAAACACACACACACACACACACATTATATATATTATATATATATATATATATATATATTATATATATAATATAATATATATATGTATATATATATATATATAGATATATATATATACACACATATATATATATATATATGTAATATAAACAGATATATATAGATATATATACATATATATATAGATATAGATAATATATATATATATATATATATATATATATATATATATAGATATAGATAATATATATATATATATATATATATATATATAGATATATATATATATATATATATATATATATATATATATATATATATATATATATTATATGCACACACACACACACACACAACACACACATATATATAATATATAAATATATATTTATATATATATAGAGAGAGAGAGAGAGAGAGAGAGAGAGAGAGAGAGGAGAGAGAGAGAGAGAGAGAGAGAGTTGCAATATCCACGTTTAAACGCAGTTACTTTGGTATTTCCTGAACAGATGCCTCCAACGTAACGGCAGCGGCGTTACCCGTGTCTGCACCCACATTTATGACACAATTACCGGAAATTCGCTGTTCTCCCTTAGCCTATCTGCGCAGCAAAATCTCTTTACGAAATGCCTATGATTGTCTCTTACGTTATCCAACATGGCCACTTGATTTCGAAATTGTCTCTTCCTCCCACTCGTACAATGAATTCGTTTGTTTTCCCATACACGCACCTCGTGATTAGCAATTCGATATACTGTCTTATAGAAAAGAACTTCCAGTTTCAAGAGGACTATTACTATTACTGGCGGAACATTTTTATTTTTAGGAATGGTTTTAGCGTGAAGAATTCGAGAAGTTAAGATGGCATTGTGGTTATTATAATTACATACTTACCTGGAAAAGAGTGACTGGTAAATTCTCTATACAGTAACATCATCTTTGGTCATCGGCTTGAAGACAAATGCCAATGAACAAGTTGCAAAATAATAAGGGTATCAGTTGAACTCACGCCGTCAGACGCCACAAGAAGCTACGGTGCTAAAGACGGCCGCTTCACTCTTCGGCAGCAAATTACCAAAAAAGCGCAATTTGGCCCACCAGCAATATAAACAAACGATGTTCTAAATCCCTTTCATCATAGCGGGATAATGCACGAAATAAGCATAAAATGCATACAGACATAAATTTGTCAATTACACCCGAGAATTTTTTTTATTTCTTCTCAGTTTAGCTTCCTCTGTTGAGTTGCGACACCAAACAAAAATATTGCCGATGAAAATCTACGGGCTTGGTAACAAAAAGAACTTTCTTCCTATTAACATGGACAAGATTAAATTACAAATACGTTCTACAGCCTTTTTATGCTTATAATCATTTTCACTGTAAAGGAAGTCAATTAATTTTCTCTAATTTCTGTCTCGCTGAATCAAACGATAGGGGAGAATTCGAATAGGCTAATTACTCTTCGATATAAGATTTGTAAAATGAAATACCATTTGTCGAACACAGAAATCAAAACGCCAACCTTAAAAGAGTATGGTTACCAATTTTATATCTAAAATACTGGGGCCTTATATTGAAAGTCCTCGTCACTGGATTTTACTTAATTGTACTACTATGGCGAAATGGTAATGTTATTATGTATACCACTCTCTAACAGTTCCCTTTATCGAAACCCAATGTGTTTCTAGTAGCCCCATTAAAATAATAGCCGCTATGCTGTTGGAGAGAGAGAGAGAGAGAGAGAGAGAGAGAGAGAGAGAGAGAGAGAGAGAGAGAGAGAGAGAGAGAGAGAGAGAGGAGAGAGAGAGTCCCTGTGGAAACACCTTTAAAAAACAGAAATGTTTTTTTTACTGCAGCAGTAATGCAGCTACGCCAGTGGAGAGAGAGAGAGAGAGAGAGAGAGAGAGAGAGAGAGAGAGAGAGAGAGAGAGAGAGAGAGAGAGAGAGAATCCCCGTGGTAACATCTTTTGAAAAATTGCAATTATGTCTCCTTCACTGCAGAAGTAATGCAGCTACGCCAGGGGAGAGAGAGAGAGAGAGAGAGAGAGAGAGAGAGAGAGAGAGAGAGAGAGAGAGAGAGAGAGAGAGAATCCCAGTGGAAACACCTTTTAAAAATAGGAATAGCTAATGCTTCTTTTACTGCAGAAGTAATCCACTGTAAAAACTATGTAAGGAAACGCCTTGCAAAACAGGAGTGACGTTTCTTGTGTTTCGCGCGCAATCATAGACAACGCACTCCTCATTGTTCGCTAAGCTGCCGACGAGGCAGTTTTTCGCAATTTTTTCCAGGAATACAAAGCTGTCCAGAGGGGAGGCTATTCCTGGAAACATCTGAAAGCCTTAAGCAATAATCACTGCTTCTCTAATTCGGAGCACGGACTTAACCTTCCCAATTCAACCGTCAGTCTGAAGTAGTGATCACTGCTTCGCTAATTCGTTACATACA
>JANJGK010000007.1:57023352-57028352 GCA_039081455.1 Macrobrachium rosenbergii
TAGAAAATAAAGGAGATAAAGTTATCCAGATAATAAAGGAGATAAAGTTATCCAGAAAATAAAGGAGATAAAGTTATCCAAAAAATAAAGGAGATAAAGTTACCCAAAAAATAAAGGAGATAAAATTATCCAGAAAATAAAGGAAATCAAGTTATCCGGAAAATAAAGGAGACAGTTATCCAGAAAATGAGGGAAATAAAGTTATCCTGAAAATAAAGGAGATAAAGTTGTCTAGAAAATAAAGGAAATCAAGTTATTCAGAAAATAAAGGAGACAGTGTTACCCAGAAAATGAAGGAGACAGTGTTATCCAGAAAATAAAGGAGATAAAGTTATCCAGAATATAAAGGAGATAAAAATACCCACAAAATAAAGGAGATAAAGGTATCCAGAAAATAAGGGAAACTGAGTACAAGGATCTAATTGTAGAAGTGGGAGAAAATCAAAAAGCGGCTCAAAGAAGTTAAGTATATCTTAGTTTAACCAGACCACTGAGCTGATTAACAGCTCTCCTAGAGAGGGCCGGCCCGAAGGATTAGACTTATTTTACGTGGCTAAGAACCAACTGGTTACCTAGTAACGGGACCTACAGCTTATTGTGGAATCCGAACCACATTATACTGAGAAATGAATTTCTATCACCAGAAATAAATTCCTCTCATTCTTCACTGGCTGGCCGGAGACTCGAACTCGGGCCGAGCAGAGTGCTAGCCGACAACTCTACCGACTCATCCAACGAGGAACTAAAGACACAAAGAAGTAACAGTTGTGTACGTGTTCTACAGCAAGACTGCAGAAAGGAAGTGAGAATGACAGTCAAGTAAAAGGCAAGAAAGCGATGCAGCTAGAGGCTCAAGGGAAGCAACAAGTCCCCTTCAGCAATGCCTACAGTGCATCTCATGCAGAAACCAACGCCCCTACTAAGCAAAATGCTTATTAGAATTGTTGTTCAACTAATTGGCATCATATACAGACCACTTCCCGCTTGCTCTAAACAAAAATACTTGAAACTGGGGTGTAACGAACCGAGCTTTTCGGCCCTTAAGAAAAACACAGGATCTAGATGGAAATAATATTGGGGCTACTCTGGCTAATCGACAGCTCGCACACACAAAGAAGGAGGAATAACAAAAATACAGGAAATGGTTATAAAAATAGATTTATTAATATTAAATCTTAATAAAAATCTATAACAAAAAAAAAGGCCATAACAAATGAGCCAGGTCCGGGCCACGAAACACAAAAATAAAGCAATATTACTTTATATCAAAAAAGAAGTACCAGCAGCAGTCGATACAAAAAAAAAAAGCCATCTCCAGCGAAGTCCACCAACTAACGACAACAGGCCGTATTATCACGACGTCCTGCTGCCGTCTCCCCAAAATACAAAGGACACGGGGCCACTGCACCCGAGCCAAAACTGCCGACAGGGTCTCCACCTGCGGCCAACAAACAACCATCTTCGTTGGTGCGCTGCTCCAGTCTGGGCCCAAACACCGGCTGCCCAAGAAACGTCCTCAAAGTCGAACTGCTGCTGGTACTCAAAAGTTCTCTTCCCCAAGAGAACAACCTGTTCGCTACTGCTGCCCGAACCTGACTAAAAGTTGGCGCCACGCCACCACAGACATCAACAATCCTGTGAAAATAAGAGGGGAGGGGAGAGGATTAGCCAAATAAATAAACAGGTAACTACCGTACCGCCCATAGAACAACCAAAGATCCTAACACCTTCCCCCCCGACAGAAAAAAAAAAAAATTACAATTTTTTTTTTTTTTCCAAAATAACCAACCTCCTCCTCCAATGTGGTGAAAACTCCGACAACCAGAGCAGAGCCAATCCTGTCACGGTCGCCAATGTAACGAACCAGCTTTTCGGCCCTTAAGAAAAACACAGGATCTAGATGGAAATAATATTGGGGCTACTCTGGCTAATCGACAGCTCGCACACACAAAGAAGGAGGAATAACAAAAATACAGGAAATGGTTATAAAAATAGATTTATTAATATTAAATCTTAATAAAAATCTATAACAAAAAAAAAGGCCATAACAAATGAGCCAGGTCCGGGCCACGAAACACAAAAATAAAGCAATATTACTTTATATCAAAAAAGAAGTACCAGCAGCAGTCGATACAAAAAAAAAAGCCATCTCCAGCGAAGTCCACCAACTAACGACAACAGGCCGTATTATCACGACGTCCTGCTGCCGTCTCCCCAAAATACAAAGGACACGGGGCCACTGCACCCGAGCCAAAACTGCCGACAGGGTCTCCACCTGCGGCCAACAAACAACCATCTTCGTTGGTGCGCTGCTCCAGTCTGGGCCCAAACACCGGCTGCCCAAGAAACGTCCTCAAAGTCGAACTGCTGCTGGTACTCAAAAGTTCTCTTCCCCAAGAGAACAACCTGTTCGCTACTGCTGCCCGAACCTGACTAAAAGTTGGCGCCACGCCACCACAGACGTCAACAATCCTGTGAAAATAAGAGGGGAGGGGAGAGGATTAGCCAAATAAATAAACAGGTAACTACCGTACCGCCCATAGAACAACCAAAGATCCTAACATGGGGGATCTATGGGTTTCCAATAATGAAGTTTTATTTACGGTGATTTTTATAGACATAAAGCGTTCTACAAAGTTTGTGCATGGAATATTCTGAAAACGTAATATTAACACCATTAAGCATGAAGATATCACTTGAATGAGGTATGTGGATGACACGTGGACTTGTTGCAGTCTGATAAAGGGAGATTTAATCACAGTTTATGGACTGTAAAATAAAGCCTTGCACCGAGCATCTAATTCAAAACAGAATGGGAAAGGATAACGGAAGGCTAATTTGAGACATCGCAAACTACAAGTTTACAGTACAGAGAGAACTCACATTCTCCATAATCAGGAGTTCCTCGTTAGGCGAGTCGATAGATTTGTGGACTAGTACTCGCTAGGCCAGAGTTCGAGTCTCCGAACGTCTCATGAAGAATTAGAGGAATTTATTTCTGGTGACAGAAATTCATTCTCGCTATAATGTGGTTCGGATTCCACCATAAGCTGTAGGTCCCGTTGCTAAGTAACCAGTTGGTTCTTTGCCACGTGAAATATGTCTAATCCTTCGGGCCAGCCCTAGGAGAGCTGTTAATCAGCTCAGTGGTCTGGTTAAACTAAGGTATACTTAACTTTTTCTCCATAAGGACACATCGATTTCTTTGACTATTCGAATATCGCAGTAGAGGTTGGACATGCAAGCAACCGTTTTCAAGAGTCATATGCATTTGTTTCCCGAAGTACAAGGATGAGGAATTGAAAATAATTCGTGAGCAACTCCTTCCTTCCAATTTCCGCACTAGGCTATGTCACCGAAAACGAGGATTATAGAGCGAAACAGATTTTCTTGAGTTTCCTTAATGAAGAGCGAAAAGAAACACACAACAACAAAATAAAACTCCCATATTTTTAATGAACCTGGATAACATCAAGAAGATTTCCCTTCGTCTGCCCTAATACCATAGGATTTTCGGTCATTAACCTTTTCGGGAAAAAAGAAATACCATTTGACATCGGCGTACATATAAATACCGTATAAGGAACGCGGTAAGTCTTATGTACTTTCACTTTAAAAACCCAAGCTCCTATAGAAAAACCGAACCTACTCTACAACGATCGGTAAAATACGCACATAACAATACTGAGCTTTTTTTACATTATAAAAACATCAACCACAGTTTCTTCAGCGCAATCGAGTTTTCTGTACATCGTATAATAAAGGTCACCGAAAATAGATCAATCTTTCGGTGGTCTCGGTATAATGCTCTATGAGCCGCGACCCATGAGACTTTAACCACGGCCCGGTGGTGACCTGGCCCATATTGTTGCCAGACGCACGATTATGGCTAACTTTAACCTTGAATAAAATGAAAACTACTGAGGCTAGAGGGCTGCAATTTGGTATGTTTGATGATTGGAATGTGGATGATCAACAAGCCAATTTTCTGCCCTCTGAGAGCGGACAGAAAAAGTGCGGGCAGAAAAAGTGCGGACAGAAAAAAATGCGGACGGACAGACAAAGCCGGCACAATAGTTTTCTTTTCAGAAAACTAAAATGGGAAACATGGCAAATTGTCTTCGAGAGTCAGAATCTCGAAGACGTTGTTAAGAAGACAAACAACATTAACCTATCACACGGGTCACGAACACCAGATAAGATCGGTCACATCTCTTTGGGTTTAGTTTTACAAAGGTGATCACTCCTTATGCTCATGGCTTAGCCGGAACCTATCTAACAAACTCTACACCCAGAACCTATATAACGAACTCTATATCGGAACCTTTATAATGTAACGAAATCTATAACCGGAATCTATATAACGAACCCCATAGTTGGAACCTATATAGCAAACACTAAAGCCGGACCGGTACCTATATAACGAACTCTAAAGCCGGAACCTATAGAACGAACTCCACAGCTGGAACCTATATAACAAACTCTAAAGCCGGAACCTACATACCGAACTCCATAGGCGGAACCTACATAGCGAACCCCAGAGCCGGAACCTACATAACGATCTCTATCATTTAACTGTCTGTAATTTACAGACAGCTTGTATAAATAGTATAAATATGGTATAAATCATAAAATTACCAAAATCGCTAATGTTAGAAAGCGGGTGGAGACACGACCCGAAGTATAACTTGCTTCCCTTCTGCTTGTTTCAACTGGCGATTTTCCCTTTCTATTAATCATACAAAATGACCCTTTTCTTGGCCCCCAATCACCTCTGGTAGCCCAATCACAACTGAGCAGTAAACAACGCACCACAGGTGACAGGTAGTGGTAGGTCGGAAGCAAATTTCGAATGTTACATCAGGGACCTTTGTGCTCATTTCTGAGCCACGCTAGACGTAGCAACACACGTTAGCACTCGGATGGGTGGCTACAGGAAATGTCAAGAAGCCGTCGACGCATGTGCTCCCCGAACATCCCTTGAGGTAGGAATATAGATT
>JANJGK010000007.1:57034419-57036919 GCA_039081455.1 Macrobrachium rosenbergii
TTCACCCAACGCCCCCCACAGAATTTATTCAAGATTTTAATCTATCAGTCAATGCCTTTGTTCCTAAAGATCACAGAGCATTAAGTTAATTTGATCTTTCAGATCTTTAAAACACAATATTAGAGTGAACACTTAATTTATCTTCACCCCACCCCCACAGATTTTATTCAAGATTTTAATCTATACAGTCAATGCCTATGTTCTTAAAGATAGCAGAACTTTAAGTTAATTTTATCCTTCAGATCTTTAAAACACAATATTAGAGTGAACACTTTATTATCTTCAACCCCCCCCCCCCCCGAATTTATTCAAGATTTTAATCTATCAGTCAATGCCTTTGTTCTTAAAGATCACAGAGCATCAAGTTAATTTGATCCTTCAGATCTTTAAAACACAATATTAGCGTGAACACTTCATTATCTTCACCCCCCCACAGATTTTATTCAAGATATCGGTCTATCAGTCAGTGCCTTTGTTCTTAAAAATCACAGAGCATTAAGTTAATCTGATCTTTCCAATCTGTTAAAGACATAAGTAGAGTGAAAACTTCATAATGACAAATTTGAAGGCAGAATCTTTTTTTTTATGCATTCTGCGTCAAATTTGCTACGACAGTTATTCTGAGATGCTTCCGATATGTGTTTATAGTGGTTTTTTATTACATTGTTAAGGCATCTCATTCGGAAATAAATTGAGTTTTTCGCACATATAATATTACATAAGATCATCTGAATTACATATTTAAACGTCTCTTGTTCTCCAAGCACGTTACACAATCACAAATACACCACAGAGGCTACGAATTGATAAGTTGAACATATCCTCTTTGATAAAATGAAAATTATTTCACTCGGTTTGTACTTTGGATTCGATATTCTTTTCTATTTCGAGAATTTACGTCATTTTAGTTTTTTTTTTTTTTTCTTTATAATCAAATCACCCATACACCAACCCGTTAGCAGCTGAACCACTCAACCATACCCAAGCCCACGTTAGTACATGTGGCTTAAGTTTGCAGCCAGTCGCTTCTATACCTGCGTGCGACTGAACCTGTTGAAAGCGCTCAGGTATGGTTATTTAAATCATTAGTAACTAAAGATAACAAGTAAAAAATGCGCCGAAGTTTCTTCGGCGCAATCGAGTTTTCTGTACTTGATTATGGCTAACTTTAACCTTAAATAAAATAAAAACTACTGAGGCTAGAGGGCTGCAGTTGGTATGTTTAATGATTGAAGGGTGGATGATCAACGTAGCATTTTGCAGCCCTATGGCCTCAGTAGTTTTTAAGATCCGAGGGCGGACAGAAAAAGTGCGGACGGACAGACAAAGCCGACACAATAGTATTCGTTTAGAAAAGAATGGAATAAGCCAGAGGAAAAAGTAGCCAACCAAAATCGATTACGTAATAGTTTTTGATGAATTCCCTTGGGCACTTTTAACCCTCAAGTGTTTTTTTCCTCCTAATAGTTGAAAGAATAAAATAACAAGGTCCAAAATATACCTCCGAGACCTTCCAAGTCTGGTGACCAAATCAGATTGACTTTGACGGCGAATTCTTTTAAAGGAAAGAATTTATTATAATAAAGTTCAAGCGAAATGTATTCTATTTAATAAAGTTATTCTTAGGAATTCCTAATAACCACTACAAGTTTTACATTAACTTGGTCTTTTGAGAAGCAGTCAGTTAGAACTCCTAATTATGCACCGTATTTCATGATGAATTTGCCTGAAGATGGACACCTAAACTAGAATTATTGGTTCCCATGGTTTCAGATTAATGACTCAATAATGTGTCCTCTTGTTTTCTTTGTCCCAAATTATTAATAATCATCTGTGGATTGTATGCATGAATATAATCCACAAGGAGACAGTGCAAGCTATCGTCTTTAAATTATCACAGAGTTGGTACTGTACCAGCCATGCGTGTCTTCACTGGAGTAACACTTGCATCTCCCACGAGACTTTTCAGGCTTTTCGCTTTAACCAAAAATATCCAGAGATAGTGGAAGGTCATCAAGACGCACCCAGCATCCATTGAAAGGGGACTCTCTCTCTCTCTCTCTCTCTCTTCTCTCTCTCTCTCTCTCTCTCTCTCTCTCTCTCTCTCTCTCTATCTTTATCTTCTGTAATATGAATTTCAATTAAGGCCCGATGTCGATTGGGTCACATCTATAATTTGGAGACATTCCCACGCAATGGAGTTTTTCATGAAGTTTCGATTGCCGCTTCCCTTTGTGCATCCTCGCCCTATCTCTCTCTCTCTCTCTCTCTCTCTCTCTCTCTCTCTCTCTCTCTCTCTCTCTCTCTCTCTCTCTCTCTCCGCCCCTTTTCGACCTCCCGAAGCTGAGCTGTGCCGTCCAAATCCTCTTGGTTTATTACTCCGGAGATCCCGACTTTTAATAGCGGGTCACGTGACTGTGGATGGATGCAATGTTGATGACGGTAATGTTTATTCGTGTTGTATCTGGAGTGGAGGATTATTTAGGGTCTGGATGTAGGA
>JANJGK010000007.1:57039419-57049419 GCA_039081455.1 Macrobrachium rosenbergii
ATTTAAACCCTGGGTGAGTGATTGAAAGGACCTGATTTGAGCGACAGGCTGACCGGAGTATTATTTGATTTTGTTTGAAAGAATTAATTGGCCTCATAACACGGAAGAGACGGGGGATACTGTTTTAGCACTGTTCACGGGATCCTGATTAAAAGAAGTGTCATTCGAGCGTGTATTTTTGGCATTCGTGAAGTCCGTAATATTTTCGTAACATTTTTACGCAATTTAATACAAAATTGAAGTCACGCACGTCCACGCTAACGCGATATCACTTCAATGAAGGGAAGTGGCTTCAGTTTTACATTAGTGTAGAAATAATTAATATTGATTATTGATCATTTGTAGCCGGAGAAAGTGGTTGATATTCAGACTACAAAACAATATAGAGTACTGCTAAAGATTTTTCCTTAGTCGAGTTATTTTTATTAACATGCGTCACTTAACCGAACTTTCTGATCGGAGAACATTTTGTATGAAATTCCTCACTGTTTGCACTAGTGCATATTCAAGCAATGCCAAAACAAAGCCTGTCATTAAGAGACTGCTGCCAACAGTTTCGTTTTGGCAACGTTGAATGACTGACCCTTAGATTTCGCTCTCTCTCTCTCTCTCTCTCTCTCTCTCTCTCTCTCTCTCTCTCTCTCTCTCTCTCTCTATATATATATATATATATATATATATATATATATATATATATATATATATATATATATATATATATATATATATATACATATATATATGTATATATAATATCCATACATCGGAGGGCACTGTAGTAGGCAGGAGAAGGGCGCAGGAACACACACATACAGACCCAGTACATACATTTATTGTCGACGCGTTCTTGACCGTGGTCACATCAGCAGGACATCTACAGTTATAATGTGAAAAGGGGCATTCAGCATACATAATTAAAGATAAACATACGCAAAACATAAGAAAACTTAAAATGAAAAATCAGTTAAACTTAAACAATCACACTTAAATACATTTTCACATTAAAAACCAATAAAAAGAAAGCTTAAAATGAACTTGATAAAAAGAATTTAAAATAAACTTAAAAGGGGAGAGCAGACGGCGCATCTCTCAAGGTGAAAGAGGAAAACACACTAGAAGAACACAGAATAAAGCAGAAGAAGGAGGCGGACAGATATAAACAAACAATCTAGTCATGCTATGAACAAGGGAACAGCCGATGATTGGCAATTTCAGACTTTCCAAGAGAAGCAGTTCTCCAGGATCCTTAGCTTGCCAATTATTCTGAAGTTGTATTTTATTGATGTCTCGCAACCTCTAGCGTGGGATCTTATATTTGAACGTTCGGGATTAGACAATCTGCAACCCGTACGATAACTCACGCCCATGTGAGGAATCGGCCCTGACCTTGAGGAGACGCCGAGTCGAACCACATAATTCCCGGAACTGCATCCGGGGCACTTGAACTCATTGATACGACGCCCGACGTCATCAAGGACAGAGTCGATCCTTGAAGGGAAACAAAGAACCAATAGTTTTAGGATTTTTTTGGCATTAATTTAATGTTAAGAGCACCCATATGTTTTCGAATAATTTTAGAAAACTGTTTAGCAAAATTCTGATTGTTAGGTAAAAAGCCAGAAGCTTGCATATATAGTAAGTTTAGGTATGTTACATTTAGGCATTAAGGGTGCAAGTTTTTTATCGAGAACTTTCTTAATAACCTTAAGTACTAGACGGGCAGGGAAACAGTTGTTATGAAAGTACTGCTTATGGGAGAGAATTTCAGAATGAAAAGAAAGCCAATTAGAAGTTAGAGATAGAGCCCGATGTACTAAGGTATGAACAGAGTTAATTTTAAAATTTATAAAACAAGAACTATAAAAATTGGAGCCGAACCCGGTGAATGTACTTTTCCTAAAATTCGTCGTATTAAAATTATCATTTGTGTTTTGTAACCTAAAAACATCAAGAAAAGCCAACTTACCATATTGTTCCTTTTCAATAGTAAAATTAGTGTTATTGTGAAAGTTGTTGATAGGTTTAAAATCTATCAGCATCATACTCATTTTTCAAACAGAACGAATGTGTCGTCTATGTACCAGGCGTAAAATAAGGGACAGAAGATTGTCTAATCCCGAACTTTCAAATATAAGATCCCACCCTAGAGGTTGCAAGACATCAATAAAATACGACAACTTCAAAATAACTGGCCAAGCTAAGGAACCTGGAGAACTGCTTCTCTTGGAAAGCCTGAATATCGAAAGAATTGTACCGACGTTCAATTGCCAATCATCGGCTGTTCCCTTGTTGACTCGATTGTTTGTTTATATTTGTCCGCCTCCTTCTTCTGCTTTTTTGCTGTGTTCTTTTACTCTTTTCCTCTTTCACCCCTTAGAGGTGCGCCTTCTGCCCTCCCTTTTAAGTCTTTTTAAATTCCTTTTTAGGAAGTTCAGTTTTTTATTAAGTTTATTTTAAGTTTTCTTTTATGTGTAAATGTATTTACGTGTGATTGTTTAAGTTTAACTGACTTTCCATTTTAAGTTTTCTTATGTTCTGTGTATGTTTACCTTTGATTATGTATGCTGAATGCCCCTTTTCACGTTATAACTGTAGATGTCCTGATGATGTGACCACGGGTCAAGAAACGCGTCGACAATAAATGTATGTACTGGATCTGTATGTGTGTGTTCCTGCGCCCTTCTTCCTACTATATATATATATATATATATATATATATAATATATATATATATATATATATATATATATATATATATATATATATATATATATATATATATATTATATAAATATATATATATATATATATATATATATGAATATATTATGTATTTATATATATACTGTATGTATGTATGTATGTATGTATGTATGTATATATATATATATATATATATATATATATATATTATATCATATATATAGAGAGAGAGAGAGAGAGAGAGAAGAGATGGGGATATACCTGATGAAGATTTATTTGAAGCAAAGGTTAAAACAAATGTAAGTCGGAGATGAAAGATTATCAGTATTGTAAACGTGAAAAGAACTCATAAGGAGGAAAGCAGGAACTGTGGTCTAAGGTCAAAGACTCCGAAGTGAAAGGCGTAGAGGAGTTTTTCTAGGTTCAGGAACGAATATATAGGAGGGAATTAAGTAAGTAAATTTGGGATCAGGAAATGAAAGGTTTAATGGCGAACACCTTGAAAAATCAAGTCTTGACATACAGAAAGATGGACAAAATAGCCAAGAAAAATAAGGCAGAAAAAGAAGGCAAGTAATAAGAAATAAATGAGAATGTAAACAAGAACTTTAGGAAGAATAGAAAGTTTTCATACAGGGAAGTGAATAAGGAGAGAAATAAATAAAGAGACAATGGTTATTGAAGATAGGGACCTCAGAATAAAAGATGCAGTTGTAGTGATGAGTCCTGGTCAGTGAAGTGAGTATTTTGAAGATTTGGTGAATGAGTGAGTGGAGAGGAGTAACTGTGCCATAGCATAAAGGTAAAGAGGATTGACGTGCCTGTAAACATTATGTGGGATAACGTTACTTAGTAAACCAGGGAAGGTGTAAGGTAGCATTTTGATTGATAATCTAAATCAGATGACAGGGGGATAATAATAAACACTGTGGTTTGGGAAAAGGAAAAAGGTGTGTGGATCAGGAGGTTGCTGTGAAACAATTATGTGACAAGTTTGAAAGCAATCTGAGGTTACTGACATAGCATATGTAGTCGCCCATTTCTGTCTCCACTTTTACTCATAATGTGCCTTTTCCCGACTGCAAATCAGTGTCACAAAACATAGCTATTTGTATGTCTGTCGATTTTGATGAAGACACGTGTTGACAAGACACCCTGCGTTATGTGGGATGTCAAATCTCTGAACTCCTGTGTCTAATTCCCAGTTCCAATTCTTAGTCTCGTAGCTGGACATGGTCTAGTTCATTGTCTTGAGACCCAGTGCCCTTGTGGAAGCAAGAGACGTATTTAAGATATAATTAAATCTTTGAAAGAAGGAAATCACTTCCCAGTTTATGCCCAGTAGGTGTGGAAACAATGCATGGGTAGGGCGTGCCAGAAAAACATAAAAATTCAGCATTTCCACTTTGGGTTGGGAACCCAGATCTGCCCTAGTCTAAAAATTTTACTAGGCTTATTGTCGAGGTCCACCCTCTAATGATCTCATTACTCCAGTGGCAGGGGTCGGTGGGTAAACAAATATAATTCATTCCAGGCAATTTTTAAGTGCTTCATATTACAGAGCTCCGATATCATCATCGTCAAGAAAATATTGCTCAAAGCAGCAGCAATCGTTGCACTTTCAACATACAACCGTTTTATGTATACTGTATATGTATATATATATATATATATATATATATATATATATATATATATATATATACATATACATATACATATACATATATACATGTATATATATATTATATATATATTTATATATACACATATATATGTATATATATACATTATTTATATATAGATAAATATAATCGTATGGTCGTGGAAAAAATAAATTTCACCTCTGACCCCAGAGGTCCCACCCACAGATCGCTTACTAAGCAGTGTCTTAAATACACATTCACAAGCACTCCCAACTTGTCTGTCCGTAATCCTCTTTTTTTTCTGTAAAAGTTTAAAACGTGACAATTTTACCCTCGTGGCAGTTTCGGAAAATTTCTACTGCTTGGTTAAAGATAAATCTAATTTATCATTGTGGTCTATATATATATGTATGTATGTATGTATGTATGTATGTATGTATGTATGTATGTATATAGATACATATGTATGTATGTCTATATATATATATATATATATATATATATATATATATATATATATATATGGTACGTGTATATATATATTATATATATTAAATGGATGCAGAAAAATCTATGAATAAATATATTTGAAAACGAACCTCCCATATGCAAGTTAATTGGATGAACATCAAACTGAACAATTAACAGTTAAAAAATGGTAAAAAATAAAAAATGTTAAAAATTCCTTTTGTCACGCAAAACTTGACACGTACTGAACTATGACACATTCTTTCAAAATTGACAATTCCCCACTCCCCGTCAAAACGTATAATAATAAAAGAAAAAATCTTTCTCATATTAATCATTCTTTAATCAAATATTTGTCCGAAAATGAATGAAATGGAGCTTTATAGAGACACGGATAACAAAGGACGGTCATGAGAATTCGCAAACATCAAAAGAGTCGAGCCTAACAACGAATTTCGACCATTGTCGACTATCAGGACCTGGCTCCGTGCGCGCTCCCCAATTAAGCTCCAAGTGGAGCTCTCTGTCTTTCCGAAAATGTCCACCGGAATCTCCGACTTCGAAAAGACATTCGACAGGAAATGTGGAAAATATTGCCTCAAAAATTTTCTTCGTTTTTTAATAACTTACTCAATTGCAAATGACAATTCACCATTTTTATTTCCATTGAATATCTCCTGTTAAAATTAATGTTTTGACGGTACAATCACGATGGGCAAGCAATGAGCGCAGCCATGTTCTTTACTGTTACATATTTATTTATTCAAAATCTACAGCTTGCTTCCCTATTGATTTTTTGTTTTCTCTAGAAGAAAATTATTGTGCCGGCGTTGTCTCTCTGTCCGCACATGTTTCTGTCCGCACTTTTCCCGTCCGCCCTCAGATCTTAAAAACTACTGAGGCTAGAGGGCTGCAAATTGGTATGTTGATCCTCCACCCTCCAATCATCAAACATACCAAATTGCAGCCCTCTAGCCTCAGTAGTTTTGATTTTATTTAAGGTTAAAGTCAGCCATAATCGTGCTTCTGGCAACGCTATAGGATACGTCACCACCGGGCCGTGGCTGAGTTTCATGGGCCACGGCTAAGAATTTCATGGGCCGTGGCTGAGGCCACCACCTGACCGTGGCAAAGTTTCATGGGCCGCGTCTGAAAGTTTCATACAGCATTATACGCTGTACAGAAAGCTCGCTTGCGCGAAAGAAACTTCGGCGCCTTTTTTTACTTGTTTTTTTATAATAATGATACTAATAATGTGCTTAATTGCCATAGCTAAGGTGTGTTCTGACGTCTTACTTGGTGTAAATACTTTATATTCTTCTTCTTCTTTCGACCTTATTACTCCCACTGTATAGCAGGGTCGACCGTTCGAGTCAACTTTCTCCATCTATTTCTGTTCCTTGCATCTTCTTCCTCCAGTCCCACCTCACCCATATCCCTCCTCTAGTATAGTCAAATATCTACTTATTTATGGAAGCATGCATTCTAAATCCCCGTTGTACACGATATTTGCATTTCACTAAACGATAATTAATTGATAAAGGGATCATGTGAAATCTTCAGTGAAAACTTTGTAGAAACTCGGAATCGGTTAACTTGATCTTAAATGCTGGGACGTTCGCATAAGTCCATGACATTTTCATCCTGTCATCGCAATGGCGAAAGTTGCTGAATGTCACGTTAGGGTTCATTCTCTTGTACATATTCCTGTCTGATTCAGGTTCTTTACTTGGAATCGAAATAAACCCTTCTATCACAAATAAAGTTATTAAATTTGTAATAATTGGCTCATTACGAAAGTTTTGTCACCTTTACGCATGTGGAGATGAGTTGATTACGATTTTTGAGGACAGAACGGCAAATCGAGAGGAATGTGTAACGCTGCATTTAAACCAAGAGTCACTGGTTAGAACTTGACTGGCGCAGGTGCGTTTATCAATTATAATTACCCTTTATTAAGTTCGTGCGTTTGTATGCATGTGTGTGAGTAAAACAGTAGGTATGTCTAATAAGAATAGTGGGGTCTTTTGTTTTCTTATTATTATTATTATTATTATTATTATTATTATTATTATTATTATTATTATTATTATATGTATGTATGTATTATTTATATATATATGTATATATATATAAATATATGTATGTATGTAGGCTATGTATGTACGTATGTATGTATGTATGTATGTATATATAATGATGTCATTTGGATGTAAATCGTCATAAATCATCGAGAGGAATTGTCTGTTTCTGGCTTCTGGAGTTCACGTCCCGGCCATGTCTGCTTCATGTAAGTTAAATCTCAACTGGGAGTTGTTCGTCCAAGAAAGAAGCGAAAAATAAACCGAAATCCATTCAACTGGACTCAGCTCATTTCTCCAAGATTAACAGTGAAACGGTGTCAGGAGCTTTGCTGGAAACTGAGTTGATTAAGTAAACTAATTGAGTGTTTTCTTTAACTTAGCGTCGCAAGTTCAGTGAGGCGCAGAAGTCAAATAATGTTCTGCAGGCATCGTCGATGCTTTTGACTTTGTTTATGGTTTTGTATTGAGCTCAGAAATCAATCAAAAGAAGATAGGGGAAGACTCTAGTAGACCTCTGTAGGAGTTTCCTGCAGAACACCTAAACCTACAGCAGAGCTTCCTAACATCATATACTTTATCCTTTAGGAATGGCATTATGCTTTTAGGTTTTAAATGGGGAAATGAAGTAACTCTGATTCCAGAACATTTCAGATGTATGGATATCTGTTTGCCATACATCGAGTTTACCGAGCATGACGTTATCCTCAGGAACACAGAAAAGTGAAATGCATAGAATATTCAACTACCATAAAAATCTGTTCGTTACATTTTACATTTGACTTCTGTGGCAAAGATCAAGTATTACTTTGCCATTCAGGGACTTCTGTAATATATGCATCTCGATGCATATATAACTAAATCATTATGAAAAAGTAAACAATGCATGGATACAGCTGCATGAGAATTATATATAGAAATATGAACGAATGCCGCCGTATATAAATAATTATGTTTATTTTAATTTTAATATAAGATTATTGTCACAGTTGAGCATAGATACAGAAGGCTATATTATATTATATATTATATATGTATATTTGTGTGAGAGTGTATTGGTGATATACTTGAAAACGAAAGCTTATACTGTAGCTCTTGTTTTTACCCCCAAAAAAACCATATTGCCGCTGTGCTACAAAACATCAAGTCAAAAAATGGCAAACCCAAATATCCATCCCGGTACAAAACGGAAAACGCAGTTGAAGATAACAAATAGAAAAAAAAAATAAAGAAGAAAAAAACAATACGTCATATGAGGCAAATTAGAGAAAATTGGAAGCGAGGAAAACTGTAAAAGCTTTCGATGGAAAAATGCAAAACATGACGCAGCAAAGGGGAGGGGAGAGACCAGAAAGAACAGACCACGAAATAGGTAAAGATTCAAAAAGGAAAAGAGAGGGTTGGGGATGGAAATGAAGGCGCCAGGAAAAAGACCCACGTAATGAAATGGAGACAGGGAGGAGCGAAGAACGCGCCCGCATGGTGTTAAGTGCTCGCAGGGGAAGAGCGAGCAAGCAAGCAAGCAAGCAAGGAAGGAAGCACCCGAGTGATTCTGTCTGTCTGTCTATCTGGCTGCTTGTCAGTTTGTCTGACTGTCTGTCTATCTGACTTTGTGTTTATCTGGTTATCTGTCTGTCTTGTCTGTCTGGATATCGGTGTGTCTGACTGTCTGTTTGTCTCTTTGGCTGCCTGGCTGTTTGTCTGTCTGACTGTCTACCTGTTTGTATGTCTGTCTGTCTGACTGTCTGTCGATGTGACTATTTGTTTTGTCTGTCTGTCTGTGTCTGTCTGACTGTCTACCTGTTTGTACGTCTGTCTGTCTGACTGTCTGTCGATATGACTATTTGTTTTGTCTGTCTGACTGTCTACCTGTTTGTACGTCTGACTGTCTGTCGATGCGACTATTTGTTTTTGTCTGTCTGTCTGTTTGTCTGACTGTCATTCTTTCATTCTGACTGTTTATTGATCTATCTATCTGTCTGTCTGACTCTGTTTGTCTGACTGTCTGCCCGCCTGCCTGTCTGTCTGTCTGTCTGCCTGTGCAGCTCAGAAAAAAAAGTGGGAAGGAACGTCATCCCAAATATGTAATGAAAGGCTGAGATAGTGTCTCTTTGAGAGGCAGAAAGAGAAAGAGTCTATACATTTGCTTGACAGAGAGAGAGAGAGAGAGAGAGAGAGAGAGAGAGAGAGAGAGAGACTGTGTGTCAAAATAGTAGCACTGCAAATGCAAAAAGAAAGAAACAGAGAGAAAGGTCCTCAGATGCATGTAATGAGAAGAGGAAAGATTTATGTTTTAAGAGATGAAAGGAAAGAGTATGCATGAGAGAGGGCCAGCGTGTCTGAGAGAAAGAGAGAGAGAGACACACGCACAGAGGGTCAAAAATATAGAACATATTGTAAGAAGGAAGGCAGTGTTTTCAGCTGTCAGGTAATTGTGATTAGACACTGATAGGGGACGTTATAAATATTTTTATTTGTGACTGCTTAGATCATTAGGAACAGGAATATGTTGCATGTAAACTTTACTTATATCTGGTTTGGGCAAAAGGATGGAAATCAAAGGGGGAGAGAGAGAGAGAGAGAGAGAGAGAGAGAGAGAGAGAGAGAGAGAGAGAGAGAGAGAGAGAGAGAGAGAAGCAGTAGTGAAAATTCGTGAATTATACTTATAATTCTGACCCGGATAGAACTTGGCTAGTTCATGTAAAAGCATTGTTAGATGGAGACCAGTACCTGATATATTCCGAGAAGCTTCTTGCAAAAAGTATTATGAAGCCTTCAGAAAAAAAACGCAACCTTGATGGAAATGTAGAAAAAGGAAGTTGGTTTATCATCACAGTCATTTATCAGCTAAACCAAATCCATAAAACTGTACCCATGGACTCTCGTAAAACTAAGATGATTTTTTCTATCTAATATAAGCAGACAAACACTATAATTATGATTTATGGTTTATAAATATATATAATGTTAATTTCGTTTTGCTGTATTATTTTTTCTCCTCAGCATATTTTGCAGCTCTCAGTCTCGGCTCATATCATAAATAAGAATTTATTTTCTATGTGATTTTTTCCCTTTTGAGGGAGTGGCCCTAGAAGGGTGCAG
>JANJGK010000007.1:57054419-57061919 GCA_039081455.1 Macrobrachium rosenbergii
CTATGTAATTAGTTTGTCAGTATTGTTATAGTGCTAAAACCACACATTAGTGAAACAATGGTTATTTTGAGGTCTGTGGTGATTATGTGGAACTGAAAGCTAGTTTCAGAAGCTTACTAAATTTCATCAATTGGAAAAGAATTTAGTTTGAATTTGCCCCCCCAAAAAAATAAACTTTAGACAAGAAAACCAGAGAATGATCCACAGAAAAACCCAAGAGAAGACCTTTGAAAGTTTTTTTTTATTTTGCATGCGTCTTATTCCATGTGTTTGCTTGCGAGCGTATTCACACGCTTTTTTTATATAAATATGGCCATAATCACATGCGACTGTATGTGTGTGCGCGCGCGTAACTTTTTCTGCACGAGGTGAAACACAAAGAAGGGAAAATGATGCACCAATAACACGCACAGGATGTTGTGAAGTTTAGAGGTGCGACTGAGTTATTAGAGGGGCCTGGAGCCTCCATGAGAGATGGGGGAGGTGGGGAATGGGTGGGGGGAGAACGGACGGGGTGATGAGTGGGGGTTGGAGAAAGAGGCATCACAGAGATGAAGTGGAGGAGAGGAGGAGGAGGAGGAGGAGGAGGAGGAGAGGAACGGAGGAAGAGGAGACGGGAGGGGGTGGTGGGGCAGGAGGACTTTTGTGGGGAAGGGGGGGGTGGGGGTGTGGGGGAGCATAGCAGTGCCACGAAATAACGAAGCTAATTCGGGAGTGTGTTTGTCTCTCTCTCATGCCAAACTCTAATGATTACGATTTTACTTGCAAATCATTTGATTGGATTTGTTGTCCCATTTGTCCCTCTTGGGATTCGACGCGGGAATGGAGAGCGGAGGGCAGGGTCTGATTGGAAACTGCCACTCCAATCAGCCATCTATATACATGGCTCCATTCTTTTCGATTCTCGCATGCTTTTTTTTCCTACCTTTTATTTCTTTTGTGTTACCTTCTTTTTGTTCCTCTTTTGTGCCCCGTTTTCTTTCTGCAGCTTTTCACTGTCCTGCCAAATTCTTTTTATTGCGAGTCTATGTTTTATGGCACTGTCTCCCTTTTATCTCGTTCCGCTGAAGCCTCTTCGCTTCTTTCTTTCTCTCTTTTGAAGGATTATGATCTTCTTGAGTCTCTTTCCTTATGTTTCTCTATTTATCACTCCTTTTTTTTTTTTTTTGCAATTGGCAGTGTCTCTGATTTTCATCTTACGTAGCATGTGTTTTCCCGAGTCCCCGAATTTGTCTCACTAGCCGTCGCCAGTATTTCATATTTATTCGTATTCATTTATCGATTTGTCATTATACATCTGCTTCCTTTATTACTTCATCAGCTATATTCATTAGATTCCTTTCTAATTTAATTGCATTTCAATAAACTCGAAAAACTGGAACTTTTCATGATTTGTCTGTATATGGTTTCAGTGTACGCTATAATTTGGGTTTCACAGGTGAAAAAAGATTTGTAAGCTCTCTCTCTCTCTCTCTCTCTCTCTCTCTCTCTCTCTCTCTCTCTCTCTCTCTCTCTCTCTCTCTCTTATGTAAAATGTTATCTCATTCTTCCATTACCTTTAAATTTCCATTTCTTCTCAGATGACCTACTCATATCAAAACACTGATCAATCATTTCACACACGCCAAACTTTTTACCACTTCTGTTTATCTCCAAAATTCTCACCCTGCTAATTCTTCTAGTGCACCATACGCATATTGTTTTTTTATTTACATTCAGCATCCAACTTCACTTCCATAAAGGAGAGTCCTCCTAGGGATTCCCTCACAAACTCCCTCTATATATGGTTTCTATAGACTCTTCAAGTTTCTTTCCATTCTTTTGCCAAATATTTTGCTAGCATCGTTGCTTCACCTCTCCTGTGACTCGCCTCTTCTCTCATCCTACCATCTTATGGTATATTTGCTACTAAACACTTACGGGAAACTACTGTTTTCATTCTTCTATCCTCCATACTAACATTCAAGAGACCCTTGTAACCTTACTCTTGCTCACAACGTTGTCCTTTCTCAGCCACTTTCAAACGCCTTTATTGGCCTTTGTAAGTCTGTAACTTCTCTCCACTCTTCCCAGTCAGCATTGCGTCACCTGCGGACATCAGCCATTCCACACATCATTTACGACTCGCTTGAGGGATAATACGAGGTCAGCGAATGATGGTAAACTTACTAGTTTAGAGTAGCTGTTATATTTTGTTATTTTATTTATAGCAATGGTATCTGTGAGTGCCATTGAATAAGAAAGACAGGATTTCATTGATTTTTACCAGAAGGATATTTTCTTGTAATTGGTAATTAGGATGATTGGTTGATTATTTGGAGGTTTCTGTCATAAGCTAAAAGGTCCATCGCGCTATTTTCAATAAGAAGACGGAAAAAATAGTAAACTCTCTCTCTCTCTCTCTCTCTCTCTCTCTCTCTCTCTCTCTCTCTCTCTCTCTCTCTCTCTCTCTCTTTTTTCCAGGCTTTAAAACAAAAAAAAAAAAAAACGCTGTCTGATGAGGTTAATTCATGTCGTAAACGACAGAGGGTTTCAGTGTTATCTGAAAATCAGATTTTTTGAATATGCATCAATTATATAAATGGTAAGAATTTGCTATAAAAAAATAAGAAATACTCTCTCTCTCTCTCTCTCTCTCTCTCTCTCTCTCTCTCTCTCTGAAATGGGAAGGCTGGCCTGCCCGGCCTGCTGTTTTTGAAGACAGCTAACTCAGCCGCACAACAGTCGATCAAATTTTTGTTGATATTGATTTTCGATAATTTGCTCATTTATAAGAAACTATGATGGAAAAGAAAAGTAAGTAGCTCGCGTAGAATTGTAGACTCCAGTTTTAATTAAGAGAGACCCAAAGGCCTTGTTATTTTAACATTTTCAACAGTAATAAAGAGCATTTACTGCACTATTACTGCAGTCAGTACTAATATAATGTTTCTTATTATTATTATTATTATTATTATTATTATTATTATTATTATTATTATTATTATTATTATTATTATTATTATTATTATTACGAAACCAGCGAGCCACATTGGTAGATTCGCACAGCGCTCACCTGAAAGATTTGTTCTTAAATGAGAGATTAAAGCTGATGTGAGGTAAAGTTAAAGAAGCTGGACAGCATGGCAAGAAGAGAGTAAAGGGACCAGATGATATTAGTAGGCAGAAAGCAATGCATCTAGGATTGAAGGGACGCTGTAAAGATCCTATAGTACCAACCACTGAATTCAGATGTGTCTGGGAAAGGGGAACAATACAAAACACTAAGTTTCAGGTTAAGGGAATCTTTAAAATTTAATTTCAATACAAAACTGATATGAAAATTAAACCTAGTATGCCAAATGTGAACAACAAATTCATAAAATTTTGATAGTTTTCTACAGTATTATGTAGAAATTACAGAAAAAAACTGTGACGCTTTAGCAAGGTAAACAGTTCAAAGTTCGATGTAAAAGAAAGAATGCTTGTAAAAAAATAAGACCGAGTAAATGATATTTAAAAGAAAATTCTCCCTGTAAATGGAAATTACATTCCATACAAGGAAAGTCAACTTATTTACGTAATTACAAATAATAATAAGTATAACTCTTCGGTTATTATTATTATTATTATTATTATTATTATTATTATTATTATTATTATTATTATTATTATTATTATTATTAGATGAAAGCTATTCACATGGAACAAGTATACAGGGGCCATTGACATGAAATTCAAGCTTCCAAAGAATGTTGGTTTCATCCTCCCACCGCAGGCCCCACACTGCAGCAGTAACTGATCATGATACAGAGCCCGCGACACCTGAGTGGCAAGCCACGACACTAGCCACTACACCAGCGGACGTAGTAGCATAAATATAATACATCCACGTACAAATTCCACTACAAGAATGCTTCCACCTGCTTTAAAACAATGCGGTTGCGATACCTGTTAACTCCACTCCAGCTCATCCCCGTAAATTCTCCGATCCCGCAGTGATGCGGTTGTAATTCAGTAATCTGACCTTTCAAAAGACTCTGATATGCTGACCTCCTTATCACAACCCCTGCTGACCTTCTAATAATGCAGTGCGTTACTCATGCATCCATCTTCCCACGTTATTGGACTCTAAGCACTAGAGAGAGAGAGATGGGTCACTCCGTCTACCTGTTTCTCTGTCTATTATCAGTTCGTTTTAGATTGATTATTGAACGAGAAAATCAATAAGGACAAAGACATTCTTTAAAAGGAAAGTTTTAATCTTGAAAAGTCGATCTTTGTTCTGACTGCTAAGTGACTACAATGAATAATACTTACTCTGCAAGTGACGAAGGAAACTACTCAAAATCAGATTTATAGTCTGATTAAATATCTAGATATAGATGAAGTTAAATTACATACGTAAGTGTATGCTGGCATAAACGATAGGATAGATACAGTACTCTGCGTCATTTACTTTCCTATTACAAATTCCAGGATGCAATTACCATCAATATAATATTCTGCGTCATTCAAGTCTTTTCACAGACAGCAGGAGGTTGAAATTAACTTTAAATAAAAATTGCTAACTGTAACGACAAAATAAGCCATTTAAATATCCTAGATTCCCACGCAGGTACTTCAAAGTGTAAACAGCTTTCTTGGAAAAAGATGATTGCTTAAGGAAATTTATAGAATTTTTTTCATTCGTATCCAGGTCACTCTACTAACAGAGAGACAGGTAACCAGACAGATAGACGAACAGACAAAAAATTTAACCAAGAGCATAACTTCCTCTCTAGAAATAAAAACTTTACGTAAAAGACAGAATGAAGTTATCCCGTACTGCACCTACTTCCTGAAGGCCTTAAGGCACCCGTACTTGGGGTGTTGTATAACTTCTTTGCTGAAGAAAGGAGCAGCATAGGATACGGTAGGCCTGGCAGAAGAATATTTCAAATTTGTCGTGGTTGAAAGAAGCCGGTAAAGGAGTATTTCCACCTACAGGATAAAAAATAGCGTCTGCCAAGCACTGGACTTGATATATCTTGGCGAAGCATTCACGCTATATGTTGATATTTAGTTTGAAAGAGCAACAGATACAACTGTTTGATTTTGCCGAGGCAACTATGCACACCGTGAGCGAGAGTACTCAGCAGTTATTCATACATGCAGTTATTCTTTTTAAGAAGCGCAGCTCCAAAACAAACACAGTTTTTCTTATTAAAAACTAATAACAACGAGAGAGAGATGTCAGTGGGAAACCAGAGGCGTGAGCCGTGTGATCTAGGATTTTCTGTCATCGAAACCTGTGTATGGAAAGGTTCTCGCAGCGCCAATAACAAGGCAGTCTGATACTGATTGTCCTTTATTTCCTTCAAAATGCGTTTGTTCATACATGAAACCCACAAAACACACACTTATGCATATGTTTCTTCATGTTCCATGTATGAGCGAATAGATTACCTGAGAGAACTTCATGACAAACAGGAAAAGAAAAACTCGAGAGCACAAACAAACTAAGAACTTTATCCTTTCGTAGTATTACATTTTTTTCAAATACAAATGAGAAAACGTCCATATCGAATTGAATTGAATATAGAATTTAGGCCAAAGGCCAAGCACTGGGACCTATGGGGTCATTCAGCGCTGAAATGGAAATTGACAGAAAAGGGTTTGAAAGGTGTAACAGGAGGAAAACATCGCAGTTGCACTATGAATCAATTGTTAGTAGAGGGTGGAAATGATGGAAGAAAGAGAATATGAAAGGAGGTATAGTAAATAGAGCGAAAGGGGTTGCAGCTAGGGGCCGAAGGCACGCTGCAAAGAACCGTAAGCAATGCCTACAGTGCACCGCATGAGGTGCACTGGTGGACACTACCCTCCTACGGGGGAAAACGTCCATATCGAACAGCTACACGAGGCCATTAACATATAAATCAAGCTCCCACAGGACTGGAAGAAGTAAATAATAAAGGACAGAAGAGATATTATACCTTCCTGAGAGGAAAAACAAGTTTGCAAAACAAACAAATAAAGAAAGGGAAACCCGGATGAGACACGTCCGAAAAAAAAATGTCGCTATGCTACCGTACCGAAACCCATCATAAATAACGGAGGAAAACACAAGAAAATAAAAATCGACACAGACAAGTCTGCGAAGGAGATTAATAGCTTATTCTCCCGGACGAGACGAGAAAAAGAAAAAGAAAAGGAGTGTGAGATAGAGAGAGAGAGAGAGAGAGAGGGAGAGAGGGAGGGAGGGAAAAAAAGCCAAACAATATGTTGCCGCCAACTATTGACAGAAGCATCCGGGGCGAGTTTCAATAAAATGGAATTTGGGGGATATAATTGAATTACTACGGAATACAGCCCTCATGTGTATATAACTCCGTAACAACACATTCCAAAAAGCGGGATTTCATTTTAACCAAAATAACAGTTCGAAAATTGGACACATCTCTGATAAAGTGCTCCCGACTGAAAAACTCATTATTGAAACTTAGTAGGGTTGTTTTTTTATTGATGAATAACAAATAACACCCGCTTCATTATTTAGAGAAAAGGAACGTGAGGCCAACGACAGTCGCTTCGTATAGTTTTTGTCACTGAACTACAGTAGGGACTTGATTCGGTGTTTGGGGAGCCGTCATGACATATATATACTTCATCTGAGTGCCTGTTTGTGCGTATACATGCTCTGATGCTCTGACACAGTTGGCAAGGCTTTCGTTTACTTTTGGCACTTTTAGCTCAGTTTCCCATATCGGTTTGGAATTCATCTTTGCATTTTTCATCTTCGAGTGTAATTTATTGTGCTCGTTTTGCTTCATCGATGACCGACAAACTTGAATTTTCTTCTTTTATTCCATAATTTGGCAATTCTTGTAACTACCTGTTATTTGTATCAGTTGATGGTCATAAATTACCAATTTTAACTTAGCCAGGTAATCCTGCAATATTCAGTTCTCTTTCTGGTGTGAAATTACAGAATATAAGATTCTTTGAGAGACGTATTTCTTTAAACATGGCATTAACAGAAATATTTTCAGTCTCAGGAGAGGAAAATACCCGTAGGGAGGTAGTGCCGTCAGTGCTCCTCATGCGGTGTAACGTAGGCATTACTTAAGGTTCTTTGCAGCGTCCCTTTGGTCCCTAGCTGCAATCCCTTTTATTCCTGTTACTGTACCTCCTTTCATATTCTTTTTCCCTACATCGTACTTTTCACCCTCTCCTAAAAATTGTTTCATTGTGCAAAGGTGAGGTTTTTCCTCCTATTACACCTTTAAAACCATCTTTACTCTCAAATTCCCTTTCAGTGCTGAATGACCTCGTGGGTCCCAGTACTTGGCCTTTGGCCTAAATTTTATATTCCATTCCATTCCAGGCGAGGAAAAATATAAATAATTCATAACGGATTATTACTCCGGTTATCGTATCCAAGTGTGGTCATGCCAACCTAATTCATAATCATTTCCACAAATCAATTTAGTAGCCATTATGAGTGGTCAGTTCCCAGGGGGAAATTCTAGCTTCATT
>JANJGK010000007.1:57066919-57068332 GCA_039081455.1 Macrobrachium rosenbergii
TCGATTTTTAATAAATCCTTTACACTCTCTCTCTCTCTCTCTCTCTCTCTCTCTCTCTCTCTCTCTCTCTCTCTCTCTCTCTCTCTCTCTCTCTCTCTCTCTCAATTAGAGTTTGGTCGATTTTCAGTAAATCCTTTACACACACACACACTCTCTCTCTCTCTCTCTCTCTCTCTCTCTCTCTCTCTCTCTCTCTCTCTCTCTCTCTCTCTCTCCATACAAGTTTCATCTAAAACTTGCTGAAGATAATTCATTTTCTAGCATTGCTATCTGAAGTAGCTGTGAACATCAGTAAATAGAAGACTGATCGAAAAATTTATCAGTGTCACGTGAATGTACTTAACAAAAAAAAATTTGTTTTTATATCGCTTACTATGACCATACTCTATCACCTATCATTTTATGTTACATGACAAACTGTAGAATTGCCATATCGTTTTGGGTTAAATAGTTTTGACATTAGACTCATCCACAAACCTGTCAAGAGAGATTCCCTAGTGGATAAATTGACTGCTTTGTTTGTGGCTTAATATTTGAGTATTTGTGTGTGTGTGTGTGTGTGTATATATATATATATATATATATATATATATATATATATATATATATATATATATATATATATATATATATACACATATATTATGTATAAAGTGTGTGTGTGTGTTTTTGTGTATCATAGTAATAATAATAATAATAATAATAATAATAATAATAATAATAATGATAATAATAATAATAATAAAATTCACGTTCCATGCAAAGTAACGGTTAGCCTATGGATGGAGAATTCATTGTTCTATATTGACGTCGTCCAGTCGGGGAACAGCCCCTCTTACCCCTTGCCTCTATATAAGAATGGATAGTGAAAGGTACCTCGATCCGAGTTCCTCACGGTACGTACTGTCCCTGTCGACCCTTCTGATAATACCGTCGTTTTAGACAGTGTACAAATGCTTTCGTACACTTCTTGTACGAATTTATGCAGAAGAAGCAATAATTATTGATTGTATAACAAAAAAACAATAGCGCTATTTTCAATCCACTATTCGAATGGCGTCGCATAAATCTAAATATTGCAGCTGAAATGCATCACGTGAACGAGAAACTTGGATAAATTTATTAATTTATTTTAATCCGAAATTATGACAATTTTAATATTCATCTGTGCAATTATGAATTGGACTTTTTCATTAATGGGATTTTAAAGATGCAGTGGAATTATCTGTAAGCTTATTATGCGTACGCGTATAAATATACAGCCGAATAATATTTTGACTCGATTTTATATATTCCCTTTCGCTAAGATTTTTATCCTACTTCGTACTGAAATAGGTTTTGTGAAGCTTGATTGTTCTTGTAAGTTGGTCATCACCTTTGTATGTGTGTGTTTGTACGAGTGTGTGTTTGTGT
>JANJGK010000007.1:57068432-57112409 GCA_039081455.1 Macrobrachium rosenbergii
ACCTTGTCCCTCTCCCCTGAAGAAGAACTCATACAACAGACCCCTTCCTTCCCCCTCCCTTCTCCCTCCCACCCCCGAAACCAAGTGTCGTACATTATTTTCCCCTGTTGTTGAAAAACGTCCACTTTAGACAATGGGTCCTTCTCTCTCTCTCGCAGATGAATGAATGGATGTCAACTGCCTTCCAGAGAAGGATACCGAGCACTCTTCAGAGCGCCACAATGACGCCACTCGGCCCACAATGCAACAGTAATGGAGTCGCGGGGCCACAGGTTCTTATCACTCCTCGGCCTTCCACCCCCACCCCCGCCCTTTCTCTTTTCTTCCCCTCACCTTTTTTCCTACCCCCTCCCTCATTATTTCCATCCGTTTTTTCTTTCTATCTCTCTCTCTCTCTCTCTCTCTCTCTCTCTCTCTCTCTCTCTCTCTCTCTCTCTCTCTCTCTCTCTCTCTCTCCTCTCCGCTGATAAATGTTCTGGCGACGTTGTCAGGTAGAGAGAAAACAGTCGCCGGTTGGGCGGAAGAAGTTTGTCGGAGGAGATGGAAATTTGATGTGGGATTTATTTCATCGCTTTCTCCTTGATTAGTGAATTTATTCCTGACTCTTCGATACTCGTCTGGTGTCATTGCAAAATTAAGAAAACAGGACAAAGACACAGAAATTATAAACAAATACAGGATATAAAATATGAAATAGGAAACGCTAACAAAAGGTATTAAATGATTAAAGGATACTGTGTTTGCATTATGTTAAGGAATGAGATTCCATCTGAACTTAAAAGTAGCTTCTTCCAGTCTGATAAGAATGCATTCTAATATTCTAAATCCTTGCTCATTCCAGCATTGCAACGTCTGTTAAAATTCATTCAGTGAACTGACATCTCTGCGTTGATTGGTTCTGAAAGCGAGATTATATTTTACATGGGCATGATATTTATTCCAGAATAGGTGGTATTTAGATGGCTGAAGAGACGAAACAGGAATTTTATTTTCGTCAACAGCTACAAGATGTACGATATGTATATATAATGTATATATGTATATATATATATATGGATAGATAGAAATACACACACACACACACATATATATATATATATATATATATATATATATATATATATATATATATATATATATATATATATATATATATATATATAGACAAAATCCACCAAGGAAGGAGAAACAATGGAGTCTGCTAAGTAAAGGACGACAAGTCGAAAGGCCTCGCAGCACTCCATTGTTTCTCTTTCCTTCGTGGACTTTGTATTTATTTATATATTCATCACGCTCCATATTTTCGTGATTCAGTTATACATACATACATACAGTACATATATATATACATATATGTATATATATATATTATATATATATATATATATATATATATATATATATATATTTATTAATAAAGTTAAAGTTTAGAGGAGCTTACGATTTATTAAATGTTACGTCTTTCAAACTGGCTGAGAGATTTTCTGTCGTCATCACACACAGGGAAAAGCAAATTACCAATCACAGCCTAATGCCGATAACTCGTCTCTTTCCATTCCAGACCGACCGACATAGTTACCTACCTGGCTTTCCATTCCCGCTAATTCCCATTCCCGCTCGTTGACCGGCTAATCTTAATTTTTTGCCCCAGACAGTTTGTATAAATAGCACATTTCTTGCATTTGCCTGACGAAGGGAGGCGAGATAGTTCATAAATGATCGAATCAAAATATCGCTTTTCATATAATTAAAGATTTGCCAGCTATCTGATGAATATATATATATATATATTATATATATATATATATATATATATATATATATATATATATATATATGTGTGTGTTAGTTATCTTTATTTTTGTTATGTTTTATCTTGTTCTATCTTAATGTTGATAACTTTGTATTAAATTGTACTTATACTTTTAACGTGTGTAAAAACTATATTAATTTTACATATACTATTTGAATGTCACTTTGACGGTTCTTTGTTGACCTTCTATTTTCAGCTATTTATTTTTCGTCTGGTTGTTTCCAAGTGTGTTAATACCTAAATAGCAATTCTTAGTAATTGTTAACAGGCCAGTTGTAAACAAGATTAGTAACAACCCGTATGTTTTAACTGTCAATTTCAAACGCTAACCGCTGAATATTGGATTTTAACCATTGAATAGTTATACTTTTGACAAGCATTCCTTGAAAGAATATTATATATATATATGTGTGTGTGTGTGTGTGAATTTCTTTGTAAACACTCATTTGTAGTCGAAGATACCTCTAGAAGAGACGAAACGTCCTAAGCAATAAAACGTCCATCAAAATGAACTTTGGTGCTTTACTACATCAGTTGCCTGAGGAACAGAGGAAGATAGTAAGGAAAATTGAGAACATTTGTAAGAAACTAGTAAACTGCAACTTCGCTGTCACATTTAACGACATTTGCATATATATATATATATATATATATATATATATATATATATATATATATATATATATATATATATATGTGTATATATATATATATATATATATATATATATATATAGTAACAGAATGTACTGGTCACTTTTTACTATGTATGTATTTGTAATAGCCACAATGCCCTCTTAACTTGTCAAATTCTTCGCGCTTTTAGATACGCTTGTCGCTATAAAGGCTTAGATCCAAGTGCAAAGAGTATGAAGCAATTATGATGTCCTGTAGCGGGAGACGAACCCGTGTTACCATAATCTCAACAAGATCACTTTGTCGACCTGACCACGAGACAAGCGTAACCAAAAAGCTTGAAGAATTTGAGAGGTTAAGAGGGCATTGTGGCTATAACAATTACATATATATATATATATATATATATATATATATATATATATATATATATATATATATTTATATATATATATATATATATCTACATGTATATATATATATATATATATAGATATATATATATATATATATATATATATATATATATATATATATAATATATATATATATATAGTATATATATATATATATATATATATATATATATAGTATATATGTGTGTGTGTGTGTGTGTGTGTGTGCTGTTTAGTTTAAGAACTAATATTTAAAAATCGCGTAGATACAGCACTTTGCAAATTTCACCACGCCTGAGATTATTCAGGTTTCTCAAAGGTCCATCCCCCTCATTACAAAACACTGAAATTGTCAGTGAAATCCTGTAGAATTCAACCTTAAATCTCGGAGGTACTTTGTATTTTTTAGCAACTCGCCAGTTCTTTTAATTACTAGAGAATTTTTGCCAAAGACCAAGCGCTGGGGCCTATGAGGTCATTCAACGTTGAAAGGGAAATTGAGGGTAAAAGGTTTGAAAGTGGCAACATGATGAAAGCCTCGCAGTTGCACAATGAAGCAATTGTTAGGAGAGGGTGGAAAGTAAGATTATATATATATATATATATATATATAATATATATATATATATATATATATATATATATATATATATATATATAGTGTGAGCGCGTGCGTATGAGGAGGACTACATCAAATCCCAGCAATGAATTGATGCCTGCTGATTATTCTGAAATCAGACATTAAGCAATAGGGAATCTAAAGAATAATTACGACAATTCCGAGCTAAAGTTGGTTCTAGTTATAATTTCAGATGTCTCATCCGAAGTTTCAAGTCTTCGGTTCGCATCAACTGCAATTAATAAACTTCGTTAACAATTAAACTTAACACGAGATAGAAATTGTTACTTGGCTCCGAGGACACGAAGCATTATGACAACTCGGAATGACAAATGATGTACAAATGGTAACCATATGAGGGGGAGAAGTGAAGCTGCGTCGTGATTTTCCGTCTTTGAGAGACTGTGCATGCGTGGGATGTATCTTACAGTTATAGTGAAGAAACGCAAAATCTCTTTCTCAGAACCTTCTTCTTCTTCTAAGCTTAAGCCCTTGTCGAGGTCGCTGTTTTTAATGAGCCTCCTCCAACTGTTTGTATCTTCAACGGCTCATTTCATAAATTGTTTTGGCAGATGTATGATAGACGGATGCCCTTCCTGACTCCAAACTTCCCTCTCTATCCGGGCTTGAGATCGGAAGTGAGTTGGGCTGGCTTTCCCCCGGTGGCTGGGTTCTTTCTCAGATTATAAGTTACACATACTGAACAATATGTAGGAGGTACTTTTCTTATTCCCAAAGAGTCTGTCGTATTGAAAAATCTATTATTTTCTCTTCCTTTTACATCTTGGCTTTGTTTCTGTGGTGATAAAGCAGAGCTCTTCTCTTAAACAGCAATGTCTCCGTTTTCCTAGACACATAAAAACCTTTCTCTGTGCAGAGGTTGTTCTATTACTTCGCTTACGGTTTAATCCACAGTGTTCCATTCTTCGTTTTATTTGATCGTTTTCCAATTATAAATGACAATTACCACCGCTTCCTATTACTAGTATTTGCACCCATCGGATATTGCTTCTTTTTGCTTTGTAAAGAAAAAATCTAAAGGGTTATTTCTCTTCCGCCTTTTTCATGCATCCAGTTGCTCATATTTATTTTCCTAATCAAGGTTGTGTCATTAGTAACAAAAAGCCTGAGTTTACATTTCGTTCCTTCACGGGAAACCAAATGTTTCCCAATGCAGATACGTGCTTTATTCTAATAAATACAGTTATCGTAATTAAAAATATGCTTCCCTCATGTACCTTGGAAACACCAGTTAGCTTTCCGTGTACTCTAAAAATAGCAGGATTACTCTGTAACTTCAGCACTAGAGAATCTGGCTCATCTCAAAGATCTTCCAGGTACTACATCTCTCAACCACGTTACTAATTCCAGAGTAATTATCTTTTAAACAAATAAATTTTATTAATTTTACGAGTCATTTCGTTTCTTAACAATTCTCTCATTTTTCCCATGTTTAGCTTCCCCGTTCTTATATGTCATTAAGATACTAATGTTTTGCAGTTATTACCTGCTTCTCAGCAGCTAACAATCAGAAGTCTGTAGGCCTCTTGTGATTATCCGCACATGCGCAAACACACGTCAGCACTCAATGTGTCCGCTGATTCGTTTTCTCGTCATTTCTTGTGGATCTATATTATTCCCACTTTCTTATGAATGATCACAGAAGTTTGACTTAATTATATATAATTTGATTTTTCGTCTAACACAAAAAACAGCAAAAAAAAAAAAAAACTCACTCGCAAACACAAACAGGCGCGCTTCCTTTTTTCCAGCCGAAAGTTGTGAACTATTTTTGTCAGAATCACAGATTGCCACTTAATATGCTAATATGCAATTATTGGTTTGCGTAGCCAATCGCCCACCGGTCACTTTAGTGTTATCGAAAGCAGTGTTAGTAATTAGAGAGAATGTCATTTTTTTGTGACTTTTTTTTTTTCAGTCGTGTCTTTAAAAGTGAGCGTTCGGCAGACAGCCAAGTGATCACATTGTCCAATAACTCATTACGGAGGGATCGTCTCGATTTTCTTGCAGGACGGAAGAGTTTCAGCTTCGTTTCGTCTCTTCTTCGAGTTTCGTCGGTTTCGCTCTCTTTCTTCTGCGCTGTTGGAGTTCTGCGAATTTGCGTGTGGGGTGAACAGTTGCAGGCAGCGCGTCACGACTGAAAAATGAGAAGGAATGGGATTACATTTTTATAAGCATAACTATAGAAATTGTAGGTAATAAATGGAAGTTTACGTGTTAAGTGCATTCTTCATGCTTTCTAAAGGAGATATTAAAGATAACTAATGATTTAAATACATTATATATATATAGATATATATACATACACAAACACAGACACACACATATATACTGTGTGTGTATATGTATGTATATATATACATATATATATATATATATATATATATATATATATATATATATATATATATATATAGTGTGTGTGTGTGTGTGTGTATGTATATGTATATATATATTTATATTTGAATATGTGTACACATATATATGTGTATGTGCATATGTGCTTGTCTGTGTCAGTGCATGTGCATATGTGTATGTACGTATGTCTTAAGTAGATCTGCAAGAGTCCATTTAATGGCTGAGAATGTGAAGTTAAAATTGTATTAGAGTAAAAGCAGACATAATAAAAACATTGTACACGGCATGTTGCAATTTACTCTTAATTAGTGTTGCTCAGTCTTGTTCCACTTGCATGCGGGTGTCATTGTAACAATGGATGACTGTGCTTCGTTAGAATAGCCCTGAAAAAATGTCTATTTTATGCTGTATTTCAGATGTAAGTGTTTCATTACTTAAAAGATCAAGCTTTTTTTCTTCATTTTGATTATCCAGATTGGTAGGTGTTTAAAACATTAAATAAAATATTAAAGTACTGTAAATTGTAACGCCAATTAAAACCAAGGATTTAGAAATGTTACCAGAGTGTTATAGATTCCAAATGCTTTAGGAGTTTAAGAAAATAAATACTGCTCAAGAAGTCCATATATACATACATATATATATATAAATATACACACTATATATATATATATATATATATATATATATATATATATATATATATGTATGGATGTATGTATACGTGTTGTCTGTGTGTGTGTATGTGTTCCATGGATAACTCGGGAACGCATTGAGCAATTTCAACCACACTTGGTATACATATGAATTACTATCTAGAAAAGAATACTATGGTGAAAGACATCACTAGGAAGGGCTTCCCTGAAACGGGGCTAGTTCTGCCCGTAGACTTAGTTAAAGTCCTCTTGGGCCTCCGTAGGCTCATAGGGCAGGCACTGATCTCCTGTTTCTTAGGCCGACAGCCAGTGTAAGAACAGGTCCCAATGCCTATTACACATGGCCAGTGTGTCGCAAGGCCCACTGTTGAACTCCCCAGCCCGAGGGCTGGTACCTTAAATAAACTCTTCAGGTTCATCATACCTCATTTTGGTATATATATGACTTACTATCTGGAAAAGAATACTGTGGGTGGGGTAAGACATCACTGGCATCATAGGGGGTGTGGATGGGAAGGGGGTAACGTAAAAATAACCGAAAACGACAGATATTAGCGCCTAATCCATAGTTTTCAAGGTCACTGAGATGAATAGTGACACTCCCGATTTCCTTAAGTCAAGTTCAGCCCCAATAGGAAGGTGGGGTGAGAAGGGATGAAAAATAATATTTTAAAAATACAGATATTAGTGTCTAATCCATAGTTTTCGAGGTCACCTGAGATGAATGGTGACACTCCCAATGCTCTTTAATCCAAGTTCAACCCTGATAAGAAGCGGGGTGAGAAGGGGTGAATAATAAAATGTCAAAAATGACAGATATTAATGTCTAATCTATAGTGTTCAAGGTCGCTGATATGAATAGTGACAGTCCCGATTTCCCTTTAAGTCAAAGTTCAGCCCTGATAGGAAGAGTGGAGTGAGAAGGGTTGAAATATAAAATGTCAAAAATGCTGGCCAGTGTAATTGGAGCAACTATCTTAACAGGAAAGAGAGAGAGAGAGAGAGTGTGTGGGTGTGTGTAGAGGGGGTGATAGGGAGGAGAAAGAGGGAAAGAGTGAGGGGGCGAGAGAGAGAGAGAGAGAGAGAGAGAGAGAGAGAGTATATCGGTTGTCATTCAGAGTTTTCCTGGCAGCGCTGCGATAGTCAGCTAATCTTCTTCTTCTTCTTCTTTTAACGTGCTTTTATATATATATATATATATATATATATATATATATATATATATATATATATATATGTGTGTGTGTGTGTGTGTGTATAATAATGTATGTATATGTGTATATACAGTATGTATGTGTGTGCACGTATATATATATATATATATATATATATATATATGAGTTTTTATCACATCACCGTGATTCATATACAATCAGTATACCTCACTTGCTAGCCGTGTGGGTTAAGCGTCCACTGTAGTCGTGAGTTCTTGTCCGTCGCTGGTTCGAGCCCACGGGACGACGAACTTATTATCAACTAAAAAAATTCCCCTCGGTAACATATATGAAAATATATTATTTCCGAGGTAGAGCGAATTGGATATTAAAGGACGTTTGTAGCTTACTGATTATATATATATGTATATATGTATATATATATATACACATTACACAAATATATATACATATATATGTATATATCCATATAAATACTTATGGGCATATATACTCATATATGCCCATAAGTATTTATATGGATATATACATATATATGTATATATATTTGTGTAATGTGTATATATATATACATATATATATAATCAGTAAGCTACAAACGTCCTTTAATATATATATATATATATATATATATATATATATATATATATATATATATATATATATATATATATATATATTCATATATACAGTGTATATATACATATATATATATATGTATATATACACTGTATATATATATATATATATATATATATATGTGTGTGTGTGTGTGTGTAATTGTTTGTATGTATATGTGTGTGATCACCTTTGTTGGCTCTGAAACCCGGCGTGTACAGTAAATATTCCATTACAAGCCATCATTATGAGACCATGATCCTCTTTTAAAGAAGAAGCATTGTGGTCAGAGCGCTGTTTGTCAAAGAAGCTTATGTCCTGTTGTTGTACGATAAGATGGCAGACAGGTTTGAGCAGATGTTGAGGAAAGCGGAAGGAAAAAAAGGAGAAAGAAGTCAGTACACCACAGCTATAAAAAAAATTATATATATCTATGATGTATATATACAGTAGCTAGTTAAATGGATATAAGTATATATATGTATATATAAATATATATACAGTAAATTTATATTTCTTTACCTATGCTGTACTGCCGCCTTATATATATATATATATATATATATATATATATATATATATATATATATATATATATATATATATATATATATTTATATTTGAGTGTTGCACTATAAGAATTTAACTGTATAGTACATCACATGCATATTCAGTTACACAGCAATTTTTAAGCATTTCAAACGCATTACGCTAATTTTCATTTATATTCCAATCAGTACCGTAGTTTCTGCGAACACCAACCATTCCAGACTCACTTCAATACCCATTTCCTTATCACGGAACCTTGACCTACATCTGCTGCCCTTTCTCTGACTTTTCGTATCCTCCATCTGTCTATAAATTAAACAATCCTGGAAACGTGTTGGATATCTGTCTCAGACACTCTTCATCGCCAAACCAGTCACTTTCCTGGTTACATTTTCTAACACAGTCTTTGCTTCCATAATAGCAACTTATCTTCTATACCATACATTCTCAGTCCACTACATATTTTCTGTCTGATTAGTCCATCATATGTTTTTTTTTTTCAGGCATATGTAGCCACCTACAGCTTTTTCAGTTGACTTTCAAGCTTTTCACGGAACATTTCCAAAAAGAATACTTGGTGCACGCACCTCCCTCTTTGTCTAAACCCACACTGTTCTTCTATCAGCCACTCTGTCATATGTCTTACTTTCTGAATCAAAATCTTACCAAATAACATCCTTTTTATACCGAGTAATGCCATGTACTGTGCTTTTCACAGTATCCTCTGTCACTTCTGCCTTCAAACAAAGAAACTTGTTTTCCCGGTCTCCAGTCCTGAGGAACCTTTCCCTCATTTAAGTATACCATACCAATTCTGGTCAGCCACTCAATTCCACTATCACCACCATACATTTGACCCCGTCCAGTCCCAGTGTCTTTCTGCTCTTGAACCTAGCAACCAATTTCCGAGCTTACGTCCTCACAGTCACTTCCACAAGTATTCTCCAATTCACATATAGCCTTTCAAGTCATACAACATTCATCTCTGTCTTCTGTCCTCCACACTCAGTAAATCTTCAAAATACTCACTCCTTCGTGTATTTATATATTTATTTACTTATATACTTATTTATGTATGTATTTAATTACTTATTTTTTTTAAGTTTTTGCCAATCTAAAGATAGAAATTACTTGAGATAAATAGAAAGAGAGTGTTTATGTGTATATGTAACTCCGCACGAGAGAGAGAGAGAGAGAGAGAGAGAGAGAGAGAGAGAGAGAGAGAGAGAGAGAGAGAGAGAGAGAGAGAGAGAGAGAGTGTGTGTAATATTTCATCAAGACCTTTGAATGAAATTTCTGAGATGCTTATTATCATATTTCAGATATATATCAGAGCCCTGAACAGTACCCAGGATCCCTTGGAAGAACACAACGTAAGTAAGCTACTTAAAGTTTCATTTATGGCACCCGCGCAACCATACAAGAATCGCAAGAGAAACGCGCGGGGCAGCTCCGATTCCAGAATCGCGCAGGAGGCAAACCCACGGAAAGAGGTGAACCGTATCAATCAGAAATCGATAATCCCTCGGGATTGGGAGGGATGGAGCTGGTGGGGATGCGATCGTGAGTGTTATGGGCCATAGTTCAGCCGCGATACTAAAGTGTACGCGGATGCCTTGTTTAAAAAGAGTCTTAAAGGATGAGAGGCGGAGGGAATTTAGAAGATTACCCTAACTCTCCGATTGCCTCAAGGCTGGCTGCTGGGACCCGCAGTTTGTTACGGGGGAATATCGGAAGAGGGGTCGGGGGTAGAGAGGAGCTGGAATAGGAACGGTTAGGGGTAGAGGTGGATGTCCCCCTCCCTCTTTCCCCTCCTCATCTTTCCTATCCCCCCCCCCTACAAATCCGAGAGAGACACTAGGGTTTCATTTTCGTAAGTCCGAGTTCCATGAAGTGGAGCTGCCAACAATGCAGCATATCATGAAAGTTAAAAAAGGTATAACATGTATTCATACTGAGGAAAGAACATAACTGGTTAAAATCAACGAAATCATGAGGAGAAAATCACATATGGCAGTAAGAAATTAGTAGATATATATACATATATATATATATATATATATATATATATATATATATATATATATATATATATATATATATATATATATATTTATATATATATATATATATAATTATGTAATATATAATATAATAATATATATATATATATATGTGTGTGTGTGTGTGTGTGTGTGCGGGCGTATATACTGTATATATATATATATATATATATATATATATATATATATATATATATATATATATATATATATATATATATATGAGAGAGAGAGAGAGATAGAGAGAGAATGTAGATTTTCGACAACGAGCCCAATAAGAATTTTGAAAATTAACGATTTATGGTAAGCGGAAAATTCATATGAAATAAATAATTAGGTCGAACCAAATAAACGCATTTGCTTAGAAAAAAGTTCAGAAACATCAATAATCGAAGAAGAGGGAGACTGAAAACAGGTAAACGAATAGATAGGCAAAGAAAGGAAAGAGAAAAATGAAAGAAAGAGTGATGGGAAGACAAGCCTCGAGAGAGAAAAAGAGGGAGAGAGAGAGGTATGGTACGACCATTTTTATAAAGCAATATGTAAAGAATTTATGGACGGGTCCCAATCCCTACTTATACGTCTTAGCTCGTAAAGTAATGATATCACAAGCTCCTGTTTTAAGTTATTTGTTTACTCGTGGCAGATATTGGGGGATATGTTTTACCCCGAATACGGAGGATCGCTTTCCCGTGAGGGAAATGAACGCACCTGTGGTCGGTAATACTGCGCTAGTATATGATGGCTTCGGTATTTATCTCGTAACGTCGATTCGCGTATTTGATTCAGAGATTTGCAACAAACGTATTCCGTGTCTCTTCATGGCTGGTCACTGTCGGTCACTTCTGTAATTTGTAAAATTCATCATCACTAGTTTCCTTCCTTTTTTCCAAAATTTCATATATTTTCAATATGTTCTGTTTGCCAGACGCTGTCTTATTCTTTCTGTAATTTTATAAATTCATAATCACTACATTCCTTTATTTTTCTCCAGATTTCACTTATTTTCAATATGCTCTGTCTGTCAGGCACTGTATTAGCCTCTAAGAATGTTTAAATTATTTCTGTACATTTTCTGAAGCTTCCCGTCTTAGGAGACAGCTTCAGTACCTTATGAAAGACTACCAGGTCATTGACTAAGAACCCTCCCCTTGAAAGACACAGTTGTATATGCAATAGGAAGAGGGTAGAGAATTCCAAATCCTTCCCAAAAACCGACAGAGTTGCACCACTCCCTAGCTGTCTTAAGTAGTTCCACCTAAAGGGATACTGGCAGGCCCGTGACAGCTACCTAGTTACCATGGATCTTGCTGACGCATGCGCGCTTCGACGGAATGGTCGTTGGTTTGGAATAGGTGCAATAAAAACCATTCATTCCCGCTTGGGTAACATAGTTGCACGCGTACCATGAGCAGATATCTCGATGTAGCCATTCCCGCAGTCATCTAATCAGCCTCTTTGTTAATTCTGTTGTGTGTATGTGTCTTTTTTTTTTTTTTTTTTTTGTAACTCCCAATAGCCGAACTCGTGCCGTTTTCTTACAATAGATTAAAGTCGGTAAAGATATAACTTTACTATCCCATGAGGAAATTTTCAAAATCCTAGACCTATAATTTCTTAAATATCGTTAGATTTGGAACTGTTTCTGTCACAAGTGACAGCTGTTTAACCTCAGGTCTTTGGTTATGTCTCTACAGTGTGTTGGAAAACTGTAAAAAATGTTCCATACGAATAGGGTTCATCTTTTGAATAATACTAATAATAATAATAATAATAATAATAATAATAATAATAATAATATCATCAGAAACATATCACAGCCACCTCTTTTAGACCCCCCTCATTAGAGAATAGCTAAATTCATCTTTCCAGATCAAAATAAGTATTGATTTTCGAGAGTCTAAAATAAAAAATGATTACGATCCAACTTTCAAATTGCTTTCTTTTAGAGCATAAATCTTGTCTCTTCCAACACACAAAAAGAAGACGATTCAATATTGAAAACAGTGTTAAGCTTGTGACCTTTGCAAGTAGGTCAGTGCCACTCATACTGGTCAAGTGGCAAGATCAGCTACAGAGTACCTGTTTAATATGATCTAGATAAAACACAAGTAAAAAATGCGCCGAAATTTATTTGGCGCAATCGAGTTTTCTGTGCAACCGCTACAGCGGATAATCAAGGCCACCGAAAGTAGATCTATCTTTTGGTGGTCTCGGTATAATGCTGTATGAGTCACGGCCCACGAAACTCTCAGCCGGCCGTGGTGGCCTGTGGTGTTGCGTTGCCAGAAGCACGATTATGGCTAACTTTAACCTTCAATAAATAAAAACTACTGAGGCTAGAGGGCTGCAATTTGGAATGTTTGATGATTGGAGGGTGGATGATCAACATACCAATTTTCAGCCCTCTAGCGTCAGTAGTTTTTAAGATCTAAGGGCGGACATAAAAAGTACGGATGGACAGATAAAGTCCACAAAAGTTTCCTTTTGAGAAAACTAAAAAGAACCAGAAAGAATAATTAGCTATTGGAGCAATGATGACTTAGTTAATGTAAATAGCCTTCATCCATGACCCTGAATTACAAACATATAAGTACATAGACTCACACAGACAGGCATACAGAAAGTTAAATAGATAGAACGATGGATAAATACATAGATTGATATATAGATAGAATTGCGATGACAGACAAATCGGGTCTTTTACATGCAGCAAAAAGTGCCTTTGGATAAACTCTACGGGATAATATAATCATATTTCAGTTTGTCTTTAACATGAAAATATTTGCTTTAAGAACGATTACGAATCTGAAATTTCGAGCAAAATTTTAAAATCACACCGCCTGGACCTGGAAACCCTTTAAAAAATTATTGAAAAATGGTAATTTTCAATACTGAATCATCTTTCTGTGTGTTGGAAGAGACAAGATTTATGCTCTAAAAGAAAGCAATTTGAAAGTTGGATCGCAATAATTTCTTACTTTAGACTCTCGAAAACTAATACTTATTTTGATCTGGAGAGATGTATTTAGCTATTCTCTAGTAAGGGGGTCTAAAAGAGGTGGTTGTGACATGTTTCTGATATTATTATTATTATTATTATTATTATTATTATTATTATTATTATTATTATTATTATTATTATTATTAAGGGAGTAGACACTCTTTTAAACAGGTCTTTTTAAAAAGGATGGCTGTATTATGCGAATTTATCTTATATAGTGTCTTTTCTATCCTCCTTATGATTCGCTTTTCAGGCTCAGCGATATTAGTCAGTAACTGGCCAATATTCATGTTGGAAAAGGACAGTGTGCGGAATATTGGAAGTCTTTTATTAAAATATCCAATCAGAAATCGTTCGTCTGGGTTCAGGTTCTATTCTAGGTACCGTCGACAGAGGATGACCAACGAGCTGGTCGAAACATGTCGACGGTACCTAGAATAGGACCTGAACCCAGACGAACAATTTCTGATTGGATATTTTAATAAAAGACTTCCAATATTCCGCACACTGTCCTTTTCCAACATGAATATCGGCCAGTTACCGACTAACATCGCTGAGCCTGAAAAGCGAATCATAAGGAGGATAGAAAAGACACTATATAAGATAAATTCGCATAATACAGCCATCCTTTTTAATAAGACCTATTATTATTATTATTATTATTATTATTATTATTATTATTATTATTATTATTATTATTATTATTATTATTATTATTATTATTCAAAAGATGAACTCTATTCGTATGGAACAAGCCCACAGGGGCCACTGACCTGAAATTCAAGCTTCCAAAGAGTACTGGGGTGTTCATTCGAAAGAAGTAACAGAAGGTAATGGGAAATACAGAAAGAGGAGATCAGTTATTAGAAAAAAAAGATAATTCAACAAATAATTAAGTAAAAATGTAAGTAAATGGTAATAGCTTTTAATCTGTGAGCTAGAATAAAGGAGCACAGTAAAATGTATATGCAAAAGACAATGGAGTTTAACTTTTATCTCCTTATTTTTCTTACATTGGGACTACTCTTATTATATTTCCCTTATTTCCACGATTTTCTTTTCTTTCTTCATCTACTGTACTGTCATACAGCGAAGATTCCACCCTTAAATCGGATCTGTTTATTAAAAGATAAACTTTTATTTCCAAGAATTAATAAAAAAAAAAATACTTCAAACATGACAAGGTTCTTGACATAAAATTATGATAAACTTGCATAAGGTTTAATGAATTGTCTGCCTATTTGCTTTTTGTAAGATAATTACCAATTACCTAAGACGCACAGGAATAACTTTATTTGTCTTTCATTGTAGAAAGTATGAAAAAGTCCAATTTCTGTTTGGTCATATTCCTTGAAATTCTCGCATGGTTTCTCAACGGCTTCCTCCTTCTTATCCTGATGGATTTCATCATTTCTGAAACCTGCCTAAACTCACTGATGATTGGCAGTTATTCAGAAATTTAGTTCGAATAGAATAGAATAAAATATAGAATTTAGGCCAAAGGCCAAGCGCGGGGACCTATGAGGTCATTCAGCGGTGAAACGGAAATTGAAAGTAAAAAGTTCTGAAAGGTGTAGCAGGAGGAAAACCTCGCAGTTGCACTATTAAAGAATTGTTGGGAGAGGGTGGAAAATGAAATGGAAGGAAGAGAATATGAACGTAGGTACAGTAAAGGGAATGAAAGGGGTTGCAGCTAGTGGCCGAAGGGACGCTGCAAAGAACCGTAAATAATGCCTACAGTCGACCGCATAAGGTGCACTGACAGCACTACCCCCCCTACTGGGGAAATTTAGTTCATTCAGTGAGAGGCTTCCTGGAGCCTAGGGTAGGACTTTTTCCATATGATGGCTGTCGTATTATTCACAAAAGGTTGAGCCTCATAAACTTTGAGATTAATTTTTGCCAGTTGATAGTATATCACCAATTTGCAGGTTGAAATGGTTCTGAAAGTTTTGTCCTGGACATTTCATTGTAAACGTAAACTGCCTGGAGCATTGGTGCATATGATTTTTTTGATCCTTTACTGAATATCGTTATTCAGAAAGAGACTCTCATTGCTATTTGTAAGTCTTCCAAAATTGTTTGTGGATGAACTTCATTGGATTTGCCATCATGATAACCAATGTTTATCCAGTGTTCATAATACAAGTCAGTAAGATTGACAACACTGGCAAAGATGAGGATGTTGATAACATTAAATATTATTACCATTATATATCAATGCACAGTTCCGTGTTTTCTGCAGTCGTCACTTTTTTTTTTTTTTTTTTTTTTTGCAAAGTAAATAAATGGATCATAACGACCACATGAACAAACGACCTCTAAAGAGTGCGCCATCCAGGTAACGTACTTTGTTTCCGTTGCTAATCATCGTTTTTATTCTCTACAACGGCCTTGTATTGGCTATAGAGCCGCCCGTGAATCGCCCAGGTAGAGCGTATTAAGCTGTATTTCCTTCTGCCGCGTTTGCCAAAATTTAATTAACTAAAGCTTCCGAGATAGTTTCTAATTCTGAAGACCACACAAAGCTCGTTTCGCTGCGGGACGTCACGTAGCGCAAAATCGGCCAAATACGGCGGTTTTTTCTCTTCCTTTTAAACCCGGTGGCGAGTTTCGCGTGGGAATGACGCCATCCAGGAGATAGCTGACAGTGTTGCCAGAACCCAGGTGAAAGGATGTTTCGACGTTTACTCTTAGTTATAATAGTATATACTTCCGTTATGTTTTATCCCTCGTCTGTTTTATATAAATTACTGCATTTTTATCCTAGTATTAGTCCCGAACACAATAGAGTACACAGAGATAATGCGTATGACATTTGTTAGATAAAAGGGCGCATGGCAACTCCGACCACCAGCGGGCTCAGGTGGCGACTTTATCGGGTAATGGCTGGCGCGGTCGTCACTCAGAGAGCGGCTATCACAAGACCAACCGCCAGAAGGCATGCCACCACCATCCTCGCCACCACACCCAAGTGCGACCAAAACATCTCCACCACCACTATCACCATCACCACCACCACCACCACCAGACCCACACCGCCGATGTAGAAAGTTACAGAGGAGACGATCGTGTTGTTTATGCTTAAGGGATAAAGCATAATAAAGTCGGTCTTGCAACCTTTGTGGGGGGAAAACTAATGTCACTGTATTTTTGTTGTTGTTTTCATTCAGATGACATCTTTATAGAAGCAGGAAATTTTGGTAATCAGAATCTGATATATACGCACATACATACATGCACATATATTTATGTGTTTATATATATGTGTATGTATATATATATATATATATATATATATATATATATATATATATATATATATATATATATATATATATATACACATATATATATATATATATATATATATATATATATATATACATATTTGTATATATATACATGTGTGTGCCAACAGATTAAAAAGAGTAAAATTAACAGCATCAAGTTTTTATAATCCAGTCGGTATCACATACCTCAGACTATTAATTTCAAAATTACTCATCACTAACCATCCATTGACGGAAAGAAAGAAGACAAAGATAACAATACAGGTAGAAGAATGATCAGTGACTACGAGCGAAAGAAGGATTGTGACTGAATACCTAAGTATGTATGTGAAGGATTAGCTGGAAAACTTCATAATCTTATTATCACGAATCCTTTTGACAATATTTTATCAGTGTCGTTTACATACGGCCGATTAAAGAACTAAACAGAGTTCTTGACTAGACAGAAGAAAGGAAAACTTAAAAGGATTAAAAATAAACTATTAAATAGATATCAAAATTTCAACCGAGAGAGAATACATTCGCCTTTTTTTATATTCACTTTCATTACTTCATTCCCTTACTCACTACGAGTCACCTTGCTGCCATCTAACCCCAAATTTGTGGGGGAGGGGGGGGGACCTTCTGTCACACACACATGCAACTGTTAAATGAGCAAGTTAACCATCATTAAGGTCACAGATAAATAACGTCTAGACAAAAAAGAGAACTTTAATTTTTAACCAGGAGACATATTTTAAAAGAGAAAATCAACTTTTCCAGCCTTCATGGAACTCGATGAAGCAAATACTGGAGACAAAATATGATCGTTTATTGTAATATTCGATTTAGTTAAGCCAAAGGCAAGAGAAGGAACCAGGGAATATGGCGAGCCCAAGGCCAAAAAATTTTCAGCAAAATATTCATTCTAAAAACAGGGCAACATCGTTCAGTGTTTTATCCACAACTCTCTCTCTCTCTCTCTCTCTCTCTCTCTCTCTCTCTCTCTCTCTCTCTCTCTCTCTCTCTCTCTCTCTCGCCACTGGAAAACTACTGTTGATGCAACATTGCATTGCATGTCTTCATCAGTTTATCTACGTTCTTTCCAAACCTTTTGCATATTACATCACTATACAATCTCACAACCCTCATTAGGAAGATTTCTCAATTTAATAAATAAGAAAGTGACAAATCCTACGATATCCATTCAAAAACCCGAAGGCTTGTAAACTAAAAATGTTGATATCTCCCCATGATTTATCTTGAGCCGTGAGGATTTGTGTGCACGTAAGTAGTGTTATAAGCATCAAAAACTTCGTTTTTGTGCTTGGAATGTTTCCCGCGTCCTCAATTTCCTCTTCGGTTTGTGAGGTAACAGTGGTAAAACAAGTCCTTTTTTTTTGTTTTAAGTTTGTCGAGTGTGAGAGAGAGAGAGGGGGGGGTGTTGGTTAGAGAGAGAGAAAGGGCAAAAGAAATCCTCCTGAAAGGATCATTCCAGCTTTCGTTAATATATAGAGTCGGAAAGAGACAAATCTGCTCGTGTTCGGGACGCCCAAATCCCCCGCTGATCTCGGCGAGATCCCTCAAAATGAGACGGATTTTTAGCCGAGCGCCGAGAAAAGTGCGCTAACACACTCCGCCTGAAAAGCAACTCGAGGCTTTTTAGTGGCTCTAAGCCTCTTACCGGAGAACGCTAAGACCCCCCCTGACCACCTGTGTTTATGCGGCCGGGGTGAAAAGTGTGATCTCGTCGACAAAAAAGAACACAGAGGCTTCCAGTGTTCGTAATCATCCGCCAAAGAACAGGTGAATCTCGGATTACGTCCTCCTCTCATTTGCTCCTGTGTATTCAAGTGCTTTGCGTCTTTCCGTGTCTGGTCTTTTTTTTTTTATGAGTTATTCTGCGCACTTGCCTGTAACCACATCCATCTTATTTTCTTTTCACTCCTGTTGCCATTTATTCTTACGGGCTGTGGAACAAAACGAGTAGAAAGGAATTAGTTAAAATCAAATTTACTGGAGGGTAGCAGAGATGTGATAGAATGAATTGCCAAACATAAGATTGAATGAGGTACACAGCATAAAAAATGAACATTTTCTATGAGACACTTGAAACTGATGTGAAAACGAGAAGGGGATGGTCAGAAGAGTTATTACGAAAGTCAAAGTAAATAAATTGTAGTGAACTGAGAAGAAAGCAAAGTATTGAATCTCAAGACGAGCTTTTGCTAAAAACCAGTGCATGATATGTTGTTAGAAAACAAAACCTTGACAGAAGGAAGGATCGGACGGTTTTTAGTTTTCTGAAAAAGAAAACTATTGTTCCGGCTTTGTTTTCTGTCCGCCCTCAGATCTTAAAAACTACTGAGGCTAGAGGGCTGAAAATTGGTATGTTGATCACCCGCCCTCCAGTCATTAAACACACCAAATTGCAGCCGTCTAGCCTCAGTAGTTTTGATTTAATTTAAGGTTAAAGTTGGCCATAATCGTGCTCCTGGCAACGATATACGATAGGCCACCACCGGGCCGTGTTTAAAGTTTCATGGGCCGTGGCTCATACAGCATTACACCAAGACCACCGAAAAATAGATCTATTTTCGATGCCTTTGGTTATACGCTGTACAGAAAACTCGATTGCGCCGAAGAAACTGTGGCACATTTTTTACCTGTTTTAAAGGGCTGCTGATACTGATGAAGCAAGACAGCTACGTTTCCTGCACAGACGCGGTACTATGACTGGCGGAACAGAGGGTTCTGCGCGTCGAGAAATACCTTAATGTTCGTAGTTTCCACAAAACTAGTTCGATTCAGAGACGAAGTAGACACAGCCCTCATTCCTCCGTTCAGGTTCAAACTGTTCTTTCTAAAAAGATCCTCCCACAAGTATTATATTGCCAATGTTGCAAAGCTGTTGCATAGATCCAGAGATATTTTTTACTTATATTTTGCAGACGGGATTTTCAGCTGTATTCCCCTTAGAAAAACCTACTGGGATACGTTCTTATATAATTTCCAAGACCACAGAAGCCGATTTTACTCTAAAAAATTTTTCTCATACTTTAATCATACACAACAGTTACTAACATTCTTGCGCCATATACACAGTGGAAGTGAAGGCAAACATTGTAAAACTAAGATTGGGGAGAAACTTGATTGTCACTGGTAACCAAGGTATTAACTTACGAATGGATTGTTGAGCCAGCCCTCTTTTGTGGGAGTGAAGTGTGGATTTTGAGTACAAATAAAAGAAAAAAGTTCAAGCTGTTGGGGTGATTTGATTGTGTAGTAAATATGGTGCAAGACAAACTGAAATAGTGAGAATCGAGCAGATCTGTAGAAGTAGTATTAATAAAATACTACAGGTGAAAGGGTTTGAAGATGGTTTGGTCATATGGAAAGAGCGAAGGACAACATGCTGTTGAAAAGAATTGATATTTCAGAACTTTAAAAGGGAAAGCGGAGAGGAAGACGTGAAAAGTACTGTGTTGACTGAATTCAAGAGCTATTCTAAAGAAAGCCTTAGTATCCTGGAAGCGTGAAAGTGAGTACAAACAGAGGTGAGTGTTGCAGAGTGAAGCCTTCTCAGTAGCTGTATGAAGCAACTTATGTTTGGGACGTTTTCTGCAGGAGAGGTTAATCCACGATTCATGGGTTTCCTGGCTCTTGTACTTATCAATAGTTACTAATATAATACGTGGGTTGTAAGGTCTGTATGGTTTACCATTCAGCAACATGCTCTGAATGAACTGTTGACAGTGGTCCTCATGGTTGGGCCAACTCTCACCTATGGTTCCTGCGTATTTAGACAGCAACCGGCACCTCAAGTACACAACGTTAGCTCACACACACACACACATATATATATTATATATATATGTGTATATATAATTATATATATGTACATATACATATACATATATACATATATATATATATATATATATATACATATATACATATATATATATATATATATATATATATGTATGTATGTATATATATACTGTATATATATATATATATATATATATATATATATATATATATATATATATATATTGTATATATAAATATAGATTCAGAATTATGAGGTGATAATGAAACTTCTGTTCTCTACTGTTGGGGGAAGAGCAGGTTTTTCAGCATCTCTTCGGTTCTGTTCATAAAAATAAATAAAATTAAAATTGTTATTTTTTCTGAACAAATACTTAATTGTTCCTCAGAAAACTGAAATGTTTTCGGCTAAAGACTCGACGTCAGTGTCCCTGTTAGTGAAAAGCCAGATGGCTTTCAGTCAATCAATAAATCAAGCCAAAGGCTTCAACTGCAGATAAATGCCTTCTGTCAACAGCTATACAATTATAACTTATATTTACTTCTATAATATCTCTTCACTCAGATTAATCACTTGGCAATAAATAAATAAAAAATACTATGAATACAGTTAACACAAACAGAAGTAAAATTATATATTATTAATTATAAACACACAATAAGTTCCCACCGATCTCCTGCAGTGCATTGCTCGCTTTCTTGGGCCGGGTATTCACGCTCAGGTGTACCTGTCAGTTCATCGAAACTGGCGTTAAAACTTACGTGTGGACGACAGTTTGCGGGCGGAGTCAGTTCACTCACCAGAACTGATGAACTGATGGAATTACCTAAAGTTCTTTCGACCGACTGACAGGTGATCGCACGTGTGGACTTAGGGGTAAGCAACGATTTTATGACGGTTCGCCGCCGGATTTCGCCTGGGAAGGATCTCAGCCACTCGGACCAGAATATGAATAAACTATGTATAGGCCTAATTCATTTCATTGTTAGACTCTGCGGCGTTATTTGTAGACCGTTGTGAGTCCAAATCATATAATACAAAATTTTAAAAAATATTTCCATGTGATACAGACGATTTGGAAAACAAAATTTCCATGTGATACCAGTGCCCTGCCTTTTTATGAAAGGTATTACTAGAGAAAGTAGGCTTCATGGCCCATTTCATAATTAACTGAACCAACTCCCAGGTCTAATATAACACTATTCATTAATATTGTATGATGAAAATAGACATCTCTCTTTAATAGGCAATATTTAGTCTTAACTATTTTTAAGAGAATTGCCACAGCAGCTAGTCTGTGTGGCTCTACCTCCTTATGAGTCAGCGGAGTTTCCATGGCTGCCATGTAGTGTTGCCACGACGAAGGCTAGGCGATCACTGAAGGCGATGACCTGGAGTTGACGGTCCGACTGACAGTTCTACTCTTGACGTGTGGACGCTCATCCGTCGAACGGTCGTGGGTGAACTGACAGGTAAACCTGAGCGTGAATTCCCGGCCTTGGAAATATCTTTCATTTAAGATGCTTGAGATAATTAACTCGCTATTGCAGGATCACTGGAAATGGAATAATTTAATGTAATCTAGAACATCTCAATTATCTGTTTATACAGAAGTCATCACAGTTGTAAGTTTGACGTTTATTCAACTTTACTACACAACAGAGAAACTCCTTATGTAGTGTTATATGTGTATATATATACTGTATATATATATATATATATATATAGATATATATATATATATATATATATATATATATATATATATATATATATATATATGTATGTATGTTGTGTGTGTGTGTTTGTATAAACAGTTGCAAGTTTGACACCCCATAAGCGATATGCAACTTTATTACACTATAGAAAAAATCCTTATGTAATATTTCAGTTTTTGAGGTCAATAAATTTGTGATCATATACATTATGTGTGTATATATATACACATATATATAATATATACACATATATATGTGACCATTACACATTTCTGGTGAAATTCTCTTGCGTTGATTCTTGTACCACGGAGTAGCAGGCCGTTGTTTGCAGAATGTTTTTATCGTCCTTCATTTGTTTTTCCCTCTGCGGACGGGAGCGAATTTCAGGTTTTGATGTTGCGCATTGTTGGGTCTGCAATTTTATGGAAGCCGAAAGAATGGGGGGAGGGAGAAATTGGCCGAACTGCGCGCTCGCAATCACAAAGAGAGTTTCTTGGGAAATGCATCATATGCTTGTCCCTGGACTTATATTTAAAGGGTGGTTCATTAAGAGCGAGAACAGCGTCGACAAACAGATTTTACTTTAAGATGAGAGGCGCTTCAATAATATCCTTAGAAACTGCAGTAGAGCTTAGGAACCTGGTTAGTTAGGCATTGAATCATGGTTAAAGCCAAATCCGGTAGGGCGGGGTTAGTTCCGTCAGTGCGCCTCACTCTGTTCACTGTAGGCATTACTTGAGATTCTTTGCAGCGTCCATTCGGCTCATAGCTGTAACCCCTTTCATTCCTTTTACTGTATCTTCGTTGATATTCTCTTTTTTCTACCTTTTTTTTTTTCTTACCACCTTTCCTAACATTAGTTTCATAGTGCAACTGCGAGGCTTTCCTCCTCTTACACCTTTCAAACCTTTTACTCTCAATTTGCCTTTCAGCGTCGAATGGCCCCATAGGTCCCAATGCTTGGTCTTTGGCCTAAATTTCATATTACATGCCCAGTAGCCAAAAAACTATTATCGTTTACCGAGAAATTCTGCTCATGGTCCATACTGAACATCTTACTCTTCAGACCATGTCAACTCTTTTGCTGGATCATCAAACTGAAAATGCTTTTTTTTTCTTCTTCTTCTTCTTCTTCAAAAAATGTTAACTTATTAACTGGCAATGCGTGAATTACTACTCATCATACGTGATACAGACTGTTAAACGATTTGTTTAGACAGGTCACGTGCACGAGAAAGGAATTTATTCTGAGGGAAATTTCCATAGAAAGATTAATTTCTGTTTCTATCAATGAGTGGGACCCTATGTACAAAAACTATTATTGATATTTTTTAGACATTCTCAATCATTCTTTGCGTCGGATATGATATTCAAAGGTATGCTTTCTTATTTTAATATCGTAGTTTCGTCTCATGTGTAAGGAAATCGATAATATCTAGAAGCTACAGATTTTTTTTTCAAAGAATACGTGGATTTAGAAGCAACAGATTTTTTGTCAAAGAATACTTGGATCTAGAAGCTACAGATTTTTTTTGTCAAAGAATACGTGGATCTAGAACCTATAGATTTTTTTGTCAAAGAATACGTGGATTTAGAAGCTACGGATTTTTTGTCAAAGAATACGTGGATCTAGAAGCTACAGATTTTTTTGTCAAAGAATACGTGGATCTAGAAGCTACAGGTTTTTTTTGTCAAAGAATATGTGGACATAGAAGCTACAGATTTTTTTGTCAAAGAATACGTGGATCTAGAAGCTACAGATTTCTTTTTGTCAAAGAATACGTGAATCTAGAAGCTACAGATTTTTTGTCAAAGAATGCGTGGATCTAGAAGCTACAGATTTTTTTTGTCAAAGGATATGTGGATCTAGAAGCTCCAGATTTTTTTTGTCAGAGAATATGTGGATCTAGAAGCTACAGATTTTTTTTTTTTTGTCAAAGGATATGTGGATCTAGAAGCTACTGATTTTTTTGTCAAAGAATACGTGGATCTAGAAGCTACAGGTTTTTTTTGTCAAAGAATATGTGGACATAGAAGCTACAGATTTTTTTGTCAAAGAATACGTGGAACTAGAGGCCTCAGATTTTTTTTCAAAGAATATGTAGATCAAGAAGCTACAGATTTTTTTGTCAAAGAATACGTGGATCTAGAAGCTACAGATTTTTTTTGTCAAAGAATACGTGGATCTAGAAGCTCCAGATTTTTTTTGTCAGAGAATATGTGGATCTAGAAGCTACAGATTTTTTTTTGTCAAAGGATATGTGGATCTAGAAGCTACTGATTTTTTTGTCAAAGAATACGTGGATCTAGAAGCTACTGATTTTTTTGTCAAAGAATACGTGGATCTAGAAGCTACAGGTTTTTTTTGTCAAAGAATATGTGGACATAGAAGCTACAGATTTTTTTGTCAAAGAATACGTGGAACTAGAGGCCTCAGATTTTTTTTCAAAGAATATGTAGATCAAGAAGCTACAGATTTTTTTGTCAAAGAATACGTGGATCTAGAAGCTACAGATTTTTTTTGTCAAAGAATACGTGGATCTAGAAGCTCCAGATTTTTTTGTCAGAGAATATGTGGATCTAGAAGCTACAGATTTTTTTTTGTCAAAGGATATGTGGATCTAGAAGCTCCAGATTTTTTTTGTCAGAGAATATGTGGATCTAGAAGCTACTGATTTTTTTGTCAAAGAATACGTGGATCTAGAAGCTACAGATTTCTTTTGTCAAAGAATATGTGGAACTAGACGCTACAGATTTTTTGTCAAAGAATACGTGAATCTAGAAGCTACAGATTTTTTTGTCAAAGAATACGTGGATCTAGAAGCTCCAGATTTTTTTTGTCAGAGAATATGTGGATCTAGAAGCTACAGATTTTTTTTTTGTCAAAGGATATGTGGATCTAGAAGCTACTGATTTTTTTGTCAAAGAATACGTGGATCTAGAAGCTACAGATTTCTTTTGTCAAAGAATATGTGGAACTAGACGCTACAGATTTTTTGTCAAAGAACACGTGGATCTAGAAGCTACAGATTTTTTTGTCAAAGAATATGTGGAACTAGACGCTACAGATTTTTTGTCAAAGAACACGTGGATCTAGAAGCTACAGATTTTTTTGTCAAAGAATACGTAGGTCTAGAAGCTACAGATTTTTTTTTCGAAGAATATGTGGGTCTAGAAGATAGAGATTTTTTGTCAAAGAATACGTAGATCTAGAAGCTACAGATTTTTTGTCAAAGAATACGTGGGTCTAGAAGCTACAGATATTTTTGTCAAAGAATACGTGGATCTAGAAGCTACAGATTTTTTTTTTGCCAAAGAATATGTGGATCTAGAAGCTACAGATTTTTTTTTGTCAAAGAATATGTGGATCTAGAAGCTACAAATTTTTTTGTCAAAGAATACATAGATCTAGAAGCTACAGATTTTTTTGTCAAAGAATACATGGGTCTAGAAGCTACAGATTTTTTGTCAAAGAATACATAGATCTAGAAACTACAGCTTTTTTTTTTAAATACGTGGATCTAGAAGCTACAGATTTCTTTTTGTCAAAGAATACGTGGATCTAGAAGCTACAGATTTTTTTCAAAGAATACGTGGATCTAGAAGCTACAGATTTTTTTGTCAAAGAATATGTGGATCTAGAAGCTACAGATTTTTTTGCCAAAGAATACGTGGATCTAGAAGGTACAGATTTTTTTTGTCAAAGAATACGTGGATCTAGAAGCTACAGATTTTTTTGTCAAAGAATACGTGGATCTAGAAGCTACAGGTTTTTTTGTCAAAGAATACGTGGATCTAGAAGCTACAGATTTTTTTTGTCAAAGAATACGTGGATCTAGAAGCTACATATTTTTTTGTCAAAGAATACGTGGATCTAGAAGCTACAGATTTTTTTGTCAAAGAATACGTGGATCTCGAAGCTACAGATTTTTTTGTCAAAGAATTTGTGGATCTAGAAGCTACAGATTTTTTTGTCAAAGAATATGTTGATCTAGAAGCTACAGATTTTTTTTGTCAAAGAATTTGTGGATCTAGAAGCTACAGATTTTTTTTCAAAGAATATGTTGATCTAGAAGCTACAAATTTTTTTGTCAAAGAATACGTGTGTCTAGAAGCTACAGATATTTTTGTCAAAGAATACGTGGATCTAGAAGCTACAGATTTTTTTTGCCAAAGAATATGTGGATCTAGAAGCTACAGATTTTTTTTTTTTTTGTCAAAGAATACGTGGATCTAGAAGCTACAGATTTTTTTGTCAAAGAATACGTGGATCTCGAAGCTACAGATTTTTTTGTCAAAGAATACGTGGATCTAGAAGCTACAGATTTTTTTGTCAAAGAATACATAGATCTAGAAGCTACAGATTTTTTTTGTCAAAGAAATTGTGGATCTAGAAGCTACAGATTCTTTTTGTCAAAGAATTTGTGGATCTAGAAGCTACAGATTTTTTTTCAAAGAATATGTTGATCTAGAAGCTAGAGATTTTTTTTGTCAAAGAATACGTGGGTCTAGAATCTACAGATATTTTTGTCAAAGAATATGTGGATTTAGAAGCTACAGATTTTTTTTGCCAAAGAATACGTGGATCTAGAAGCTACAGATTTTTTTGTCAAAGAATATGTGGATCTAGAAGCTACAGATTTTTTTTGTCAAAGAATACGTAGATATAGAAGCTACCGATTTTTTTGTCAAAGAATACATGGGTCTAGAAGCTACAGATTTTTTTGTCAAAGAATACATAGATCTGGAAACTACAGATTTTTTGTTTTTAAATACGTGGATCTAGAAGCTACAGATTTCTTTTTGTCAAAGAATACGTGGATATAGAAGCTACAGATTTTTTTCAAAGAATACGTGGATCTAGAAGCTATAGATTTTTTTCAAAGAATGCGTGGATCTAGAAGCTACAAATTTTCTTTGTCAAAGAATACGTGGATCTAGAAGCTACAGATTTTTTTGCCAAAGAATACGTGGATCTAGAAGCTACAGATTTTTTTTGTGAAAGAATACGTGGATCTAGAAGCTACAGATTTTTTTGTTAAAGAATACGTGGATCTCGAAGCTACAGATTTTTTTGTCAAAGGATTTGTGGATCTAGAAGCTACAGATTTTTTTGTCTAAGAATATGTGGATCTAGAAGCTACAGATTTCTTTTGTCAAAGAATATGTGGATCTAGAAGCTACAGATTTTTTGTCAAAGAATACGTGGATCTAGAAGCTACAGATTTTTTTTGTCAAAGAATATGTGGATCTAGAAGCTACCGATTTTTTTTGTCAAAGAATACGTGGATCTAGAAGCTACAGATTTTTTTTGTCAAAGAATATGTGGATCTAGAAGCTACAAATTTTTTTGTCAAAGAATATGTGGATCTAGAAGCTACAGATTTTTTTGTCAAAGAATACGTGGATCTAGAAGCTACAGATTTTTTTGTCAAAGAATACTTGGATCTCGAAGCTACAGATTTTTTTGTCAAAGGATTTGTGGATCTAGAAGCTACAGATTTTTTTGTCTAAGAATATGTGGATCTAGAAGCTACAGATTTTTTTGTCAAAGAATACGTGGATCTAGAAGCTACAGATTTTTTTGTCAAAGAATACGTGGATCTAGAAGCTACAGATTTTTTTTGTCAAAGAATATGTGGATCTAGAAGCTACAGATTTTTTTTTTTTTTCAAAGAATACGTGGATCTAGAAGCTACAGATTTTTTTGTCAAAGAATATGTGGATCTAGAAGCTACAGATTTTTTTGTCAAAGAATATGTGGATCTAGAAGCTACAGATTTTTTTTGTCAAAGAATACGTGGATCTAGAAGCTACAGATTTTTTTGTCAAAGAATACGTGGATCTCGAAGCTACAGATTTTTTTGCCAAAGAATTTGTGGATCTAGAAGCTACAGATTTTTTTGTCAAAGAATTTGTGGATCTAGAAGCTACAGATTTTTTTGTCAAAGAATATGTGGATCTAGAAGCTACAGATTTTTTTGTCAAAGAATATGTGGATCTAGAAGCTACAGATTTTTTTGTCAAAGAATACGTGGATCTCGAAGCTACAGATTTTTTTGCCAAAGAATTTGTGGATCTAGAAGCTACAGATTTTTTTGTCAAAGAATTTGTGGATCTAGAAGCTACAGATTTTTTTGTCAAAGAATTTGTGGATCTAGAAGCTACAGATTTTTTTTCAAAGAATATGTGGATCTAGAAGCTACAGATTTTTTTGTCAAAGAATACGTGGGTCTAGAAGCTACAGATATTTTTGTCAAAGAATTTGTGGATCTAGAAGCTACAGATTTTTTTTGCTAAAGAATATGTGGATCTAGAAGCTACAGATTTTTTTGTCAAAGAATATGTGGATCTAGAAGCTACAGATTTTTTGTCAAAGAATACGTAGATCTAGAAGCTACCGATTTTTTTGTCAAAGAATACATGGGTCTAGAAGCTACAGATTTTTTGTCAAAGAATACATAGATCTAGAAACTACAGATTTTTTTTTTAAATACGTGGATCTAGAAGCTACAGATTTCTTTTTGTCAAAGAATACGTGGATCTAGAAGCTACAGATTTTTTTCAAAGAATACGTGGATCTAGAAGCTACAGATTTTTTTGTCAAAGAATATGTGGATCTAGAAGCTACAGATTTTTTTGCCAAAGAATACGTGGATCTAGAAGGTGCAGATTTTTTTGTCAAAGAATGCGTGGATCTAGAAGCTACAGATTTTTTTGTCAAAGAATACGTGGATCTCGAAGCTACAGATTTTTTTGTCAAAGAATACGTGGATCTAGAAGCTACAGGTTTTTTTGTCAAAGAATATGTGGATCTAGAAGCTACAGATTTTTTGTCAAAGAATACGTGGATCTCGAAGCTACAGGTTTTTTTTTGTCAAAGAATTTGTGGATCTAGAAGCTACAGATTTTTTTGTCAAAGAATATGTGGATCTAGAAGCTACAGATTTTTTAATCAAAGAATTTGTGGATCTAGAAGCTACAGATTTTTTTGTCAAAGAATACGTGGATCTAGAAGCTACAGATTTTTTTGTCAAAGAATACGTGGATCTCGAAGCTACAGATGTTTTTGTCAAAGAATTTGTGGATCTAGAAGCTACAGATTTTTTTGTCAAAAAATATGTGGACGTAGAAGCTACAGATTTTTTTGTCAAAGAATACGTGGAACTATAAGCTACAGATTTTTTTTCAAGGAATACGTGGATCTAGAAGCTACAGATTTTTTGTCAAAGAATACGTCGATCTAGAAGCTACAGATTTTTTTGTCAAAGAATACGTGGATCTAGAAGCTACAGATTTTTTTGTCAAAGAGTACGTGGATCTAGAAGCTACAGATTTTTTTTTGTCAAAGAATATGTGGATCTAGAAGCTACAGATTTCTTTATGTCTAAGAATACGTGGATCTAGAAGCTACATATTTCTTTTTTGTCAAAGAATACGTGGCTCTAGAAGCTACAGATTTTTTTGTCAAAGAATACGTGGATCTAGAAGCTACAGATTTCTTTTTGTCAAAGAATACTTGGATCTAGAAGCTACAAATTTTTTGTCAAAGAATACGTGGCTCTAGAAGCTACAGATTTTTTTGTCAAAGAATACATGGATCTAGAAGCTACAGATTTTTTTGTCAAAGAATACGTGGAACTATAAGCTACAGATTTTTTTCAAGGAATACGTGGATTTAGAAGCTACAGATTTTTTGTCAAAGAATACGTGGATCTAGAAGCTACAGATTTTTTCGTCAAAGAACACGTATATCTAGAAGCTACAGATTTTTTTTCAAAGAATACGTGGATCTAGAAGCTACAGGTGTTTTTTTTTGTCAAACGTGGATCTAGAAGCTACAGATTTTTTTGTTAAAGAATACGTGAATATGAAGCAAGTTCACAAGTTCGCCAGAGAATCTTTCAGCGTGTAGAAAAAAAGACTCTTCATGTGCACTTATGAAGAGATTTAATGAAAACGAGACTTTAAACGCTGAGCCATTTATACAAAACTGATGAGTTGTGGTATTTGGAATAAGAAGCCCGTGGAAAATAAAGACAGTGACAGGCGTACCAGATTCCAAAAGTAAACTGTTCATGAGAGAGAGAGAGAGAGAGAGAGAGAGAGAGAGAGAGAGAGAGAGAGAGATGCAAAAAGTGGTTGAAATCGTCACGAGAGTAAAGAAGTAATAGATCAACAGTGGGGGTGAATGAAGTAAAGATTATATCATTTCAACTTACCAAAAACATTTTATCTTTTCCCAGCAACGGTTTATGACTGTATATTTGTTTCTCGGTGACTTTTCTATTACTATTTGTTTCCCTACTTTTATCTCCACATTTGTATGTGATACATTTTTCTCTCTGTCACCTATGGGTCTTCTATTCTTCGGGAGATTGTTTAGCGAGTTAGTGGTAGTTTACACTCGTTCCATTTCAACATGAGTTCATGTTGAATTATCATATGAACAATAAAAGTCATTGTCATCGTACACTGTTATTTGATTTGATTCGCCTACAATGAACGGGAGAGAATCTTAGGTAACTTATGGAGACTAGAAATGTGATTTTGGCCAGGTAAGAAAGCCTATATTTTTTTTTCTTTTTTAAGAAATAAAAGGAACCCGTCGTACTGTGAGCGTCAGAGTCAATCAAAAGACAGCTTGAAAAATAAACAGGTTTAAGCACCACTAGATTTAGATTCTCAGACAGTCGGGTAAAGAGAGCACGGAAATCTAAACTCCTTTCCAAATTTCATTTTTCCACCAAAAGTTACTGGTGTGGATATATGCTTTACACTTTTCACCAAAAGCATCACATTCCATTCTTTGAACTAGCATTCATTTACCATGATTTGTAGTTCTTCTACTTCTTATTTATGGCGTATATGCCAGAAGGACCCTAATTCTTCTATCCTATTTCGTGGTGTCTGAACATATTTCATACCATCACTCCCACCAAAGTCCTCTTTGTTAGCAGCCCCTTGATCCTCAATGAGCTTAAACACACTATTCCCAGAAGGATTCTGGCGGCCACACTAAACGCATCTCCAGCCAACCATCCTCCATATTACCACTCCGATTCAGGACCAGCGTCTCTGTTCTCACCTAAGCGTTAGGAATACCTTTGACTTAACGCTGGGGTTCAAAGGTTCCCTTGGCGTGTTTGCACTTCACCTGTTAATGCCGAGTCTGTTCACACGCCGCGAGAGAGAAAGCTGGTTGACGTAGCCGTGGTATTTATGCGCTTGTGTAACTTCAAACGCTGGCAACTAACACATCCTGTCTGTTGTTCTGTGCCTTTCCAAAGGTCACTCGGTGGGGGGAGAAATGGTTAAGTAAACAAAAACCATAAAAAGATGGTATTTAGGAAGTGAGGATGATAACTAGCAGTAGCGTTGAATTCGGAGTTTGAAATCGTTTTTAGTTTACAGGTCTGTGTGGTTTCCTTTTCACATCATTGTTTACTCTTATCAACGCCTAGTAACAGGTACCTTCTTTTAGTTTATGGTTGCACCATCTGCATCGTTTGGTAGATAATAAAGATTTTTTTATCCGCAGTTCCTCGTGAAGTCTAAGTCTAAAGTCTCTCTGTCCTGGATCTCAGTCTAAGCGTTAAGAAACAACTAATAGTTTAGAACAGCTTAACTAAACCACTGAGCCAAAAATCCTGTTTCTTATCAGGCTGGTGACAAATATTGGCATAATTGCATTAACTTGATGTACTGCTGTGACCATCATGCTCTAGAAAGCTGATTACCAAGGCTCATTGAGCAGAAGACTTGTGTGGCTGCACAAAGCACACTAGGAGAGGAAACATGGGCGTAGCTCTCATTAATTTATAAGACATCACTCTGGTGAAAGAACAAATCCCAAAAATTAAGCCTTTAAACATCATCTTAGGGCAACTTCCGCCTTCGTGACTGAATCACCAAATCACCTCTAACATCTTTGAAATACCCTGTAACCCTTGACCAACTTCACTGCAGTCCCAAACACACTAGACCCCGAAGGGGGGAGGTGCCGTCAGTGCACCTCATGTGGTGCACTGTAGGCTTACTCTAGGCATTACTAAAGGTTCTTTGCAGCGTCCCTTCGGCCCCTAGCTGCAACCCCTTTCATTCCTTTTACTGTACCTCCATTCATATCTTTCTTCCATCTTGCTATCCACCCTCTCCTAACAATTATTTCATAGTGCAACTGCCAGATTTTCGTCCTGTTACACCCTTCAGACCTATCTACTTTCAATTTTCTTTCCAGCGATGAATGACCTCATAGGTCCCAGTGCTTGGTCTTTGGCCTAAATTCTATATCCCATCCCCCCCCCCCCAACACCACAAATACACTAGATGACAAAATTCATTTTACACAGACAGGACTTAGGCATCATAATTCTTTGTTATCTTTTCTGTAAAAACTATTTTAAGAATTCCTCGCAAAAAAGTGACTACAGCTGTAAGCTCAAATATAGTTATAATATTGTTTGGCACCAGCTGAGCTTCAGTGAAAAAGGAGAACATTTCAGTTTTGTCATAATCATAGTTAAGTCAAGGGGCTGCATCACTGACCATTGACCTGTTTCCAATCCAAATGCAAATTGTCTGCCTATGTAAGTATCTTTATAGACTTAACTTAGGCTTCGGGAGTTTTTCATAGAGCTTCAAGTACGAACGCAAGACTGTTTGATAAAAAAAATCCTGACAGTACTCAGGTGAGTATAAGTGTGAGAAACTAACAAATTCTATCAGCTGACAAAACAATGTGAATATATAAGAAGCTAGTCACTTTTAAGAAAGCTGTGGCACTTTGGAAACTGATTGACTCTTTCCAGCAACTCTGAACAGTGACAGCTGAGCATATTAAGCATATACAATTTTTTTAAGGATCCTCCCCTTCCAGCGACACCAAATAGTTTTCTTTTGTGCATATATAAGGAATCTTTTTTGTTAATGTTTAGGAATACAGTCTAAATGTATTTTGTTGTCAGAACGATAGATCTTAAGTTTTACTTTGCTAGCTTACTGAAGTAACATTAGAATTGCATGCAAAACATGAATATCAACAGAAGTAGAGATAATAAAATGAAAATTATTTTTTATAGTTAACTTGGTTTACTCAAGTGAATCATAAAGTAAACTCTCTCTCTCTCTCTCTCTCTCTCTCTCTCTCTCTCTCTCTCTCTCTCTCTCTCTCTCTCTCTCTCTCTCTCTGGCGCAGAAATAACGACCATTTAATGCTTGAATTAGATAACGTTTCATATTTGTGATAATGAGCATTATCATGTAATTCTATTTTATTTTTCTTGTGCTGTTGTTATAACTGATAGTAAGATATGCTTCCAATACGTTCTCGATATTTTTCCAGACAATAATACCCAGGAAACTACTTACGAAAACAAATAAATATCACTCACGTCAGTACAAGACAGAACTCCAGTGGCCAGTGCGGCAGAAATATGGCCTATAAGCGAGTTTTCATTTTTACCTTTGAGTACCACATGAGGCCTTCCAAAAAAAAATAAATAATAAGATAATGAATTTTCCATTTTTTGTAGCCCAGAGAAAAAGAAATCAAACCTCGCATGCAAGATTTATTCCTACTTATGAAATCAAGACAGAACCGCCACATTCTGCGCAAGAAGAAGTTTTACAACCCCTCCTTCCCGTACCTAGGTGATACGTGTCTTGTGTGCTTACCCCGGAAAGGTCTCCATAAACTTGCAATGTTATATCTTAATTCCCATCTCCCTGGGCACAAAACCACTCGGAAGATTATCCGGCAAAAAGCGCGGCATTACTGTGTATCTATATTTAATGGCTGACTCCCCTTACAATGCCGCCTATACACCTGGTGGAGATCCTTTCCCCAGTTGTGGCCACATTAGTATGCATCGATTAATTTCAAAAGACACCAACTTTATGGGTTGGGTGACAAACACGATCAGAACGCCGAGGCGCCTCCAAATGGGGTTCTTGCTCTTTTTTTATGGGGGAAGCGAGGCGGGGAGATACCACACACACGCACACGCACACACACACACACACACAAAGAAAAAGAGAAGAAAGGAGAGAGAGAGAGAGGCGACTCTCTGAAGTATAGAGAAAAGAAGGGAATTCATGAAACGAAGAAAATACATTGTCCTCATGTTCCTGAAACTAGTTAGGCAGAACCACCATTGACTATCATCAAGATTTGAAAGCCCTGACTTACCAACAAGTGAATAGTTGATGGCAAGAAACAAATATTCACAAGCATAATGAGAAGTCTGTATGGTGCTTGAAGAAGCAATGGTCGCTGTATCGAAAAGATAACAGGAGCGCTAAATCGTAATGTGATGAGGACTTTAAATCCCATGAGATTAGATCTTATTTAAATGTGTTCATTTATACATTGAGTAGATATGAATGTAGATGCCCACGTCTTCCTTTATACAATGTATACTCGTGCACATTTCTTACAGGCATGTTTATGCGTATGATTGTATATAGTATGCGAACGAATGGAGATCCACAGACAATATTTTATATATATATATATATATGCGGGTGTGTTTGTGTGTGTGTGTGTGTGTGTATGTATGTATGTATGTATATACAGGGTGTTTCGAAATCAGAGGCCCGCCCCCTCTACAGCATAAACTAAAATTGATATGGACAAAAACAAAAGTAATTCAGAACAGGTATTTATTTAAGTTTCTCTCTGAGTATTTAATATTTTGTGTGGCCTCCATCTGCCTGTACCACAGCCTGCATTCCTGAGGGGTATGATTTCAGCAAATTGCAAAAAAGCTGAGACTCAAACTCCATTTCCCTGAACACTTCGGTCACCTCTCTTCACAGGTCATCGAGTCTTGGTATACCATCATAGTTCACTGTGCGCGCTTCAACACGATCCTTTAAGATATTACCAATGTTTTCACACACATTAAGGTCAGGGAAGCCACCTGGAAATTCACTTGATGAGAAGAAATCAATACCACTGTTTTGAAGCAGCTCCTGTGTCTGAAGAGCCTTGAAACATGGTGCCTTATCATGCAAAAATGCGACTTCTTCAACAGATAACACATTTTCAGGATCTCTGAGGAAAGGAAATACTTCACCAGTAAGCACAGTTTCTCTGAAGTATTCGCCATTCCATGACTGTCCTTTTTCTTTGATGATCCACATTAACCATTTGGCTGTGAAACAGAGAAAAATTCCCAAACATTCAGGTCATCGCTGATATCATCCAACTTTGCAGCCCAAATGATGTCATTTTTATGATTTGGCTTCCTGACTGTGTAAATGAAGAATTCATCTGATGAGGCAACATGGAGAAAGTCAGCTTCATCCCAATCTTTAAGAAATGAACCACAAAACCATGCACGGTCTTCTCTCTCTGTTGCTGAGTGATGTTGGGCTTGCTGATAACATGAAATGGCTTGATACCAGATTTTTTCAACTCACGATATACAGCACTATAACTTCTCTTCTTTCCCCTTTTTGTTTCTAGTTCAAGCGCCAATTTACGAAAAGACTTTCTTGCTCTACCCACTGCCTCAGCTATGATGTCTTTTGACTCCTGAGAAAGGACTTCAGGCCTTCCAAGATTCTCGCTCTTTTCGCGATGATGGTCATGTGGATTTTTGTTCCAGTTTCTTTTAACAAAGGATTCATCTCTTTTAATGTATTTAGCTATCCAGGAATGTGAAATGAAGGATGCGCCAGCATCCCTGGCCTCTGTGAAGGTTATAGCCCGGATTAGGTCAATCCATCTGATTTCCTCCGAGTCGTTAGCCGTGGCTGTATCTAACTCCGTCACTCAGTCTCAAAATACAAGAAATGTAAAATGAAAAATAGCTTAATAGAAACTTAAAATAATGTACTTGGAGGTAGGCTATAGCAGAAAACTTCATAACTTTCCATTTGTTCGAAACACCCGGTATATGTGTATATATATATATATATATATATATATATATATATATATATATATATATATATATATATATATATATGTGTGTGTGTGTGTGTGTGTGTGTGTGGTTGTGTGTGTGTATTCATATATATGTATATATATATATATATATATATATATATATATATATATATATATATATATATATATTACATATAATATAATATAGTATAATATATATATGTATGTATGTGTGTATGTATGTATGTATGTATGTATGTATGTATGTATGTATATATCAATCCAGAGGGTATAAAAGAAGGCCACAAAACATTTCGGCGAGAGGAAATCTCTTCACTTGAATATCAGAATTGCCCTCACCAACATACACCAAAATGAGAAGAATCTGACAGAAGGCGTTTACAGCATCCCTCGCAAAACATGGGAAACAGTCTATGCGAGATAAAGGCCGCTCTGGCCCGACGTTTACTGGAACGCAGGAGATCTACCAGATAATATGCACAAGAAACCTCTGCAGTTTTCACACCATGTGCCGGGGTTTATGGACATTCTTTTGTTTACGAAGATTCTTCCTAGCTGTTGAAAAGCTCCAGACCGGACAAAAGTAAGATCATAAAACTATAGCCAGACCGAAATGACTACGAGCATGTGTGACGTTTGAGACATTGCCACTTTTCCCAGATTTCATTCATAAAACCTTGACCCAATTTGGGATATGGCGTAGATGTGGCAAAACGTTTCCTCGTCTTCATTATACCAGGTCAGAAAGAGTAAAAAGTTGGACACTATTGGTTTGCATTTCTAACACTGAAGACGTAAAATGAGCTAGAGAACTGAAATTTGATGACGAGTAAAGGATGATTAATAGTAAAGAAAAGCACAGTAATTGAAGATTTTAATTCATACATTAAACTGTTTTAATAATAGGGTAGGATAAGGATGATGTAGTTTCTTATCATCTAAATGAATTATACAAATGCCCAATATCTAGTCCAGGCTCACTGATGAAAAAAAATTGCTAGTGGCTCCTCAAGACTTGGTAGATTGTAAATTAAGTCGGCCTTGTTCCGGAACGGTCTCTCTCCTCTGGACAGCCCACGGGGGCGATAAGTAGGATTTCATGACCGGATTAAAGAACCCCTAATTGAAGGATGCTGATTAACTGTAGTCGGAGTATAGGCCAAGAAGTTTGGCAGCGTAGCTGATGACAGCCGTGTTCGTTGTCAGTTTGGTTTGACTATAGCAGTCATAAACAAACGTAGTAAACAAACAACGCGAAATTATCCGAAGGGCGGTGGAAAGAGGATTGAATGGATGAGATCCTTAAAAATATAAGACACCTAAGGCGGCTACCTGATGACCAGCGTTAAATTTTGGCTATTAAGCGCCCGCTTGCAATTAAGCTTTCCCCTCTCATTAACCTCCCCCTGATGGAACCTCTTACTCTTATAGTTAGTCCACTTTAATCCTTGTAGCTGACTCCCTGTGCACTGTCCTTTTTGTATAGAAAGCTTTGTACTGTCAAATCTTTCCGTTAGTTCACCAGAGATGTAGAGGAATGTCTGAAATATAGTTCAGTTTTCATGTGTATCCTTTTTTTAATTAAGGCTTGCATACGGCGGCTGAATTGTCTGGATACGAATCACCACGGTTATATATATATATATATATATATATATATATATATATATATATATATATATATATATATATATATATATATATATATATGTGTGTGTGTGTGTGTGTGTGTGTATGTATATATGTGTGAGAATATTAATAAACCTGGTTACCTAATATCAACAATTACAACTTAATACTTTCGTTTCCCGTTCTCTCTCTCTCTCTCTCTCTCTCTCTCTCTCTCTCTCTCTCTCTCTCTCTCAATAAATAGCAGGGCCATAAAGTGTATTAAATCATTTCTCTCTTGACAAAAACTTCTCCTTTAAAGTTTTTTTTTTTCTATTGATCATCCCGTCCAGCACCAACATAAATACAGGGTGCTGATGTGTTTTGTCTTCAGTGTACAACATGATACTGACACGAATACATCGCACCCACCTTCCTTTGTTTTTTACCAAGAAAGAAAATTTGACCAAAAAAAATATATCCCTTAGTAAGTCTTCTTCTGGGATAAGACATTAGGCAAACTTAATTCTACATCCATCAAGTTAAAAACATTCACAAACATGACCTATCGGATTGATAGCAAAACCGAAGAATTATGTCATTTAATTCGAAACATCCCAGGATAATATTTTTGCTCGTAAACAAAGATAACGATTCCATTTGGTAGACGCAACAACAACGACGCTTTATATTTATCTTATATACCGTTCTAAACGAAGACAGCTGACTCTTTGTAAATCTCCATAATCTTGTTAAAACGTTTTCCCGTCAACTAAGAAATTTCCACGGTAATATTATGTATCAAGAAATCAAATATTCATTCATTTTTTTACCTCGAGCACAAAAAAAATCATATTTTCAGTTATGTTATATCTATAAAGTTCTTATCCTAATGTATAACTTAAAATGTAGTGAATCGGAGATAGCTATTAACCTTTAGTTAATTGCCAGGTATAAATAACCTCATATTTCATAAATGGTCAGTTGTGCAGATAAAATTATACTCGCACAAATCATCCTGTAGTTACTTCGTAGTCATAAAAAGAAATGCCAATCCTTGTTCTGTAACCTTGAAATGAATAGTTCTCCTATTCTATCTAGTATGGTTTGTAGTGCTTGTATATTTTGCGTTTTCCAGTTATCTTTGTCTAGCATTTTTCCCGTTATCTCCTTTTATCATTAATCACCTCCATGCCAGATGAGTTGCATTTACCATGCGCTCTCTGTCTTCGAGTTTCCGTTGCATTTAGAATCCAAAATGCTATTCTGAATGAATAAGTTCTTTTTGCCTCGGCCAGGTATTTTCACCAAGATCTTTTAGATTAATTCTCATTAGTATACTTCACCCTTGCGCAGTCTTATTTAAGCATAAGCTAGTCATTTACTCTGTTGGTGTTCTCTTAAACTCTCTGAATGGTTCGATGTAGATTTTTTACATACCCTCGGTTTCGTTTTTTATCTTTTTTTTTTTTTTTTTTTGCCCAAGCGGCAATTCCACTAAGTGATTTCTGTTTAAATGTCATCTGTGTTCTTATAAGTTCACTGACGTTTTATGGGAACTGACATGGCTCTAGATAGGAAGTGAACTACAGATTTTTCAGTAAATGTTCTTACGTCAGAAAAAAATGTAATCTGCCATAATTTTCAAGTCACTGTTGCCATTCAGTAAGATCTTTGTTTTATTTATCGTTGGTATATATATCTTCCATGTTCTGTATTCTAAGATTTTAAGGCTTTGATTGTAAAGCTCTCAGTCTTTAAGGTCAAAGCGTATTGGTTATTTTACGCTAGCTCACATTCCATTATAGGTATTAGATTGCATCAAATCTTTATTTGTTTTTCTTCTTTCTGTTTTCATGGATATTGCAAAACTTTCACTTCTTTTTCTCCTTTCTGTTTTCATGGATGTTGCAAAACTTTCACTTCTTTTTCTCCTTTCTGTTTTCAAGGATGTTGCAAAACTTTCACTTCTTTTTCTCCTTTCTGTTTTCATGGATATTGCAAAACTTTCACTTCTTTTTCTCTTTTCTGTTTTCAAGGATGTTGCAAAACTTTCACTTCTTTTTCTCCTTTCTGTTTTCAAGGATGTTGCAAAACTTTCACTTCTTTTTCTCCTTTCTGTTTTCAAGGATGTTGCAAAACTTTCACTTCTTTTTCTCCTTTCTGTTTTCATGGATATTGCAAAACTTTCACTTCTTTTTCTCTTTTCTGTTTTCATGGATATTGCAAAGCTTTCACTTCTTTTTCTCCTTTCTGTTTTCATGGATGTTGCAAAACTTTCACTTCTTTTTTCCTTTCTGTTTTCGTGGATGTTGCAAAATTTTCACTTCTTCAAAAATTGCATTGTAGATGAAAAGAATACGTGAAAGTTCAGGATTATCGAAGGTTACGCTGGATGTGAAAAAGATGCATTTGATTAATACAGTACAGAACGAAAAGAGAAACTGTCCAAATACAGAAGTGAAAAAAAATTACAGGCAAAAAAATGAACGTTGAAAATAGTTCATTGTATATCCGGCTTCGCTACAAATTCGAGGTTTCTGTCGCTGATCTTAAGAGCGGAGAGTTAATGTAAGGAAGAAATCAGAAAGTGTAAAGGTATTTCTTTAAATATTTTTTCTGTGGAAATATTGCTGAGGATTCTGTGGTCGTCAAATGCTAACAAAATGTCACTGTGTTTCAAAGTCGTTTCTGATAAACATAAAATATAAATAGAAGAAATTTATTTTTAACCAGCTTTGTTCAGAAAAAAAAGAGGTTGACGAAGAGCTGAATTATTTTTCATTAACGTCAAGGTTTTTTTTTTTTGTCATATTTAATGGAAAACGCTTAAAAGCAGTGGTCATAAACTATGAATGCTAGAAAAATTGTGACTAAAAGATTAGGGGATAGTCTCATGTCAAATTCAAACCGCTCGTTTATGAGTATCACCAGATGGCTAAGAAAGTCCATGATTATAATTTGAGTCGCAGTGCTGTGGTTAAGACACTCGGGTCACTAGTGAGTGCAGCCGAGTTTGATTCCCGAGAGAGGCAGAACGATTTTAGCACATTCCATTTCTCAAAGGGTTGGCTTTGGGCAAAATCAATACTGTAGTCACTGTTGAATCAGTGATGAACCATGCAAAACCTTGGGCAACCTCTTCCATTTCATACCTGTCAAAGAAGGCTCATTTTCTTTTCTTGCATCCACTTTCGCATCATTTTCTTGGATAATTTGGGCCCTTTTATTCAGACACCTCTTCCACTCCATACAGAACACTGTCACAGTCTCTGTTTGCTCATTCCTCCAAAAATTTCTGAATCTCACTTTTCAGTACCCTGTTGAATTTCATTCTCTCTACACGTGACCGGAACACCTGCTAACAGATCTCTCTTTTAACCAAGGCTAATGTCGTTACCTCATCTCAGTCACACATACATTTCTCAACTTTTCAACCTGCTTAACTCACATACTATGCAAATTCATCTAAACCACTTCTGTTTATTTTTCTCTCGTATTTATATGCAACATCCACACTCCGCCTCCACAGTGGAGCAGTAGCTCAACAATCCAATTTTGTCTTCAGTAGAACTTCTCTCCCAAACTTTCTGCAGGGATCATGCTGCCTGCCGTGTCTCACCTGTTCCTTACGCCTTTCTTCCACCACCTTTATTTCGTAGGTAGCACTGTAATGTTTTCCATAGCTAGGAACTAAATTAGGTCTGATTTACAATCATTTCTCAAGTCCATCTTCTTCTATGGTTCAAAAGGCACTTTCCCTTCCTAATTAGGCCATATTTTTTAGCATGTTCCTTATGCCTGTATGTAGTGCTGTTCCTCATCTGAAGGTAAATAGTGATATTGTTTCAGCATTGCTTTTAATATTGTTGCTTTCTGCATTCTCTGTTACTCCGCTCTTTTTCTTTGTTGCTAGCCTCTGTCAGTCGGTCTTGACAGCCTTTGTCGATTAGGAAATGTTCTTCAATTTAATGTTAGGACCGGGTTTTGACTCTGCTAATATGGGCCTGATATACGGCAGAATATGAATCAGCAAATATGGATAATCTTTTGCTAATTTCCTATAAATGTGTGTTTTCTCGTCAGCTGATAAAGTAATGACTGAAGAATTAATCCTGTATATTATTCATTGATATTATCCACACCATCTCTTGAATATTTCGCATAGTCTTAGATTCAGATTTTGAACTACAGTAAATCATTGTAATTTACCGTCATGTGATATCTTTCCCAACACACTTAGCAACCAGTTTAGCTTCCCCAATACTCAGCACATTGAGATGTTAAACACTACAGTTAACAGGCTTTTGTAACTTATTTTTCGCTTAAACTTAGCATTACACATTTGTGTATTAGCGGCCATATGTATAATATTCAATGCTGACCTGGACACAACTTATCTCAATATGGTTAAAATCATACCAATGAAAAGGCCGACGAAGACCAGAGTTCTAAGAGTAAGAGCAGTGAAGAAGAAGTTCTTTCTATCGAGCTCAAAGGACTCAAGTGCACTAAGCAGCTGGTAAAGAAATCAGTCAGACATATAAATAACCTTTGGTCGTTGCGCACCGCTACGTGTAAAGATTAAGCCCAGAAATGCGTTAATGATTCCCAGGGAGGAAAAATGCGCGGTATTCCCGTCTCATTTGTCGTAACTCAAGCTTCCACGGTTGTCAGTGAATTTAATGAGATGTCGAACTTTGTCTTGAAAGAGAGAGAGAGAGAGAGAGAGAGAGAGAGAGAGAGAGAGAGAGAGAGAGAGAGAGAGAGAGAGAGAGAGAGAGTTGCTGGTGAACATGCACGTTTCGAAGATACATGGGCGAGTGATATTATCGATAAGGAAATTTGGAATTAATTGTACCTTTATCATAACTGAATACTATCTTCCTGTCTGTTTGTTAAATAACATTCAGCTGTCATCCGTCGGAGCCAAAAACAGCCTCATCAAGTCTTCAAGAATTAAAAATAACAAATCAAACGCATACATATTCCTTCAGTTCCATAGCAAACTTGGCTGATTTGGGCTAGATTGGTGGTGGTGTGAAGAGACAAGAAAACTAACCAATTTAAGACGGATATGCTGCTGACATACCTGTGTGTCCGTATATATATACATATATTATGTGTGTGTATATATATATATATATATATAATATATATATATCTATATATACTGTATGTATATATATATATGGTGTGTATTGCATTGTGAATAATATATGTGCTCTATAAAAGTATAGTTGATAATTGTACTTATTTAATGTGTAAATCTCTGCCTACAACAACTACTTTCATTTGCAAACATTTTTCATAGAAATAATAATTCAGGGTTTGTTTTAGATTTGATGAATGGGAAAATACTTATAAATTAGACATACTTATTATCAGATAATTCACGGATCAATGTTCAAGATGTATGTTTTCATGAAAAGGCCAGTGGAACGAGGAACATAAATTCTCTACAGAAAACAAACAGTTTTCTACAAAGGAGAAATGAGTTCAACCTCATTTCTCTTTAAAAGCCAAGTCAGGTAAATGTTCACTTCCACATTGCAATTTTGGAGTAGTTTTTCATTCTAGGATTTTCAAACTTCGATTTTCGTTTTACCTAACTTTTTTTTTTTAGTGAGAATGTGCTTCTGTTATTCTCCCGATTTGGGTTTTCCTTTTAGAGGCCTCTTCTACAAACGAGGAGAATGCTCTAAATTGGATTGCTTCGG
>JANJGK010000007.1:57117509-57120009 GCA_039081455.1 Macrobrachium rosenbergii
CGGACAATAATGAGTATAATAAAAGTATGGAAGAGAGAGAGAGAGAGAGAGAGAGAGAGAGAGAGAGAGAGAGAGAGAGAGAGAGAGAGAGAGAGAGAGAGAGATTTAAAATGTGAAATTACCATTGGAATTTTATTTAGAGCAAACTTTTAATTCAGGATACGAAATGAATTATTATTTTTTTATTTTGAACGATACACAACGCTTAATTAGCCGAAGAGTCCAAGCAAAATGGCATATATATTCATTGGAAAGGGTTATAAAAATACATTTTCATATAAATAAATATTGATAAACACCCACATGCACACATTCTCATGCGCACACGTACGCATACGCATACATACTCACATATATATGTATATATATATGCGTGTGTGTGTGTGTGTGTGTTTTTTATGTGGTCTATATATAAAAACTGTCAGTTTCAAATGACATTTAAAGACTTAATTATCTAGCCATAAATAATCGGTTAATATTGAATTCATTCTACCACAGAAATAAATTAAGCCCTAATAGTTTTGACAAGTGAATTTACCCAGCCCGTAATTCGAACAATTGCTTCTTTAGGTTGATACATGTGCATTAGTGACTTCATCTATTCAGCCATGAAAATAGCTGAGTGAATAAAATCCTTGTCACAAACGTGTTAGCCCAATGAGGGATAGACTCTAATCCTGTCCAGGATTCTTTTACTTGTCATCTCTATTCCTGTTTTCTACTTGGGTTAATTGTTGATCCCTTGAAGTATTGGTAATAAGCGCTATTTATCTTAGTATGATGACAGAGCTGAGTCACGAAATAGATGAGACCAGGAAGGCTGCAGGGTTGTACGCAAAAGTTTGGGAAGAGGCTTGCAGCGTTTATGCAAGCCAAGGTGGGAATGGAGGAATGGATTGTTTATCAAAATCTCCTTTATGTAACTGAATATTTATATGAAATGCGAATGAAAGGAAAAACTCTGGAGCTGTTGAAATGTCATTTTTATACAGTATCTGTGGCCTAAGTATAATCATAAATGCGCAGAGCAGTAAGAAGGGTAGATTAGATGAAAAAATGGTTTATAAAATTTCGAAGAGATCTGGTTATGTGGCAAGAATAGAGGACGAAGTGTTAGGATGTAGAAGGTCAATAATTAGAGGCGTTGGATAGATGGCACGAAATAACTACTGAAACTGAGGAACACAAATGATACAGAAATTGTTGCTGTATCGTTTTAAAAAATATAGGTTTCTACTTCTAGGCAATAGAAAATTTCTGTCAAAAGTAGTCTCATTTAAAGCTAATGTTTCCTCCTGGAATGGGCAATTAAAGCGTAAAACCCACAATCATTCAGGCTTCTAAAGCTGAATGACTTACTAGCAAAAACTTGAATGTAGGTACAGTATTGTATATCTCCAAATACTCAAAAGTCAAGGTTTTCATAAAATGTTGCAAAAAATCAATATACTGCAAAACCCAGTGCGTATTCTATGGCAAGTCTCGACCTTCGGCAGTAATTTGAACCGTGCATGAAATTGTTATTTGTTTCTTAAATCTTCTCCAGCGATCACCAGCACTCATAGATAATATCTCAGTGTTTACTCACCCGCCACCCCGCACAAAAAATAACAACAAACAACAAATAAAGTCGGAAAACCAAAACTTCATTTTAACGGCATTGCAAGGGGAATAATGTGTTCTGGTCAATGTAACTTAAAACAACTGGACTAATAATTGAAAAAAAAAAATCTAATTCATAATTGCAAATATGGTATCACGTGACAATGAAATTCATATAAAAATCTGTCATAATACGAGTTATAAACATTCGGCTACAGAGGTGGGCAAGAGCTTGTTAAGATGGTTTTGTAGAGAAAATAAGAATCCAATAGCATTTTTAACAAAGACTGCAATCTGATTGGCTGAAAATCATCAGTTTAAATAGTTTTGGTGAATGATGCAAAAAACGCTTTGGTGAATGATGCAAAAATCGTTTTGGTGAAAGATGCAAAAATCGTTTTGGTGAATGATGCAAAAATCGCTTTGGTGAATGATGCAAAAATCGTTTTGGTGAAAGATGCAAAAATCGTTGTAGTGAAAGATGCAAAAATCGTTTTGGTGAAAGATGCAAAAATCGTTTTGTTGGAAGATGTCCAAATCGTTTTAGTGAGAGTACAGCAGATGTAAAAATCCTTTTTTGGCGAAAAAATACGTCCAAATCGTTTTGGTGAAAGACGTATTAAAAAGGTTTTATTTTTCCAACCATGAGAGAGAGAAGAATTTTAGAATTCTGATTAACTAAATCAAAATCCTCCTTGGCAAGGGGGAACTTTAACGCCTACACTTTAACAGGAAATTTCAATTTTCATTTTATCTTTTCACAGCTTCGAGAAGCTCAAAGATTAGCATGTGACAAATCCAAAGGGTTCTTGGAATTCCATATGTCACTAACGCGAGAGACTCAGAAAGTATTGTCAAGTTAAAATAGAAGTATATATATATTACCATGGCAGTCAGT
>JANJGK010000007.1:57122509-57155009 GCA_039081455.1 Macrobrachium rosenbergii
ATGGCTGTTCTCAAACTCAAGGCATCTTTTCCATATGCAGTGGAAGGTTTAGTAAATGATTGTTCTCAAACTCAAGGCATCTTTTCCATATGCAGTGGAATGCTTAGTAAATAACTGTTCTCAAAGTCGAGGCATCTTTTCCATATGCAGTGGAATGCTTAGTAAATGGCTGTTCTCAGAGTCGAGGCATCTTTTCCATAGGCAGTGGAATCCTTAGTAAATGACTGTTTTCACACTCAAGGCATCTTTTCCATATGTAGTGGAATGCTTAGCAAATGACTGTTCTCAAACTCAAGGCATCTTTTCCATATGCAGTGGAATGCTTAGTAAATCATTGTTCTCAAAGTCGAGGCATCTTTTCCATATGCAGTGGAATGCTTAGTAAATGGCTGTTCTCAAACTCAAGGCATCTATTCCATATGCAGTGGAAGGTTTAGTAAATGACTGTTCTCAAACTCAAGGCATCTTTTCCATATGCAGTGGAAGGTTTAGTAAATGACTGTTCTCAAACTCAAGGCATCTTTTCCATATGCAGTGGAAGGTTTAGTAAATGACTGTTCTCAAACTCAAGGCATCTTTTCCATATGCAGTGGAAGGTTTAGTAAATGACTGTTCTCAAACTCAAGGCATCTTTTCCATATGCAGTGGAATGCTTAGTAAATGACTGTTCTCAAAGTCGAGGCATCTTTTCCATATGCAGTGGAATGCTTAGTAAATGGCTGTTCTCAAAGTCGAGGCATCTTTTCCATATGTAGTGGAATGCTTAGTAAATGACTGTTCTCAAACTCAAGGCATCTTTTCCATATGCAGTGGAATGCTTAGTAAATGACTGTTCTCACACTCAAGGCATCTTTTCCATATGCAGTGGAATGCTTAGTAAATGGCTGTTCTCAAAGTCGAGGTATCTTTTCCATAGGCAGTGGAATGCTTAGTAAATGACTGTTCTCACTCTCATGGCATCTTTTCCATATGTAGTGGAATGCTTAGTAAATGACTGTTCTCAAACTCAAGGCATCTTTTCCATATGCAGTGGAATGCTTAGTAAATGGCTGTTCTCCAAGTCGACGCATCTTTTCCATATGTAGTGGAATGCTTAGTAAATGACTGTTCTCAAACTTAAGGCATCTTTTCCATATGCAGTGGAATGCTTAGTAAATGATTGTTCTCAAACTCAAGGCACTTCTTCCATATGCAGTGGAATCCTTAGTAAATGATTGTTCTCAAACTCAAGGTATCTTTTCCATATGTAGTGGAATGCTTAGTAAACGACTGTTCCCACACTCAAGGCATCTTTTCTATATGCAGTGGAATGCTTAGTAAATGACTGTTCTCAAACTCAAGGCATCTTTTCCATATGCAGTGGAATGCTTAGTAAATGACTGTTCTCACACTCAAGGTATCTTTTCCATATGCAGTGGAATGCTTAGTAAATGATTGTTCTCACACTGAAGGCATCTATTCCATATACAGTGGAATGCTTAGTAAGTGACTGTTCTCACACTCAAGGCATCTTTTCCATATGTAGTGGAATGCTTAGTAAATGACTGTTCTCAGACTCAAGGCATCTTTTCCATATGCAGTGGAATGCTTAGTAAATGATTGCTCTCAAACTCAAAGCACTTCTTCCATATGCGGTGGAATGCTTAGTAAATGATTGTTCTCAAACTCAAGGTATCTTTTCCATAGGCAGTGGAATGCTTAGTACATGACTGTCCTCAAACTCAAGGCATCTTTTCCATATGCAGTGGAATGCTTAGTAAATGGCTGTTCTCAAACTCAAGGCATCTTTTCCATATGCAGTGGAATGCTTAGTAATTGGCTGTTCTCAAAGTCAAGGCATCTTTTCCATATGCTGTGGAATGCTTAGTAAATGGCTGTTCTCAATCTCAAAGCATCTTTTCCATATGCAGTGGAATGCTTAGTAAATGACTGTTCTCACACTCAAGGCATCTTTTCCATATGTAGTGGATTGCTTAGTAAATGATTGTTCTCAAAGTCGAGGCATCTTTTCCATATGCAGTGGAATGCTTAGTAAATGGTTGTTCTCACACTCAAGGCATCTTTTCCATATGCAGTGGAATGCTTAGCAAATGACTGTTCTCACACTCAAGGCATCTTTTCCATATGCAGTGGAATGCTTAGTAAATGACTGTTCTCAAAGTCGAGGCATCTTTTCCATATGCAGTGGAATGCTTAGTAAATGATTGTTCTCAAACTCAAGGCATCTTTTCCATATGTAGTGGAATGCTTAGTAAATGATTGTTCTCACACTCAAGGCATCTTTTCCATATGTAGTGGAATGCTTAGTAAATGACTGTTCTCAAAGTCGATGCATCTTTTCCATATGCAGTGGAATGCTTAGTAAATGACTGTTCTCAAAGTCGATACATCTTTTCCATATGCAGTGGAATGCTTAGTAAATGATTGTTCTCAAAGTCGAGGTATCTTTTCCATATGTAACGGAATACTTAGTAAATGACTGTTCTCACACTCGAGGCATCTTTTCCATATGCATTGGAATGCTTAGTAAATGATTGTTCACAAACTCAAGGCATCTTTTCCATATGCAATAATACTTGTCTGTAAATATTCATAATTAACAAAATACACCCAAATCGTTTTTGTTAGTGAAATCAATATATCAGAAGGCATTTCCACCAAAAAGCCGAAATAAAGAAGTCTGGCTAAAAAGAATTCTATTATTCGACGGACCCCGTTTTCCTAAACTCAGTAAAAGAAAGAACGGGCGAATGGGAAAACAATAAAGGTTAACTGGACCATTAAATTTTATGGAAATTAGTTGACAATAAATAGTCAGTATATAGCTTTCACTACCATCATAAAACAACTTTTTACCCCAGAGCGAGATTCATCTGTATAGTTTGGGCATAACATAACTTGCGCAAGATAGAAAAAAATGGATGTATTTTATCATTTATGAATGATTTCATCAAAATGATGAGCAACTTGATAATCCCAAACATAATTATAAAAGGAAGTATTAGGATAGTATATATACATACATACATATATATATATATATATATATATATATATATGGATACACTGTATATAATATATATATATATATATATATATATATATATATATATATATATATATATATATATATATATATATATATATATATATATATATGTGTGTGTGTGTGTGTGTGTGTGTGCATATACAACATATACACACACAAATATATATATATATATATATATATATATATATATATATATATATATATATATATAATATACTGTATATGTGTGCGTGTGTAATTGTATAATCAATGAAACAAAAGACATCTTTTCATATTTTCGAATATTAAGCCACAAATGTTTCATTATCGAATAGTTTACATAAAGAGCCTACACCCAAAAGGAATTATATACGATAAGCACTTGTACTATACAGTACCCAGACCAGGATTCGAACTTGAGCTTTGTTGGGTTGATATGCGGAGGACATTGATCTTTAACAACAAATAGGTTCGAATCCAGTTCAAAGTAGATAAGATTATTATGATTCAGTTCCAGGCGCTAATTATTCAACAGTTCTTCAAGTGAATTCGATACTGATGGGTTATCTGTTTAGTACCTACACACACACACACACACACACACACACACATATATATATATATATATATATATATATATATATATATATATATATATATATATATATATATATATATATATATATATATATATATATATATATATAGGGTGTAACACGAGTTTATGCAAATATTTTGGGATATGAAAGAAAACGTCGTTCTGAGCAGAAAATGTTCTATACACATATGCATTTTAAGGCTTCGTTTGTCCGTGAGGTGAACTTTTAAAATAACTGTTATCATTAAACGGGCAAGTAAGATGGCATACAGGATGTCGAAGTTAGTAGTCAGGGATATTGGGGGAGGGAGGGGGATGGAGCTGGTCAGTTCACTTGTTACTCTGAGCAGTCTCGCATTTCTGCCAAGGTAAGTGAGCGCATCCGGGTTACAAGTGTCCAATTCCGGATTCATTTTGAGAGAAAGAAATTGGAGACAATGACTTAGCATTCTGGTAATGTGGAATATGCAGATAAGATGTTTATTTATGGGTTTTGCAACAGTTCCATTTCTATATTACACGGTTGTGAACTCTACTGTTATACAAAAAGGGAAATTGGCGATTAGGCCGATGTGAATAAAATACCTCCAAATCAAATGTATTCTTTAGATACTAATCAAAGGGGGAAAAATGCATGCACCATTGAAACCTCCCTCTCCGTCAATGGTATTCACCGGACTCCAATAAAGGAAAGAAAAGCAAGCTTAATGGAATCTCCTCTCCATCAAAGATAGGCCTATTCATTAAGCGCCGATCAATGATTTAAAACGTATAATCAAAACCCTCTCCTTCTCCATCAAAAGTATTCATCACACACCAGTCAAAGGAAAAAAACGCACCTATGAAAACTCTTTCGTCTGTCAGATCAAAAAGAATGGGAACATTATGGGAAATTCACCTTCTTCATTCTTTCCTGTCAAAGGCAGCCTATTCATACACTAATCGGAAGAGGTAAAAAGCTGACATTGTTCCAAGTGCAGTATCCTCCCTACCTACATTTCCTTGTCATCATGATTACTGTCACTGTCACTCATTCAGCATGGCCACAGGCCTAGTCCTGACTCCAGATTCAACAGTTCCGTGACGAAACGGCAGGACAGTTTGCGCTAGAATTCAACGGTCACAAATAAATGTTGCCAAGCAACATTTACACTACTTTCCTGATGCGTAAAGCTAATCATTAAAATCAATTACATGAAGTCTGTTCACAGGTGATTTACTAGTTGAAGAGACTGTAAAGTTGCATTTTTCAATAACCTGCAAGAGATAATCATAATTAAAACGCTAGCAATTGAGTTGCCTAACGCGCTTCATCAACTCTTCCCCCAATATCCCTGAGCACTCACCCCGACATCACATACGCGCCAGCTTACTTGCCCATTTAATGATAACGGTTATTTTAAAAACTCACCTCACCGACAAACTAAGCCTTAAAATGTATATGTTTATGGAACATTTTCTGCTCAAAATGACTTTTTCTTTCATTTCCCAAAATATCTGCATAAACTCGCGTTACATCCTGTATATATATATATATATATATATATATATATATATATATATATATATATATATATATATATATATATATGAAATGGTTAACTTAGTATGTCTATACAGAGTAGCATCCCAGCCCCCTAGTGGGCACCAGGTCAAGCTGGTTCATCTGGTAGCAGCGACTGTAGGTTAAGGCGCCAAGCTTAAGGTACAAACACCTGCTGCCTTGTAGGCAAACACCTCTGTGCATAAAAGCTGAGCCCACAGACAAAAACTGTTGCCTTGCTCAATTGAAGTACCAGAATTTATTGCCATCAGGATGATGGATAGGTTTAAGGCGATGAGCTTTTGTCTCCTCGGCTTCAAGTTTGGATGCCTGATGGATGACCTTCGTTAAAAACCGATAGACAATGCAGAAGTCACTGAACTTTATCTGTTAGGAACTGCAAGGTATAAGGATATGGCTACCCTTTCCTCTACGGATTCCTCCACGTTAATGAATTGGAATGGCTCCTCCCACCGTGCCGGGAATATGAGGGTGCTTAGGCATCACCATGTTTACAAATACTAAGCATAAATTAAATGTAAGGAATTAGAATATAAGAATCCTGAATCACATTTAGAAGATAGAATAGACAGATATGGTATGAACATCTCAACTGTTTGTGAATAATGATGCAAAGGAATGGGAAAATAGAGAGAAATGAGATAATGTGTGAATTTACCAAGGAGGAGCCGACAGAATTGGCAGAGAAATAGGCATGATCTAATGCCGAAACGCATAAGAGTTGCTGACCAACTAGAGAGCAGATAGCGGTAAATTACTGCTGGTAATATTTAAATCAAATGAATGCAATCTGAGTATTATAGTGAGCTATGCATCAACAAAATGAACTCTCTGAGGATATAAGATAGCAATTTTCTATAGAATTGTGAAATGTTACCTGTGAAACACCAGAAAGAGACATGAGAATTGTTTTCGTGTTGAAATTGCTAACGCTGGCAGGAACGATGAAGGTATGGAGTATGTAATGGGTATGGAAGGTCTGGGAGAGACTGCAAACGAAAATTTTTATATTATTTATTAGTTTTTGCGTTACAAGTAATTTAGTAATTGGAGGTAATCTTTCAAAACAAAAGGAATTTTATGAACCACCAAGGAGCAGATGCCAACAGTGATGTGATACACCAATAAGTGTGAAATTAAAAGCATCCAACCGAAAAGCTAATAAAGAATCTACGTTTGATATAGTAAAGCTTCTTGAAGAAAATCAAGAGGATTTTCCAAACGAATTTCGAAATAGTTATCAGTTCTAGAAACCATATTTGAAGAGGAGCATACAATCGACGATGAATGGTTGAACTTGAAGAATGTGCATCACTCTTCTTGGGATATAGGGGGAACAAGACGGAAACCTTGGATATTGGATGAGATTTAGGATGCATTAAAAATATACAAGAGCTGGTGCCTGGTAGCCATTCTTTGAAGATAACATGGTCCTCTAAATTGCAAGACACTTGTTGGAATGGAGTGGAATGGAATATAGAGTTTAGGCCAAAGGCCAAGCACTTGGACTTGTGAGGTCATTCACCGCTGGAGAAGATACTGAGAGCAGGTAGGTTTGAAAGGTGTAACAGGAGGAGAACCTCGCATAATATTGCCCTATGAAACAACTGTTAGGTTAGGTTGGATAGCGAGTTGGAAGGTACAGTAAAATGAATGAAAGGGGTTGCAGCTAGGGGCCGAAGGGACGCTGTAAAGAACATTTAGTAATGCCTACAGTGCACCCCGTGAGGTGTGCTGACGGTACTAGCCCCCTACGGGGTGGGGTGAGACACTTGTTAATCAAATGGCCAGTCATAGGTAACCCAGAGACAGATAGATATCTCACTGAGGTTGGAGGTTCGGGTACCAAGTACGTCCTCGAAAGAGTATAAGTGGTATTTTCAGATTTCCTTTAGAAGCTGGTCTTATGACCCAAGTGTAATTTTGATTCATTTTGATTTTTATGTATTTTAATTTTAATATTTTCAATTTTCATTACGCTTTCTTTCATTCTTAGTTCCGATATTTTAATCCACATATACAATTTTTTCTATCATACTTAAGTTTTAGCTTGTTTCCTAGTTTTCTGCAACATTGTGCTTTTCTTCGACGTCAATAACCGTGGTATTTATTCACGACACCAAATAACACTAATCAGTTAATGTGTCTCTATCGCTCCCATTTCCTCACTAATACTACGTGGTACAACAGGTTCCCCTTTTTCCTTAATTTTTTATAATAAACTTTATATATATATATACATATATTATATATATATATATATATATATATATATATATATATATATATATATATATATATATATATATAATATATATATATATGCATATACACACACATATATATATATATACACAAATATATATGTATATATATATATATATATATATATATATATATATATATATATATATATATCAACAGGTTCCCCTTTCCCTTTCATTTTTTAAAATAAAATTTACGTCAATAAATATATATATGTATGTATACATGCATATACATATGAACACGTGGTATGTATGTATGTATGTATGTATGTATATACGTGTTTACCTTTTCTTAACAATATAAACAAAAAGGCAAGCATAAAAATAGAGAACACATACATATATTCATACATTAGTCTATACAACAACCCAGTGAATGAGAATTTCAGCAAAATGGATTATCCCGACAAATTTGAGAGAAATCTAAAAGTTACACTCAGTCGATTCATTCCGTTGAATGTCAGCAGTGCTAATTAATATTTAATTTTAATTTTCATATATTGCTGACCCTTTGTTTTTCTTTCAGAGGGAATTAATATTGAATTCTGTATAAGCTAACTCGTAGCTATTAAAAAAGATCAATTACTTTTTCTCTCTATCTCTCGCAACGTCTCTTCCTCCTTATATATATATATATATATATATATATATATATATATATATATATATATATATATATATATATATATATACAGGGTGTCCATAAAGTCTTTTTATAATTAAAAAAATATATTACAAAAGCCGTTGAAGAGATATATTAACCAGATTTGTTCTATGTACTCAGCAGTTATCAAAGTTTTTAATCACATTCCATTTGTGTATTTCAGGTACCCTTTTGATGAAAGAGGTGCTGTTAAACGGATACTTCTCAAGAAAAGGCACAATGTGTGTCATGGTTTGCTGAAACAAAATCTGATACGCAGAATCAGCGAAACTACAGAACTAAGTATAGAAGAGATCCACCGTCGCGTCCGTCATCTCGTGCATGGCACAAGAAATTTATGGAGACAGGGACAGTGTTGGATAAAGGGGGAAGTGGGCAACCAAAAACATCTGAGGAAAACATCGATCGCGTAAAACAAGTCTTTGATCTTACTCTTACAGAGTTCATCCGTCGTACTGCTGCCAGACACTTACAGCTACCACGTTCAACAGTGCGCAAAGTCCTACACAAGAAGTTGCGACTGTACGGTTACAGAGTGAAACTCATCCAGGCACTCGAGCCAAATGATAAACCAAGACGAAAAGATTTTGCAGTTAACATGCTGGAACGAATTTCTGAGGATGAAACGTTCCTCAAGCGAGTTTGTTTTAGTGATGAGGCAACCTTTCAAGTTTCAGGGAAACTGAACTCACATAAGGTGAGGATCTGGGGATCATAACATCCCCATGTGACTAGGGAACTACATCGAGATAGTCCAAAGGTGAATGTGTGGTGTGGGATCATGTGCAATCGAATCATTGGTTCATTTTTCTTCAACGAGACATCAATTACTGCAGACGTTTACCTTGACCTCTTGACTGAATATGTGGCAACAAAACTAGATGACCTTCAACCAACCATCATTTTCCAGCAAGATGGTGCAACACCACATTGGGGACTGCATGTTCGTGGTTTCCTAAATCAAACATTACCAGACGGTAGATTGGAAGGGCTGGCCAATTCCCTGGGCACCCCGTTCATCAGATATCACTCCCCTGGACTTCTTTCCCTGGGGTTACGTTAATGATACCCTGTATCGAACAAAGATACAGGACATCACCAATCTCAAGCAAAAGATCACTGATGCCATTAACACCACTGATGAGGCTATGCTACAGCAAACATGGCAAGAAATCGAGTACCGTCTTGATGTGCTTCGTGCAACTAATGGTGCCCATATAGAGGTGTATTAAATAGGGCAAAAAAAAAAAAACTTTAATATCTACTCCTCATTTTGTAATAATTTCCTCGTATTTGTCTGTTCATTTGCTTTTGTAATATATTTTTTTAAATTGTAAAGAGACTTTATAGACACCCTGTATACACACACACACACACACACACACACACACACACACACACACACACACACACTATATATATATATATATATATATATATATATATATATATATATATATAATTATATATCTACTTTATTTACAACAACGTTTCGGGCATCCATTCCCATCATCAGTGTTACATAAAAACACGAAAACAAAATCGGGAAATTTTACAATCTAAAAATTTACTTACATAGCTTAATATACATTATTAAGACATGTTGTTATATGATTTAACAGCTAACTTTTAGAATGAACGTAAAATTATCTATTTATGAACCGAATATAGGTATAAATAAGTATACGATACATAGAGGTAAGCCACACCTACTGTTCAGAGCTGTAGCTGGAAATGTACAGGATTTGAAAATGTTCTAAAAGAGGATGACAGAGAAAAAAAGGATGCAGAGAGAGAGAGAGAGAGAGAGAGAGAGAGAGAGAGAGAGAGAGAGAGAGAGAGAGAGAGAGAGAGAGAGAGAGAGAGAGAGAGAGATGTAAGTATTAGGTAGTAAGGCAAAGTGTAATGGTGTGGAAGTAGTTTGACTGTTCAAGGAAGGAGGTACTTCCTTGATGCAAAGGGCTTTTAAAAGAAGATGCGACTGGCAATGAATGGTTGCACAGGTTGCACTTTCAATCATAAATTTTCGGTCATACGAAACCATTCAAATTCATGCTAAACCAGTATTCTATAATAAAAATTTCAAAATACTTCCCCAGACCACCGATCGCTTTTTCACAGCCTTTAACAATACCATTTATGCCAAACTTCTAAGTGGCAGTTTGTCATCGATGGCTCATATTCGAAAATTGATTTGATCTCATACAGGTGAGGAAGGTAAATTCACAGCACTTGAAGATTACGTGATGCGGCAAGCAATGATAAATAATGTAATTTATAACTACGTTAAAATTTCCCACATGGGCTAAGAAGAGCTCGAAGAAAAGACCAATAAAAATAAAAATTAAAGTTGTCAACACTTGATCCGAAAGCGCCGTCTCCTTTCTGACGGGAATAAGAAACAAAAAACAAAAAACGAAAAAACCAGGAATGGTTCGGTTTGGTCCCTTTCTGAAAAAGGTATCACAGGGAGCAATTAATAGACCGACTGATCGCTATCCCATCTGATGCCAGTGTCATAAAGGCTCTCCAACGATCCCTCAAGAGTGCCTGGGGAAATTAAGTCTTACGATATAAGACAATAAGGTTTATACGAGACTCCGAAAGGCTGCCTCTATACTGCTGATGGCTGCTGCTAATCCTCATCTTACACCCCTCCCCTCCCTATCCCCTTCCCACCCTCCCCCTCATCCACCCTCTCCCCATACCCAAGACTTTGTATAGATCCCACGATGGAACGATTTTATGGTGACCTGTTGATGACCTCGTGGGTCATTGAATGCGGGTCTTGGCTATTGATACAGGGAACTTATGGTACTTTGGGGACAGTAAGTAGACTGGAGAAGGCACTGGATAAAAATAGAATATAAAATAGAATATAAAAGTCTATATGGAAAGCGGCTGAAATGTGTTACTGATTTTTGTAACATTTTTGTTGTCTGAAAGAAATCTTGCAAGTGTAATCAATTGTAAAACATCTTCATAATAACCATCTGATACAAACCTAATGGTAAGTAAAACAATGACGAAACAAATGAATAACGGAGAATAGGGATTTTGTTAATAATAGAGTTCGGTAGGAAAACGTTCTTAAAAAATATAAGTGGGAGGAGACTGACATTCTTAAAAGAGTTAATGGCAAATATCAATTTTCGGTTCAAGTGTTATTTAAATTTCAACGATGACGATTGGATTTTTCGGAACCTGCTCTTTACTCAAGGAATGAAATTACGAGAGGGCCAATGAAATCGTCGGGGGAAACGACTTTTCCCCTTTTTTTTTTTTTTAATTCTCTTGCTACCGAAAGGAGATTCGATTCTGCTGATTATGCCACTGTATTAGTATTGCGCTATTATTATTATTATTATTATTATTATTATTATTATTATTATCATTATTATTATGTAACAATAATTCACGATTATATACATAAATCGTATTTCTATGCATAAAAATACAATTCATTTTATATAACTGAGGAGTCTTATAACATAACATTTTATCAAGATGTTGTGGATTTCTAATTATTATTATTATTATTATTATTATTATTATTATTATTATTATTATCAAGTAATAATAATCCACCATTATATAAATTAAACGTATTTCTTTGCAAAAAATTACAATTCAATTATATAATTGTGGAGTCTCATTACATAAAATATTATCAAGATATTGTGTATTTCTTATTATTATTATTATTATTATTATTATTATTATTATTATTATTATTATTATTATTATTATTATTATTATTATTATTACTATTAATCTCTATTCCGCAGCTTGACTGTTAACTGGAATTACCATTATTATAAGTGATTATTGTTAAAGATGCATAAGCAAAATATCACCATAGAGAAGAGTCCTACTGCTCTCGGTGCCTAAAGTAATTGCAATCATTATTTTACAATTTCTGTTCTATTTCTCTGACGACTACGTAGATAATTGAATAGGGCAGTTTCATCAGAAAATCGCAATATCTGTGACTTTGAGCTAACTTTCACGGAGTCAGGCATGTTTTAAATTCACAAAGTTCAAAATATCAATGTGAAATGTTCAATTTGCCGCGTAAGTGTGAGTATTTTTCAAAATTAATCAAGTACTCCTTTTCAGTAAGCTAAAAGGTAACCGCAAGATAAACATCAACAGAATATTGATAATGCACACGAAATAAATAATAAGGGGATAAAGATAGAACAATATATAGATAAAGACAAACCTAAAGAAATCGCTGAAAAGCTGAGAAAACTGTTGCAGTTAAACATGGAATCCCAAAATTTTTTTTAATAACCAATGGGCATCAGAAAGGACAATACTATGATATATATATATATATATATAATATATATATATATATATATATATATATATATATATATATATATATATATATATATATATATATGTATGTATGTATGTATGTATTTCAGCCAAAAAACCGAGATGCCTCTCAAAAATGACAAAAATCACTAGTCCATTTGTAAGATGGTCAAATAAGATATTAATCTTCCATGGTCTAGCTTTTAGTTACCATTGTTGGTAAAAAGAAAATTGTCACTTGGAAACTTATCCTGTAGAACACATGGCAAGATAGAGTTGATCTAGTTTCACTAAAACTCACATCAGTGACTCTCAAGTTACAAAGTAAATGTATGTGATCTTTATTGTCAGCAAGAGCTAGAATTTCTGTATTTTTCGTCCTAGGTGCTTCACAAATACCATTAATTTTCCTAAAGGTCTCTTGATAGTTAGACAGAAAGTGTCAATATTCCAAGTGCAAGTTGCTCACATACAGGGTGAAATAACATCTCTCCATCAACACAAAGTGTATGGAATACTGGAAACCAGTTTCTGTGAAATATCAGATATTTATTCTCTTTACCCATCAAAAATAATTAATTGCAGTGTTTGGAAAACATTACCCCCGTGATGGATTTTGTCTGAAAAGAGATACTGTCACAAACTGTTGATGTTTTGAGATTTTCTGTTGAAGGGAATGTAGTAAACAATAGATAGCAATGTTGAGATACAATAATGTGCATATACACACAGACACACACACACTTATATATATGTATGCATGTACATACATATAAATTAGTGTGTGTGTAAGAGAATGTCGACCTGAGTATTCTGCAAAACAAATGTGATATCAGTATATTTGTCAAAAGAGCAATTCGCACGAAATAAGGGCATACGGTGAGATGTAGCACAGAGAAGTCGAAATAGATTGCACTTTTCAGCAAAACCATCCTTTTGCGATGACTATTTGTAACTGTCTTTGAAATTTTCCCAGTTGCTGGTATTTTTATTATCATTATCATTGGGGCACTAAATCCACAGTGATATATATATATATATATATATATATATATATATATATATATATATATATATATATATATACAGGAATACACTATTGTTATTATTATTATTATTATTATTATTATTATTATTATTATTATTATTATTTGGGATACAAATCAACAGTGATGTACTGTACATGCCAGAATCTTATTTCAAATTTGTTTTTATCATTTTTATTTCCTTTTTGTTCAATTCTTGATGACACTGAACAAGGACCTCCGACATAACCAGTCACTTGGTCTCTCCGTGAGTGGCACAAATCTATTTCTCATAATTAGAGATACATTCTTTAGCCAAACAACTGAGAATTTCATTACCACATAACAAAATTTTTCGACATAAAACAAGATATATTTTTATTATAATAATGTTCCGTTACTTGAACTCATGAAAATCCGTTACAGTGCAGCTCAGGATAAATTCAGAACTTCCATGAAGGAGACAAATTATTTCGCCGTTGGGGGCCGGGGGAGGTAATCAAGGATTAAATTGTGTGATTTTGAGAAAAATCGAATGATTTTCTTGGCAAAGAAGCCTCATTTACTAATGCCGGAACGAGAGTATAGTGAAATCAGGTGTTCTAAACCCGTAGAGCTTATCACATTTGAACGCTTCTGCGATAGAGAACAGGGTAAACTCTTTGTATAGATTCAATAAAAGATGACGGGCAATGTCATTAATAGATATGGTTATTCGAAATATTTATACAACAGATTTACTCTTCATACTTGTTCGCAGTTGCTTTTTTAGCTGAAAAAAAATTAGAACAAGACTAAGCGTTTCAGTGATATTATGAGGTCAGTTCTTTAACAACGTAGCTATTCTGGTTTTACCGCCAGTTTATAATTCTGCCACTGCTCCCTCACTCCTTCACAATAATAATAATAATAATAATAATAATAATAATAATAATAATAATAATAATAATAATAATAATAATAATAATAATAATAATAATAATAATAATAATATCAGGCAAAGTAATTATTACAATCAAGAAGAAATTCAATATGATTTTAATTTCATATGGATCCCCATCTGGGCTGATTACCTAATTACTGAATATTGTTTAATAACACAAGAACGTGGGATCTTATTATTAGTCTTTTTTTAATGTACATTGTTTTAAGTTTTACGCTGGCAAAATGCCGATGGCAGGAAAGACTTATTAAATGGATGTCAAAAGGCGACCGAGCGAGGGAAGGAATGGATAATCCCACACAAACTTGATTTCTTGTGGGAATGGCGACTGATGCTGGTAATTTCAAAGTGAGGTCATGTTGGATTTCTGGAAAATAAAAATAGTCTCATAATTTGTCTTCATATCAAAGGACTGTTCTTCACAAAAAGAAGAGATGCATTTTTTTTAATCTACTGAAGTATAAGAAAATAAATTCATCCGGTTATGCTTTTTTGTTTTCGTTTTTGTTTATTCGTCTGTTGAATGGAAAGCTGAACAATGTCTAGTAAAATTTAATAATTAATAATCTTTGCCTAGAGTAGTACTTCAAAGTTGGAAACTATTTTGATTGTAGTCTTTCTAATATATGGCGACGCCAGCCACAGTTTATAGTACCGGTCAAAAAACGAGTAGGTGACATTAGATAACTAAACGAACATTGGTAATACACATCTTTAATAATCACTATCCCCGAGAAGTATATAACTCAGATGGGATCTTCTCCTATGGGCTGTCCTGTCCAATTATTTCTCAGTGTCAAAAATCCCTACGATAATTTGGCGTTAACTAATACTACTCTGGTAATATTTAACGACAAACGAAGTAACGAATGCCATGAATACGGAAGACGACAACCATTCGAAATCTCACTGCATCTAATGTCATTCGCTATAAAGTCAATTAACTGTTTCCTTGCTTACTTGACATGTCAGAAGGGCCCCACTCAGCCATACACTTAATGATTTTTCCAAAGAGAAAATACTCTTTTATCTAAATTAGTTCATTCACGTTACTCGTTGAACAAATGCGCTTTATCTGTTATAATGAGGTTAAGAGAAAAGAATTAAGTAACCTAAATATTAGTTCAATCCTTTGATTTCTCTGTGTATAGTCAGAATATCATATGCACAATCTTCCCTACAGACTGCACAATGGTTCTACAGTTGGTTGCTGAAATAGGATGATTAATTACAATCAACCCATGTACGGCCTTTCTCTGAACTTCAATTTTTACTGAGGGAATAATTAACATTTGGTTTTCCAAAGGTACCGAACGAAAAAGGATACCATGGCCTTTAACTTTTTTTAAAGGAAATTTTATAAGATATAAGAAATAACAAGGTGGTAAGGAAAGGGCCTAGTTTTGATTAATCCATGGCATTTCAAAATGTCGTTGTTAAAGTTTATTTCTAACGTAAATACTACCTGTTGAAATTAGATTTTGCATTTCTCACCCTGAGTTCATTTAATAATGAATTTTAATATTTTGCTGCTAAAGATATGACTCTTGTGAAATATCGAATCTTCTTTGGGCCTTAATTTTCGTATTGTAAGTTACAAATAAAAGAGAAAACTTTTATAAATTATAATTGCATCTTCAAGAACGGTCTGACGTAAGCTCTTGATATTTTTAGGATCGTTACAATTTTTGCAGATCACCTGCATACTACACAATTCAGCATTTGACTAAGCTTTTCAAAAATCTGCCTTACCATTAATTTGCCCAATCTACTAAACCTGACATTGTTTAATCCATCTTGAAAAAGTAAAATCTGCTCTCAACGCAAAACAGTGAAATCTGTCGCCCAAAGAAAATACCGATTACTCATCTGGTAACCCACTTCACTTCTCACTCAATAATGACCGACATTTCTCAAAGGCCAATTCGTTCGTGGTGTCTATCAGTGGATTAAAGCTGAATGAAATCTCTCTCTCTCTCTCTCTCTCTCTCTCTCTCTCTCTCTCTCTCTCTCTCTCTCTCTCTCTCTCTCTCTATCCAAAGACCGTTTGTTTTAAAGCGCTATACTGAGCTCTGAAAAACTGATTTATTGGAGCACGTATTATTTCAGGTTTAATTACATAGTTCCCTCATGGTCCTTCGGGGAGTAATTAGTTATATATATGCTCTCTTTATATACATATACATATATATATATATATATATATATATATATATACTGTATATATATATATATATATATATATATATATATATATATATATATATATATATATATATATATATATATATTTATATATACATATATAAATATATATTATATATATATAAATAAATATATATATATATATATATATAAATATATATATATATATATATATATATATATATATATATATATATATATATATACACTCTCTCTCTTTAATATATATATATATATATATATATATATATATATATATATACATACATCTAAAACAAGTACTGAAACGTCAAAAAAAAAAATACTAAGGCTAACCCCATCGCGACTAGCAAGCGAGACGATTGCAGACGAAGCAGTTAAAATATTTAAACGCGCAAAGCAAAGCCACGAACAGAGAGGGCAGTCGATTATTTTCCCTCTATTTCTTCATGCCGAACTAAGCCGTGAAATTACTTTAGTCCAATGTTTCGTAAAAAACCGAGTAAATCCCCATCAGGGCTTTTCCTTGCAGTATATAAATTTCCCTTCCAATAACTGTAATCGACAGTTTGCGGAGCCAAGGAAAAAACGCGTCTTTTTCTCGAAAGAGGCAAAAAAGCTCGCGGGAGGCAAAAACGGGAGAACGGGAACAAAAGCTAAGGTAAAACGACGGAGAGCACAGGAATTTACTTTTGCTTACTGGGGTTCATGTCAGACATGAGGATTGTTGTTTTTATTCATGCTGTCTTTTATTATTATTGTTGTCGTTTTATTCATTACTGTTTTCATGTTCTTTATTATCATTAATATTTTGGTGTTCATTGCTACCATTAATATTTTGATGTTGGTTATTACCACTAATATTTTGATACTGGTTTTTACCATTAATATTTTGGTGCTCATTATTACCATTAATATTTAGATGTTGATTATTACCATTAATAACAGTTTGATGTTGGTTATTACCAGTGATATTTTATTGTTCATTATTTTCATTAATATATTGATGTTCATTATTTCCAATGATATTTTGATTTTCATTTTATTACCATTAATATTCTGATGTTCATTATTACCATCACTATTTTGATGTTCATCATTACAATTATTATTCTTTTTATTGGTGATTTAAGGAGACTTATTACTTTGATTCGGTTTATCATTGTTGCTGTTATTCTAAAAACTATTTTCTTTATCAGAGGCAGACCATATGAAATTTGAGTAAACTCACACTATAATACCTGCACATCTGTAATGTTCACACAGAAATTTAATCTTGAAAATAAATAAAAATAATAAAAGAATTTCTCAAATGTACTATCTGCATACACTGTAGAATAAATGCTGCTGAACTAATGTCAATCCATATGTAAATTAGATGTGGTGGCCAGATTTGTAGGACCACGTCACTGAGAATTATTCTAAGTTAATGGAAATGCTCTTGCATTCTAAAACTACTTTATGTTGAATGACGTCATTGTCACGTGACATGGAGGCCATACTTGATACTGGGCGTAACCTAGGAAACAATTTGTTCTCCAGAACACTAGGAAAATTGCTATTTATTTCGCATTTACCATATGCATATAAGGGTAAAAAATAGTTGCTAGTTTCATTTCATTCTGTAAACAATTTACGAATTGGTGGTCTTCATGAATAATGTATGCCTTCAAACATGCATCACTGGTTTGCTGGTTATATTTACCATTGCTATTGTTCGATTTTTATGACAATTACGCGGATCCTTCCTATACTAAATTTCGTTTCATGTCTCGTCTCTCTGGCAGACCTTCAATTTATGTCAGACGACCTGTCTTATAAATTTTACAGTTTAATGTGAAAAATTTGTTTCTATACCAGGCCCAGTAAATAGAAAATTCTTACTTTCACTAAGGATGAATAATGTGTTTTCATGCATTTGTTCACAGATCGAATGAAAACGATCGTCCAAGAATTTGTTAATTCAAGAAATACGCCAAAGAAATACCGATTCAAATATTATAACACCTTACTCTAGAGAGCTTTGGTGATACAATGTGTATAAAACTGTGTTGATTTCAAGGTTTCACGATGATGCTGAACGTTGTATTAAAGTCTAGTAAGGTAGTATCTGCTTGAAGTCTTCAGTTTTTTCTCCTTGTAAAAAAATAAGGGAAAAATATCATGGCGTACTACAGCATTGAATCCAAGTATTATTTTGATTAATTAAGTCTAATATAATCCTAGATCTTAAGTTTCCTAAGTGACTTGTTTCGACCATGAACACACCAGTAGACTAAGACAAGAAGATCCACCCAGCCTATCACAAGGATATTTAAGTTTTCAATATCATCCTAGATCTTAAAGTTTCCTGAGGGACTTGTTTCGACCATGAACATATCAGTAGACTAAGAAAAGAAGATCCACCCAGCCTATCACAAGGACATTTAAGTCTTTAATATCATCCTAAATCTTGAAATTTCCTGAGGGACTTGTTTCGACCATGAACACATCAATAGACTTAGACAAGAAGATCCACCCAGCCTATCACAAGGACATTTAAGTCTTTAACATCGTCCTAGATCTTAAAATTTCCTGAGGGACTTGTTTCGACCATGAACACATCAATAGACTAAGACTAGAAGATCCACCTAGCCTATCACAAGGACACTTAAGTCTTTAACATCGTCCTAGATCTTAAAATTTCCTGAGTGACTGGATTAAAAGTAGATGTAATCAAAAACATTTGATGTCTCTGATCAGACAAATGCAGGTTAGCTTGGAGAAGATCCAGTCTCTATTGTAAGCAATAATTTCATTTCAATGGCAGTCTATGTGGCCTTTACAAGGTTAAGCTGGCAATGTAACTGTAGGTTATAGTTCATGTTGAGGTGTGACGCATTTTTGGAGTGATATTTTTCAAAGTTTTTCTCTTTTAATTCGCAAGGTTTTCTTATACCTCCCAACAACCACTTTATTCTACGTCTGTTTCCCATTACTGTTATAACGAAATTTGGAGCAATACGAAAGAATCTGCAACCTTTAAAAACCTCCCAAATCTTTTTGACAGTTAACGTAATATAATACAAAGTAAATAGTCATGGCCTATAGATCTATTTCCAATAAGTTCCTACAGAAAAGTCGCGCTCTTTGAGAATAACCGGGGATTTGGCACGATACATATACACATGTGCTACCGGGGTCTAAGCGATGTCAGGCAGGGCAGCCGATCGAGGCTACGGCCTACCCCAACGCCAAATCAAAGTCCTTCAAAAGAAGGCATCGTGCTTACCCCATATGAAAAATTGGAAAAAAGCACGTTAAACAAAGAAGAAGAAGACTAGTTTACTAGAATAATCAAAAGCAAAAAGAATGTAAGTGGTGGGGTACTTACGTCAACGACAACGCCAGGTACAATAAAGGTCTGCTTCGGTGACTTTTGTCTGAACAGATATCTGGAAGAGTTGAAAAAGGATATTAATAAAAGTATGCGTAACAAAAGAAAGAATATCTTTAAGAATAATTTATGAATAAGGTTCTTATCCCTTGATTACGAGGATACTATACGGTGGATAGGATTGTTATGCTCGTTTTGATAACTCGGCATAAATGAGGATGATCAGAATCATATTTGTAATTCCACATGGAATAAAATCAATAATTTATTTAAATTTACACTGCTGGTAGCATTTCTGTGCCCTCTGTAATCATACCTCAAATAAACGAACGCGCTGACAGCTATTTTATCATTTGGAGTTGTCATTTCCCCTAATCACTTACATCTTCAAATTCATTTCAAGGATAACAGTGTAACATCTTGGTTGTAAAACGAAGCCTTCGCTATAATACTTTTTCCCCATTGTATGTAGTTTGCTTGGATATGTCTTAGAGCAAAGGCGATTGATCTTGACCTCCGTCGTGTCAATTTCCTCGTGGCCACCGTATACTTTGCACACACACACACACACATATATATATATATATATAAAATATACATACATTTATATATACTGTATATATGCATGTATATATATACTATTTATTTATATAAATAAATATATATATATATATATATATATATATATATATATATACACACATATATATGTGTGTGTGTACATGTATGTGTATATATATACATATATATATATATATATATATATATATATATATATATATATATATATATATATATATATATATGTGTGTGTGTGTGTGTGTGTGTGTGTGTGTGTGTGTGTGTATGTATGTATCTTTCAGCGGGTGTACTAGAATATTACGATGAAAACTGGCGGCCGCGGCACACACGAGCGTGAAGGCCGCTTTATGGATATGCTGATTTAGTCATTGGAAGTAAATAACGGAAATGAATGACATCAGAGAGGCGAGCGAATATGATGAATATAATCTGGTTGTAACCAGGTAATTAAATTCATATTAAAGGTAATTTCGATGCATCGCTTGTCCATGCATATTATTAGGCTTCATTATAGCATTATGAACAAAGACCCCCCCATTTATCATTAGGAGCCAAAATGGCCTTCGCTCTCTCGCGCTCTCTCTGCTTGACAGACGTGTGAGGCTTTTATTTTTGATTTCTTTTTTGCACAAAAGCACCGATGCTTCCGTCTTGCTTTATTCAGTTCACGACTTTCTGTTAGTAATCGGTAAATAAAAGCAACGGAAAGGCGTAATGTTTTCACTGCTGACAGAATGGAATAGGGTTCAGACTACATTTCCATTACACAACTGAATTCTGATGGAAGAGAAATTTCAGGAATTTTCTGATAATTTTTATGATGCTTCGAATTTCATTAATATCTCATAAGACTAGATAAGATTACGTTCTGAAGTACACGCTGACGACAGCTGTAATTATATATTACCCAATAAATCTAGGACATACAAGACCATACCATTCTCAAGTTTTTTAACCGATTTATTTTTCAGTGAGAAGAATAATGACAACATTATACAAATGACTGGTGACATTCAAATGATTCTTATTCGATGGTGGGAACTGGTAGCGTCAGCTATAAACTTCAAAGAGCCGAATCACTGCTAGACATTTAAAAGAAATTATCATGAAAATTAGAAGAGAAACGATTCACATCTGCCCATCATTAGTATCTCGTGATACTCTTTGAAAAATTAACCAACTGAAAGGGCTGCCAATATTATGTATGCTATTCCACAGCGAAAACAGATTTGTGAGCACTATGAATTACTGTAGAGAAGGTTTATAGTTTTGTGCCACCCCAAACTGAAATCAAATCGTCAGTATGAGAGAGCTGATATTTATAAGAGAAAGCAACTCAAAATCCGCTGATAGTTTTTATCAATAGGTAGAATTTTGTGAACTAGTAAAAACATATTAAGTTCAGTCTCCTATTTCATTTTAGACAATGGTCCCTGGACAGAAATTAAATGGACAAAATGTACCATTGAAAAAATATACCTTATGAACAAAAGTACCCAAAAAACAGAAATATTTAATGGACAAAAGTGCCCCACAGACACAACATACTCTATGTACCTAACAGACTAAATGTACCTAATGAACAAAGTGAACCCAATGGACGAAAATTTTCCCAGTGGACAGAATGAACCCAATGTCCTGAAAATAAGTATCTGACCAATTGCAACCTAAGGACAAAACTTACCTAATGCACCAGGTGGACGGTTTAGTAATTTGGAACAATAGGTGTATTTTGACTATTAGGCACAATTTTTTAAGTGGGTTCATTTTGTCAGTATGGTATATTCTCGTTGTTTCATTGTATTGCTTTGGCAGAGACCGTTGTAAAAAAATAAAAAATAAATTAGAACGGGGAATGACACTTAACACTTCTATATGACCGAGAATATCTACAGACAAGAGGATTTCGACTGAGTTTCTGATACATCACCAGATATGGCAGGACTTTTTCTACAGTATGCCATCTAACACCTAATATTCATTTGTTTAAATTTGCTTCTTAAATCATGGTTATAGATGGTACTAGTATGCGTGCAAAATTGCACAAGATATGCAAACTTATATACGAAAATGACATATATTTCTAAAGGTAAAACCATCCTGAAAATTGCAAAGAACCTCATTTATACGTTGTGCCTACCCTTTGAGCATTTCTAAAGTACTTCAAGTACTGAAGACGCTAATGGGGAGTATTTAGTATCCTAACATTTACACAGACGTCGTAAACGGATGATAAATCATCTTCAAAAGCTCCTAAACACCCACCTGTAAAATTCATCATCGTCCTTGTACCACTTGACGGAGTACAGCGGGTCGTTGCCCCTGTCGTACTTGCACTCGAGCTGGGCATCCTCGCCCCGGAACTTGTAGACGGGGACCTCCACCCCGTACAGCTGCAAGTGCTTGTCTCCAAGGTCAGTGGCCATGCCTTTGACGTTCGTCATCTTGTTGGAGGTAAAGCTCGAGCTCCTGCCGATGCCCGTCGGGATGTGTGAGGAAATGACCCGTCCGCTGCTGCCGATGACTCCCCCTCCTCCTCCTCCTTCTCCTATCCTGGATTCCCTCAGGCTGAGGCAGACGACGTTGGTACCTTCAGGAAAAGGAGGAAAAATAGCTTTGTTAGAGTCTCTATGGGGAAATAACGAACTGACCACTGAAGACTGATTAAAAGAGATATTCTCCTGATATTTCCTCTACGATTGTAAAGGACACTTTAAACGTTATTTTGCCTGGTCTGGAAAATTACTAATATAAATATAAATGCAAATATAACTGCTTTTGGCTGGTCTGAATATATGGGTAAGGATTGGTCTCTAATGGGACGTTCATAAATCAAATATGCATTTAATATATTTCTCTGCCTACCAGTCATTTGTAGCTTTTTTTGTTTCCTTATCAACGAAAATCGATTGGTTTAATTGAAAAATAAGGCAAACTAATCGATTATTAGTCATTACCCGTGTACTGTGAGGGCACAGCAGTTAAGCCACACGAAATCTGAGAGTAATCATAAGCCCTCAAGATCTGTTGAAAAGGTATTAGCTGATGAGGCCTGACGCTAAACGTAAAAATGAAAACAGCTCAGAAAAATACTGTCGTCCTTTCTCGTTGTTTATAAGGAAACGGCAAAGCTACAAATAACTAGTAGGTAAAAGAGAGGCATTAAATGCATATTAGATTTATGAATATCCCATTAAATCCAGGACAATAACTATATTTTCATGCCAACCAAAAGCAGAAATATTTGCGTTCGTTTTTATATTAATAATTTTCCAGATCATTTAAAATGTCCTTTACAGTCACTAAACAAATACAAAAGGAGAAAATGTCTTTTAATCAGTCTTTAATGCACTTAGGTATCTGCTGAACAGGATTAAGTAAATATGATCTCCAATGTACTCTATGCAGAGAGAGAGAGAGAGAGAGAGAGAGAGAGAGAGAGAGAGAGAGAGAGAGAGAGAGAGAGAGAGAGAGAGAGAGAGAGAGAAGGGGTGTGTGTTGTTTTCGATGCAATCAGTGCCTGTTGATGTTGCCTGATGTTTTTAAATACACAGACTTTTTTCTGAAATAACTGCGTCTTTTGCAAAAATATATGTACCTTTGGGTTTATCAGGAATAAATTTTTCTGTCGTCTAAATGAACTTTATTAATCATTGTCTAAGAATGGAGATAGTAGAACTTCCCTTCTCACTCGTCTCAAGAATATATAAAACAGTTTTCTTACGATAATTCCTATTAGTTTAACATCGCTTCAGGATCCTTCTCTTCTCAACAGCCCATGAATGTCTCTTTGCAGCAATTCTAACCTTGGGGATTTTGTGTCGCTGCTCATATCAGTGCGTTGGTAACGACAAGGTGAATACGAGTTCATTTTTTATACACTGATACATGTATGAAAGAAGCTGTGACGATCAGACTCGCATTGAGAGAAATACAGGAAAAGATTTCCAGAGGATATTTATAAGACTGACCTTTGGACAAGGATAAAAATGACACCCACACACCCATTTATATTATATATATATATATATATATATATATATATATATATATATATATATATATATATATATATATATATATATATATATATGTATATATATATATATATATATATATATATATATATATATATATATACATATATATATATATATATATATATATATATATATATATATATATATATATATATATATATATATATATATATATATATATATATGTATATGTATATGCATATGTATATATATATCTGTAATTGCAATAACCATAACGCCCTCTTAGCTTCAGAAAGTGTGAAGAATTCGATAATCTCTCTCTCTCTCTCTCCCTCTCTCCGTAAAACCTCGTTCACAAAAATGAAAACGTTTCCATGAAACCTCTGGACTGAATCCGAAACTGGCTCTGTCTCCACACAGATCCACAAAGTTATAAAGAATATTTTCTTGTGTGTATTTTACGTTCTTCCCTTTTCTTGTTGACATCCGAAGAGAGCTTAACAGATCAACAATTTAACGACCTCTGGGATATGTGCGGGAGGACTTCCTGTATGTTTACCATTTGAGAAGTAAACAAACAAACAAAATAAACTTGATGGGTGAGAAGCCCTTCCCTCTCCCTGTCTCTTACCCTCTCTCTCTCTCTCTCTTTCTCTGTTTCTCTTTCTCTATTTCGCTGTTTGTCTGTATGTCTGTCTCAATTTCGCTCCTTCTCTCGCAAGAGCGTGTCATGTCAAATAACACGCGTTGAAAGTACTGCGCGTGAATTTCTCTGTCCGCCTGCCTTTATGTGTCTGTCTGTCTGATTGTCTGTCACTCTCTCTGTCTGTCTGAGTGCCTGTCACTCTGTCTATCTGACTGTCTGTCACTCTCTCTATCTGTATCTCTCTCTCTCTCTACTGCACACATGCACACTCTTTCTCTATCTGTGTCTCTCTGTTTCTCTCTCACACGCAAACACACACAGACACTCTTTCTTTGTAAGTCTCTGTCCCTCTCTGTCTGTCTGTCTGTCTTTCTCTCTTGTCTGTCTGCCTGGCTCTCTCTCTCTCTCTTTCACACACACACACACACTTTCCCTCTGTGTCTCTCTCTTTATCCATTTCGTTCTTTCTCTCATATGCGCGTATTATGTCAAACAGTGCATGTGACAAGTACAGCGCTTGACTGAACGTGACCTACGAAGCAAAAATGATGTTCTCTTGTCGTCATTTTCGATAACATTCTGTCCTTTGATCTTGCACTGCTTCGTGTTTCCCTTCTCACGGATGATTCTTCTCTAATCATTTGATAGAAAACCTTTCTTGCTTTGTGTCTTGAAGGAGTGGGAGTGAGGGAAGCTTCGGAAGTGGGGGGGGGAGAGGCGTTTGGATAAGAGGTGGAGGTTATGAGGATTTTTTATAGCTAGAGGGGAAAAAAATCTAGGAATTTATTTTCTGGTGGCGTTTCTTTTTCTAATCCCTGGAATGTTCTATCTCCTTTGATTGCAGCATGTTTGTATTTGAGTGATTTTTGTCTCGATTTTTCCCCATCTTTAGCTCTCCTTGCAATTGCACAATCATGCTTCTGCCACTGCTCTTTATTACTGTTTCTAATTATGTATTTTTAACGAAAACCTCTAATAAAATTGGGCTTGAGAAAATAGATGATTTACTGTATGTCTTGAATGGGCCTCCTAATTGTATTCTTTAATTATAAATGGGGAAAAATACATTCACCTTTTCTAATATTAATTTTTAGAATAAGAATAGTCAGTCTAATTTAGAATGGGTAAATTATTATCAGCATTGAAAAAAAAAGTCACGCCCCCTTAATGCTTTCTAACCCTAAGCTGAGACAGCTTTTCAGTACAAATGGGATACTCAAAGGCAAGATTCAAAGTTGGTGAGCTTCCCACAACAGTCTTAACTGTCAAAGATGAACGGGTGTTAGGTGATTTGATCTGAATACGAAGGGAAGAAAGAATATACGTAATTAGGTAATTGTCTCCCGACCCCTTCCGATAGTTATGTCCTACACAAACTAAAGTCTAAGCTATGCAAAGTAATATAACTAGAAATATCTTTCTCTTTAGCTACCATATTCATCACTAATTTGGAATCTCGTTATTCCTCATGCTGGAATACAAGTTAGAGACAATTAAACTGATTTCATAAACCTTACCTACCATAATGGTTTATAATTATGACAACTGTGATACAATAAAAATCCCTAATGGATGAACAAAGTTTGATTCAGGGGCCCTGCTACAGAGCTTCCCCTTAGAAGGGGAAAGCCCAGTTGTTTTGGAGCCCCAAAAGGGTTGTTTCAGATCTTTTGTCAATTTATTTTTTTTCTAACAACTGGTCTCTTCTCTCTGAATTTCCTATCACCTAATGTTACTTCCTTCAAACGAACACCATTTTTGTTGGAAGCTCGAATTTCAAGTTAATAGTACCTGTGGGCTTGCTCAATATGATTAGCGTTCATCTTCTGGATAATGTTAATAATTCTGCCTTAGTGGAGTATGATTCGCCTTTCTTGACCATAATCAGTCGTCTTTCCCAACAAAATTAAATGCTGTTTCTATTCTTGTTTTATTCTTCGTACGTCTTACATCAGCAGAAAAATTTCCTATCGTCTTCAATACCTAACCACCTGAGGGATATCATTCACCCTTTTTTTCTGTTGGGGGGGGGGGAGGGGGATTAAGGTTGCCATGCCGCCCAGTGCCAGACGTATATCACCTTACTGTAAAACAATATCACCCTGAATATTAATATCTAAAGCTTATGACGGACTGTTGCTTTACTTTTAGAAGTTGTTTTTCCAATTCTTGATTTATCTATATAAATAAATAAATAAATAAATAAATACCGTATATATTTATACACACACACACACACACACACACACACATATATATATATATATATATATATATATATATATATATATATATATATATATATATATATATATATATTTAATAAAAGGAGCCCATAAAAATGCCAGAAGGTAGAAAGTTAATGATGTAGCCTATATTTCGGAGAACAATTGTCTCCCTCGACAGGCAAGTATGAATGAAATAAGAATTATAAAAAAGCAGTAGGCCAGTCGTTACGTCACTCCAATTGATAGCTTCTTAATCGTCTTAATTGCTGGTTGGAGGTAAACAGTGCTGCTTCTACCATCTGGCTTTTGAACTGACAATTGCTGCTATAAATTATACGTGACAAATTCCAATTTATTCTGTGATTATGGTTATTTATGTGGTTAAAAATAACTGAGGCATGTTGGCCATACTTTATTGAACAAATAAACACTCAATAAGATATGGCCAACAGAGCTCCGCTATTTTTAACCACATAAATAACCATAATCACAGAATAAATTGGAATTTGTCACGTATAATTTATAGCTGCAATTGTCAGCTCAATAGCCAGTTGGTAGAATCAGCACTGATTAAACATAGAAATACAATGAACCTCTCAAAAGGAGCTTGGGACTCAGATATTATAGATAAAACCTTCCTCCACCCAGCAATTAAAACCATTAATAAGCTATCAACTGGAGTTACGTAACGGCTGACCTCGGGAACTCTTGGTATAAATATAGTTTTTCTGTGATTCGTATTTCATTCATTACTTGCCTGTCGTGGCAGACAATTGTTCTCCGAAATATATAGCATTAACTTTATACCTTTTGGCCTTTTTATGGGCTCCTTTTATGAGATGGAATTCTGTTTTAACAGAAAATATTTCACAGTCATATATATATACAGTATATATACATTATATATATGTGTATATATGTATATATATATATATATATATATATATATATATATATATGTATATATATATATATATATATATATATATATATATATATATATATATATATATATATACTGAAGAGATAGTCAGATAAAGCAGAAATTCTTTAAGATTACTTTCATCATCCAAGCTGTCGCTCTAGGTCACTAAAGTGCATAAAAGTATGCAAAAGATCAAGTGCCGTTCGCATGAAGAGAGAGAGAGAGAGAGAGAGAGAGAGAGAGAGAGAGAGAGAGAGAGAGAGAGAGAGAGAGAGAGAGAATAAACAGTTATTTATAAAAGTTTTTTCCGTTTCAAAGGGGTTAATAAGAGAAGCGGAGAAGTAAATGTAATAATGAAAGGATACGTGATAATAAGAGGCAGTGGAAGGCGAGGTTAAGTAAAGGGAGGGTGTAATAGGAGACTCTTTCTGGCACTATAAATTCAAGAATGAATAGAAAATATAAGAAGAAATAAATTTAAGAAAGGAAAGATACTCAATAAATAAGAGGGTTTGGGGAGGAAAGAATATGCCCAAGCAAGGACGGGAATATGGAGATTCATGGAGTCCCCAAAAGCCCAAATTCGAGGAATGATAAAAAAAGAAAAATAAATGCGAGAAATGGCACAATCGACGATAACTAGAAAGGAAAGAGGGTAAGAGAAGAGGAGAGGGCGTTATACAGAAAGCAAGATATCTCCAGCACTTCGTCATCACAAAATCGAGGCATGTTAAAAAAAAAAAAAGAAATAGAAGAGAGAAATGGCACAACAGACGATAACGAGAAACGAAAGAGGGCCAAGAGAAGAGGAGAGGGCCTCCCAAAAACTCCTCCTCGTCTCCTCTCCCGTGACGGTAACGAGATCGACGAGGCAAAGCTGCTTTTCATCACCGGAAGCGACGACGTGGCCCAATGCCGGTAATTATAATCTTGATTCGTAGCCCATTAGTCCCGGCTTCGTAAAGCGTTTTCGAACGGGGCGTATGTGGATATCCTCTCGCTTCTTTTCTTCTTCTTCTTGTTAATTATTCTTCCAATAGGGGACTTGATTAAGCCAGTTCGGGCTAGCTCAGCAGCACCAGTAGCAGAAAAAGTAGCAGCAGTAGTCGTTCGTAGTAGCAGAGATTTTTTTTTTTTTTGCTTCTCAAAGCGAAGATGAAATGTCGTAGTTTGGTCTCTTGGAAAAGGATTGGGGGATGTGGATTGGGGGTGGGGGAAGGTTGGTGGGGGGGGGGAGAAGGGATGAATCGTAGGCGGAGTCAAAGGGAAGGGGTAAAGGAGGGAGGAATGCGTCTCCCTTTCCTTAATGTTAAATATAAGAACTGTAGAATACAGGAGGTTTTATTTATATCTCCTTCGAAGAAACTTCGCTTCCTGAGTACAAATTCGTTTTATTTCTCTGACGTAAATAACACCAGTGACAAACCTAACTAGACGATGATGTAGCTTACTGTATTTAAACCATTTAGATTTATATTGTGAAGTCGTTATATGCATACATACATACATACATACATACATATATATATATACAGTATATATATATATATATGTATATATATATATATATATATATATATATATATATATATATATATATATATATATATATATATATATATATATATATATATATATATATATTAGAAGGCTAAAATGAAAGATGATGAGACATTGGTCTCGAAACGTCACAGTAAGAATAAAGTAACTTATGTTTCATGCTGTCTTCTTCTACGCCTTCTAGTTTGTACTGCTGAGGAATACCATTACAGTCATGTTTAATTATATATATACATATATATATGTATATATATAATATATATATGTATATATAAATTATATATACACACACACACACACACACACACATATATATATATATATATATATATATATATATATATATATATATATATATATATATATATAGTATATGTTGTAGAAAACATTCAATACATCTCACAAGTAAAATCTATCGATAACACAAGTTCTACTCTGATAACTTTTAACATGATAGACAAACAGATTTCTTTGAATATCTAAGCTCCAACAGCTACATCCAACATCGCACAATAGTAATACATCAAACAATTCCTAAAGTAAATACATGCAATACATAACCATGGAAAGGAAAAGGAAATTGAAAGCACTGCAAAAGTTTCTGACATTCTGCTTCGTTTACTTTTAAAGGTGATACAAAAGCAAGCCATATGATAACTGATGCACAAGGATACAAGGGCTTTAACATTCTATAGCATCCCATTTCCAAGGCGATACAGAACAGTCACAGATTTTGAAAGATAGATTTTCGGGTAGGGTGAGAGAGACAGGCAAATACAGGTTCCCTTTTTTTACAAGTTTGAATGATGTCACAGAGGCAAGTAGCTAAGTAATTAAAGGAAAATGAATTATATAAAAATTAAGAGAGTAGACACCAAAGACTATCCGGAGTGGTTCTCCATAAGCCCAATGAAAAAATATCGTGGACCATTTTCTTTCTTGAGTAACGATACATAAAAACATAGGTAATAAACGTTTAGGCTTGGAACATATTTCTTGTACAAGAATTGCAACCTTGAGATTGTCGTTTCTTTAATAGGAATAATTCAGTAAAATGAATAATCAATTGTTTATCCGGATAAAATTTTTCTTACTATATTTTCAATAAATTTAGAAATATTTGTATCACTGCAAAAATCCGGCAGCCTGTCAACATAACGGTCCGAAAAAACCTGAGAGGTTCACTAGGAGAATAGGTACCAGGCCTCGGGCAGTGGAGTTAAACAGTGGGCCTAGCGACACACTGGCCATGTGTCATAGGCATTGGGACCTGTCCCCCACTGGCTGTCGGCCTAAGAAACAGATCAACGCCTGCCCTATGAGCCTACAGAGGCACAGGAAGACTTTAACTTTTAACTTATTACCAATTTAGCGACCGTTCATTGGACCACCCAAAATGTCACTATGGACCACTAGTTGAGAACCATTGGACTATCGTTCCCAGAGCACCTATTTAGAAAAAGACTGGCTGTGAAATAGAACACGCAATTGGGAAAAAGTTCAAGTTTATATGAAAGTTCAAAAAAATAAGTTTTGCTTATACATCACATTTTTTCTTTTATGGAAAACACATGGCAATAGTCCTTCGCCTAGTTTTTAATGCGATATGGAGCGGAATTATATATTTTGGGGAAAAATTTTGAATATTTCGTATTATGGGAATGAACATTACATTTACTAATCTAAATGAAAAGAGTCAGATGGCAGATATGTGATAAATTCGCATATTTAAAAAAGGTATTGGACATACAGTAGGTACAATTTTACATAACTATATTTTCAATAAACATTTCCTATTATCAATACATCTCACACCGTCTTATCGCATCTGTCTGTCTCCTCCGTCTGTCAATCTATCTCTTCGCCTGTCTGTTTGGCTGCTTGTCCGTCTGTCTGTCTGTCTGTCTGTCCGCATTCTCCCCAGCAAAGAATCCGTTTACCCCGAGAGGTGAGGGGGGTACTTCTGTATGTCTGTCTGTTTGACTGTCTACTGTCGCCTGTCTGTCTGTCTGTCTGTCTGACAGCCTGTCTTCGTCCTCCCCAGCAAATAATCCCGTTTACTCAAGAGGTGAGCGTGGGGGGTTGAGGCGGTTGGGGGAGGGGATACTTCCCAACCCCGAGCACGTCTGCGACTCTCTATAAAAGCTTCCCGCCCGCACACTCAAAGCCCCATAAGGCTCTCGGGTTTATGCTTGTATTTCATTATCCAAAAGGAAGTTTTCACATCACAAGTTCATCCATTACCGCAAAGCGGGGCGTAAACACTCCAAAGGACATGCCGCCATACCCTTCGGCGCCTGGCTCCGCGAACATCAAGGAGGCACAACGTTCAAATTTGGCTTCAAACACTTTTGGACCGGGTGAGGTGTTGGACGGGGAGGAGAGGGGGGGGAGGTAAACAGGGTCGCTTATCTCATATCTGCATTAAGTGCAAGGGCTGGCTGGCAGGGGCGGGCTGTGTGCGTGGATGTATTATTTAAGGAGGGAGGGAGCGGTGGCGGGGATAGAGTGTATACAGGTAATTGTGAGTGCACATGCATGAAAAGTATGTGGACTTACAATGACCTGTATAGTATGCAT
>JANJGK010000007.1:57160009-57167037 GCA_039081455.1 Macrobrachium rosenbergii
AAATGTCTTTGTGCTAAATAGCTTGGAACGGTAATTAAAAAAGAAAAGGTAATGGAATCAAAAGGGTTGAACTTAAAAAAAAAAAAAAAAAAAAAAAAAAAAAAAGACTACGAATATTGTTTGATGACCAGTGATTTTAGGAGTATGAATAAAGTGCGGGACTGCGCTTAACTCACTGTCAGCTCTTTGATTTTATTCTTTATAAGGTCGCACGCACACACACACACACTTACACTTACACACATTAAGGAACTGAGGCCTACTTAACATAGCAGGAAAGTTTTCTTTGTCTCTAGGGTAAACCATGCAGTTTTGACAACTGATTTGTTCTCCGTTAATCGAAGGGCGTTGCAGAAATCAGCTGTTATGGCCAACCCAAACCTTTAATTTGTTTTTCAATGAATTATTCTCACAGCGGTTTGAAGCACTGGTTGAGTAAGGTCAACTTTAAAGCTGAATAGGGTGCTCATTGCTACGGTATTCTTTAATGATTTTTTATTCAAACGTTATACGGGAGAGACTCATCACATACGTATGAACGGGAAATATTGTATGGTAAATGTTTTTGGTTGAAACTGCGAGGGTGGCACACGCAGTCTGTGCAGGTTTATGAAAGACGCGGCTTTTGTGCGCTACGCAAATCGCCTAGGATAAACAGTATCTACTCACGGCAATTTTTAGTGCGAGATAGTTTTAATCGTATCAGATGGAAGTATTTCACAGACTTGGAAGCAGCGAAGACTACTAGGCCTCTCGCTCAACTTTTAGGCTATACTTGCCGCTTCAAGGGCAATTTCTCACGAGGCGAGTTCCTCGTCGGACGGGTCGGTGTAGTTCTCGGCTAGGACTCTGCTAAGCCCGCGTTCAAGTCTCAGACCGGCCAATGAAGAATTAGAGGAATTTACTTCTGGTGATAGAAAATTCATTTTTCGGTATAATGTGGTTCGGATTCCACAATAAGCTGTAGGTCCCATTGCTAGGTAACCAATTGGTTCTTAGCCACGTAAAATAAGTCTAATCCTTCGGGCCAGCCCTCTCTAGACAGCTGTTATCAGCTCAGTGGTCTGGTTAAACTAAGGTATACTTAACTTTTTCTCCCGAGGCGATAGCAATGTGATAAACTTCTGGTATGTTGATAACAACACTTATGATGTCAATGGTGAATCTCCCATGAAAAACGAAATAGCAGTTGGAGATTAGCTATTGGTGCCTTGAGACTGGAGAAGCAGACGGAATAACGTCAAAGCAAAAGTAGAAGGTGACGATGCGTCTAAATATCTGTTTATTCTCGTTACCCGTTGACTTCAAACTTCATGATGCAAACGTTAAAAAATCGGAACGAGTAGGGTATCATGCAGCTATGGACCCCCATTGTCTATACCACAGAGTGGAAAAGGACGTTGGGTATAAAGTAATGATAGGGAGACAATGAAGTCATGGACTCTGTATTGAAAGGCTTCCTTACTTACCTTGTTTCAGTACAATATACTACCTCGTTCATTCTCTCTAATTCCTTGGGTTCTCACATTTAATCCACAAGTTTTTGGTCTTCCGATATGAGTCTACAAACACAATATCAACACATGACACAACTGGATGACTCCTCAACTCTATTTCCAAAGCATCTTCTTTCAATTACTCGTGATCCTCATACCAACATGGCTGCAATCTAGTTCGTATTGACATCAACTTACTAGAGCGTCACTGACATCAACCACTCCTGAAACATCGTAGTCGAACACTTTCAGAGGCATCATCGACGTCACTCGCTTCCATAAGTATCCAAAATGATCACTGGGGAAGTGGGCCAATTTCAGGCCAAACAGAGGCAATTGTTCATTGTACTCTAGTCCATGCTTTTTCCTTGTAGCTTCCTCTTTAGCACTGAAAGACTACCAGGACAACTATATGCGTAAACAGGTAGTCCAGAATTGCCTTAACACTGGATTATAAATATTTTCAATCATTATTGTTCAAATTCCAGTATATAAAGACCAGCAGTTGGTGCTATCTTTATTTATGTCCAGTTAAGAAGCACTGCCAGCATTCACCTCCAGAATCCAGGAGATGCCCTCTTGTAGGTCAGAAAATGCCCAATTGTAGGTCAGAAAATGCCCAATTTTATGTCAGAAAATGCCCTCTTGTAGGTCAGAAAATGCCCTCTTGTAGGTCAGAAATGCCCTCTTGCAGGTCAGAAAATGCCCTCTTGTAGGTCAGAAAATGCCTCTTGTAGGTCAGAAATTGCCCTCTTGTAGGTCAGAAAATACCCTCTTGTAGGTCAGAAAATGCCCTCTTGTATGTCAGAAAAATGACCTCTTGTAGGTCAGAAAATTAAAAAACTTTGGCAGTCTTTTGGGAAAAGCTTAAAACAAACCAAAAGATGCGCCGCATTACGTCATCAGTATCTCCTTGGCCATATGCCAAGGAAACTAGGAACGATGTTAGACATACAAGACTCACTCATGGAGTTCTTGATGTCAGGTGAAAATCCTTCATCCTGCGACGACTGTATTGAGCCCTTGACTGAGAGACATTTGCTGGTCGAATGTCCCAGTCTTGGGAATCTAAAAACATAGGTTCCTCTCTTGGGGACGTGATAGAGATGAACATTTATCCTTGCTACAATTTTCGGGGAGGCTTGTAATATAGAGCAGTTATATATCTTTGTTGGCGAGGCAGGCCTCCTCAACAAAATTTAAATCATATACATATGGGTGTATGTATGCATATTATATATGTATTTTGATTATACATATATATATATATATATATATATATATATATATATATATATATATATATATATTATATATATATATTATATATTAGATATTTCTTTTATGAAACTCCTCTTAAATTTAATTTTTAGTTCCTTATTTAATTTTATTACGGTGTCAATAACCTAGATGTTGTGACGCCAGTTTTAGTAACCATAAATCAATCAATTTGAAAGCACAGCACTATTGCAAAATCAACTGAATATGTTACATAAAACTTTATGCTCTAAGCAGACACAGCCAGTGAGTGGACGAGAATTTGTCAGATGCGAAGGACAATCGGGTTTAATACACGACAGTGAAGCGGTAAAAACGGATGAACGATGATTATAATGCTCTTTTACCACGCCTGTCATATCTGCCATACCAATCTTCGTATTTCACAGAAACTTACGGATAGACAGAAAATTCCCCTTGCTGGAGAGCTTGAATTTGTGAGAGCTTACTAGACTGGCTACTAAGCTAGTCATTCAGAATCACAGTGATCTATCCTTTCTGAAATATTTACTTCTCCAGGGTAATAGTTTATTTAACTGGAACATAAGAGTCGCTGATAGAAAATTTGGACCCCGTAAGGTGGGGGGGAGGGGTTAGTACCGTCAGTGTACCTCGTGCGATGCACTGTTGGCAATTCTTAAGGTTCTCTGCAGCGTCCCTTGGGACCCTGGCTGCCACCTCTTTCATTCCTTGTACAGTACTATTCCTTTATTCATATCTTCTTTCTTCCATATTGCTTTCCACCCTCTCCTAATAATTGTTCTAAGATTATTTTCAGCGCTAGATGACCTCATGGTCCTAGCGCATGGCTTTTGGCCTAAATCTTGTATTCTAATTCCAGCATAACATTTGGAGCCATTCTTATATATTTTCATTTATTTTTTTGTTTTTGTTTTTTGGTAGCAGATTTTTCTTTACCTTTCTCAACTAACATTCAAAGTTTACATTCACGCCTCCTTTTGGAAACCTCATGCGGAAACCTCATGCTTTGGGAGACAGTAATGGCGCTGCATATTGCACATATTTTTGTTGCCTCTCCAGCTGTCAGTCAGCATTTCCCTCTACGACAACATTTAAAACGCGCATTTATACCAACTGTTTGCTCGTCATTTCACGGCAAACCGGTGATCACCGCCTTTGACATCAAAACAGGGAGACGAACCCGAGTCACAAACTTGAAAATAAAAAAAAAAAAAAAAAACTCTGAGCAAACATGTTTTTCTAAAATCATGCAATGCAATCCTCGAAACAATTAGAATAATACGGGACTCACTTGAACAATGGACCGGACCGTTTTGTATTTTCTGCCCGGGATAATTAGAATTCTTTTCATTATTGAAATCGCCGTTGTCGTCTGGCACAAAAAATGATCCTCGTACGTTGTCCCAATTGGATTTCGGTCAAGCACAAAACTGTAGTCCGGCGTAGGATTTATTCATATTTCGCCCTGGGGCGGGAACTCTTGCTCTTTCTCTTCCTGCTGCTGCTCCTGCGCTCCTGCTGCTGCTGCTGCTGTTGCTGTTACTGCTGTTGCTGCGACGGAACGAATCCCGTTATATTGGAAAGAGAAAGAGTTGGCTGCTGACTGACGTTGCGTGCTGTCAGGAGTTGCACAGGAGGTATACGTGTTTCTGTCGGAGGTACGGAGGACGCAATGGTAAACACACACACACAAAGAGAGAGAGAGAGAGAGAGAGAGAGAGAGAGAGAGAGAGAGAGAGAGAATGGTAATGGGTATCACTTTTGTATGTTTGAGCGTATGAATAAGAGAAGAGAGAGAGAGAGAGAGAATGGTAATAGGTACTACTTTTGTATGTTTGAGCGAATGAATGAGAGAGAGAGAGAGAGAGAGAGAGAGAGAGAGAGAGAGAGAGAGAAGGGTTCATATTAGAATTATGTTTGTGTGTATGTGTTTGGTGTGCCTGTGATTGTGTATGTATTTGTTTGTGCATATGCATATGAGAGAGAGAGAGAGAGAGAGAGAGATGAGAGATGAGAGAGAGAGAGAGAGAGAGAGAGAGAGAGGTGTCATATTTTAGATTTATAATCGTGTGTGCGCGCGCGCATGTAAGCGTGTGTGTATGTGAGAGAGGGATGAATAAAAAGATTGAGAGAAGAGAGAGAGGAGGTAACGAGTAATTTAACTGTATGTGTGTGTATACTTGAGAGAGAGAGAGAGAGGAGAGAGAGAGAGAGAGAGAGAGAGAGAGAGAGAGAGAGAGAGAGAATTCTTTCAACAACAACCGGAACACGAAACTTTAAAACAAATGTATTCACTTCACGCATAGGACTAATTTTTTTACATTCTCGCTGACCCATATTATGCATATCAGTGTCCTAATTGGTCACTGGCCAGTATAATTAGACGAGTGTCTAGCACAAATTAAAAGTATGGTATGGGAAGAATTAGGCTTCTTTATTCTACAGTCCATTCGGGTATTATACTGCTATTCTTTTGTCTATTGTAATGATTTTTTTAATTGTTTATGAGTGAATGCAACCTTTGTGTGTTCAGGTCTCTGTTTATTGAATATAATAAAAATGTACTCGTATATTTAGCTCCTACGGTTCAAAGTCTGTATTGTTCCTTGCTTTCAAGTTTCTATTTTATTCTGTTTGTTCCAGTTTATGTAAATTAAAATCCATTACAAATTAGAAACGTGTCGATGTTCATACCCAGACATAAATAGTATCATCATTTTTCTTTTGTATAATGAAGACTGAATCTTAATCTTTCGGTATTTATAGGTATGGTCTTGGTTGAACGAACAGGATCAGTAAATTTGTACTGTATTATATAGACAAGGTTTGAAAATTATTTCCTATTAGAGCTTTGTAAATGATGAAGGAAAGGATGTTCCAGTTCTTATCACATCTGTTAATCCCTTAATCGCCCGGAGAACTCTATAGCTCTATCAGTTATTTGAACTAAATATACGTACATACCACAACTCATTACTAATATGTACGTATGAGAATTACTTCTCTTTAATCCTTCTTAACGACGAGGTGGTGAAGTCTCTGACTAGGCGTTACTACTAGAGTAAGTTTCCAGTACCTTTTTGTTTTCTGTAAATGAAAACCACTGAGATGGCTATTTGTTTGTCCGTCCGCACTTTTTCTGTCCGCCCTCAGATCTTAAAAACTACTGAGGAGGCTAGAGGGGCTGCAAATTGGTATGTTGATCATCCACCTTCCAATCATCAAACATACCAAACTGCAGCCCTCTAGTCTCTGTAGTTTTTATTCTATTTAAGGTTAAAGTTAGCCATGATCGTGCATCTGGCAACGGTATAGGACATGCCACCCACCGGGCCGTGGTTGTAAGCTTCATGGGCCGCGGCTCATACAGCATTATACACTGTGCAGAAAACTCGATTGCGCCGAAGAAACTTCATCGCATTTTTAACTTGTTTTTATTTACTACTGATAAACCAAGAAGAGTAGGTAATGTTACGAGCCCTTTTTTTCTGGCTACACGTATGTATTACGTAATGTACGAGCAAAGAACATTGCCCGTTAACTTATACTAATCTCGACTGAGTTCGTGGAAGGTTACATAAACTTGTATCTGTGGAAGGTTACATTAAATTGTATCTGCTTAACCTATCCAGGTAAGAAGCTCACAGTTTCAAGCCAGATGACTCCTTTTGAAAAACATCTAATGGCCTAGAAATTTTCCTTCTCGAGAAAAAGGGCACATCAAACCCAACGACTGGCTAGTGAGACTGCCACTCTTTCAAAACTTATACTTATGCATAGCTATGTCATTGAATAAGCTTCTCTCGTTGTATGAAACAAACGTATTTTTCCATTAGGGATTGTCTCTGATATATTAAGATGAGCCTGCAGACATATCTTGATGAGTGATTGTATTGTGTTTTTCGTTTTTTACAATTATCCTTCCTGATGAGGGTAAAAAACATTAGGTTTTCATTTTACTAAGGCCTGTCTCATGACCGAAGTCAAAACTTCTGCCAACGTTTCTCTTACTAGAGAGATAATGATTTATGAACTGTAAAATCTTCTGGTTTTGTTACACTCCGCCTGTTCTGTGTTTGCTTGATAAATAATACGCCGTTCTACGTTCCGGCCAATTTATTTCGTTTATCACAGGAAACCACTCATTCAAAAGACCTCTTCTGTTGATTTTACAGAGGTTACAAATCGACAAACACCTGGATTTGTCCGCCATGGTAGCATGGGACTACAATTAAAGTAGGGAAAATTCTCTGTATATATTACTGTCATGCG
>JANJGK010000007.1:57167137-57184637 GCA_039081455.1 Macrobrachium rosenbergii
GGAAGCTGCAAAGAACCTCCAGTACTGTTAGCAAGTGAACACAAGCAAACAACCCCATCCCCAACGGACACGACATTCTTAAGACGTCGCAATTAAGCAAAGCATGGCGACCCTTATCTTCGCCCCTGCACCTCATTACTTTGAGATGCCCTCAATAACTTCATTAGGAATTTCCCCCAATTACGACTTCTGTCCGTTAACGTTCCGGCAAAAGATGCGCCACGCATCCCGCTCGGGGTCAATTGACTGAATCTTCTTCTTCATCTTCTTCTTCTTCTTTTTTCCTCTGTCAGCTACAGCTACAGCAGCAGCTGGGGCGAAGTCGTTTCTTTCGTTCGGACGGATGAGTGATTAAATGAATTCTCTAATATCTCGTCCCGCTCTTTTCGCAGCGATTGGATTAAGGGAATAGTAATTAGTCCTCGGGGATGTTAACTCTTAGAGAATATTCGGAGACGAGATTGTTTTTGCCCCCATCGAGATTCTCGGCAGTAATGAGAAATTCTCGTTTCAAACGAAAGAATTCTCATTCTTGTCATTCGGGGAGATTGAGACGATGTTCACTCGGAAGATTATTTCTGTTTTTTCTATATTTTCGTGTACGGGTCTTGATTAAAGATTTGATGTTTCATTTTAGAATATTTGATGGTCTAATAACTATTTTTTTTTATTATAAACTGAGCTGGATTTGGATGAGAAAATATAAATCATGTTCCATTTAAATGTCAGCCTCACGAAACAGTTTCGATTTGTGCCAGAAATATCCGCTCAAGTAGGTGTCTTTATTAAACAGTGCTCTTTATAAATCGTAAATTTCTGACAGATATTTATTCTAAGGGTTGAATTATTGGGCTTATGAATCATGTTTTCTATTACAGATATTATATTTTCCCTGAGATAGCTTTCATTTCGAAACTATTTTTCTTATCTTTTCATTTCAAAGACAAATCAGTATTAGTGGTTTTTAGTAAAATAGGTTTTACAGACTGAAAATAAGGTTCTTCTGTGTACTGGAAATACAATCGTTTCTAAAATGGATTCATACAGGTCCCTCGGAAGTTTCATCACTATTTGAGACATTTAAATGACCCCTGGGGTAATTTCACATATATGACATAATTTCTATGTCAGTAAGTATAATATTCATATTTTTTGCAGTTTGCAATTCGACCTGTATGAGAAAGGAAACATTTTGGAGTTAAATAAACCTACTTACTAAAAAATGAAAGACATATGCATAATAAATGGATACATATTGTTCGTACGCATACACACGTACATGCATATATATACTGTATATATATATATATATAATGTGTGTATATATACGTATATGTGTATATATATGTACTGTACATATATCGAATATATATATATATATATATATATATTTATATATATATATATATATATATATATATATATATATATATATATATATATATATATATATATATATTTGTTTGAATATGCACGCATGTCTTCCCACCCGTTGAAAATGTCTGCTTGCATGTAGCTATCAAGTATTCAAGGCCTGAATTTCCAATATTCATGGAATATAGTTTGAGGGATACTGTGCCCGCACACACACGTTGACACACGCGCACACACAACTCACACACACATACACACACTCACAAATATATGTATGTATGTATACATATATATATATATGTTTATACATATACATACACACATATGCACAAATTATATCTGTATATATTAATGTATATGCCAGAGTAATAAATAATCCACAAGCATACAAATCCTTCTGCATTGCTTTGTAATTCATCTATATACAAATAAACTTGACTCTTAATAGTTCTGCAACATTTCTGCAACCTCTCTCGAACAGAGGCATCAATATAAAGATTGAAAATAGCAATTGCGAGTCTTAATACTTAAAGAAGGAGTAACATACCTCAACGTCACTAATTAACGTGATGCTGAGGGTGACTACATACCATTATTTCAATATGGCTGTGCATAAGCACGTGCTTCTAGCTAATGTTCAATTGCAAGTGGCAATTAAGAAAGCAATCAAAACTTTTATGCCATTATTGTTATTCTATTTCGTAGTCCGAGTACTCTCGGGGCCTGGAGATTATTTTTTTTTTTTTGTAGTCGGGTTAATTGTTATTTGTAAATTGTAGTTTATTCTAATGAAGTTATAAATCGATATACCGTAAACATCCAGAGGCGAGGCTATTCAGGTCTGATTCGTAAACATGTATAACATTATGTTAGAAATTCAGGTTTATCTTAAGTATTTTGCTTTGTATATTGCATATTTTGAGTCAAAATCAAGCTGTATAGTGTAATTGGAATTAGGAATTCTCTCTCTCTCTCTCTCTCTCTCTCTCTCTCTCTCTCTCTCCTCTCTCTCTCTCTCTCTCTCTCTCTCTCTCTCTCCTCTCATTAAATCGCTGCGCATCACACTTTGAAGACGACACTTGACGAAACCTCCTGTGATGATATGGCCTCCGGGTTGTTTGAGAGAAATATGGGGAGAGGGAAGGGGGTGGGAGGCTTAGTAAATGGTGACTATCTCCTATCCCCTCACCCCGTTTGGCACCCCTTTGGCTCCTCTGAAGATCCAGCACTGAAATGTGTTTACTCTTTACTTTTACCAAAGATGATTAATGTGTTTTACAAAACTTCCAGAAGCATTCTCTCTCTCTCTCTCTCTCTCTCTCTCTCTCTCTCTCTCTCTCTCTCTCTCTCTCTCTCCTCACTTTTCTTCGATGGCAGAGTACTTGTTTGCTGGCTCACCGTCCTCTCCTCAAAAGTTATTTGCTAGCTTCAGTTTGGGGCGAAGCGGAAATTGTATCTTAATTGTTTGCTCGATTTGATAGATTTCGCGTCTTCTCCCTTCACTGTAACGCCTCGCGTATGAACGTCCTGTTGTTCTTAACTTTGTTCTTTTGTGTGACAAAAATGGGTATATATATTCTTGGCACTTTGTTGTCGCTACAAATGGAATGAAGTCAATTGTGCAGAGGAGTTAGTCTCGCAATTGACCTTCTTTGTATTTTGGTGAAATAATCCAAGAAAGTAGGCTTTATTTACTAATGAAAAATAGAAATGTATATTATTCTCTCTCTCTCTCTCTCTCTCTCTCTCTCTCTCTCTCTCTCTCTCTCTCTCTCTCTCTCTCTCTCTCTCTCTCTCTCATGGTATTCATCTCCTTAGGTATGGATACTAAAATTAAGTAGGAAAAGGCCACTACAGTAAAAAGACGTGAAATAACATTATGCTGTTTCTTTGATGTCATAAATTAGTTAAATTAAAACGACACAGAATGAGCCTGATGCCTAATATATCCTTTTTCTAAGGAGCTGGTCAATGAGATAAATGTAAAATATGTTCACTAATGATATTATTTGGGAACCTACATCAACCTGATGACCAAGTATCACTGAAAGCCTATGGGTATATAATAAACAACGAAGATCAGAGTGGAAAATATAAATAGATGAATAATTTCATATTAAACAAAGTAAATACATGACGGAATAAGAAGGAACTATTGCTGAAAAGTGCTTTACAGAATTTATTAAATTCATCTTCATCAACATCAGCAGCACTTGCTACAAAGACTCCTAAAATGAGTAACTAGCACAAACGTTAGAGTGACAGGGAACTAAAAATATGGAGGATGGCCACGCAAAGGAATTTTTCGAAGTTCCTCCAAATTTCGAATACAATTATCGAGGTCAAAAAATGCTATAACTCTAAGATAGGAAGGACAAAACAAAAGAACAGTATACGTGACATTCATTATGAACAGTCATTTACTTTATTTCAATCCCTTAAATAATATTTTTTATGGGTTCCTAAGAATGAAAGCTTGGATGTGAAGAACTGTACTATGAATATCCATTGACTTAAGGAGTGGAAACACACTAAAAAGTTTTACCTGGGTATACAGTATATGTATATATATATATATATATATATTATATATATATATATATATATATATATATATATATATACATATATATATATATATGTATGTATATGTGTATACATATATATTTTGTGTATGTATAGGTGTGTGTGACAAAGACAGCTTGTGTATTTAAAAAATAAAAAGTGCATCAACAGTCCTACCATTTTGCTCTTTGCAGGGCGGCGTGGTATATTAGGCTAATCCTAATCTTCGTGAAACATCTGTAGATATAATAACTTCCGAAGATATTACGTGGAATTTCCAAATTCTCCCTTTATTCCTCCTCCTTTATGTCATCGTTCCAAGTTTTTACACGAGGCTGAGTTCTCCTTTGATGAAAAAATCCGTCTCGCTGTGTTTATCAAAGCTGTTTGCTCGTTTCTTTGGGAGATTTAAATCTCTGTTTACATTAGCAGTCGCGAGGAAGTCGCTAATATTTGCTATATATTGGATGACGTTCGAGCTGTTTTCACTGATTGGCTAATACCTATCGCCGATGTTATTACTGTATTGAGTTGGTGTGTGTCGTATGTCATCTGGTTCAAGTCAGACTATCTATCTATCTATCTATCTATCTATCTATCTAGCTAGCTAGCTATCTATCTATCTATCTATCTATCTATCTATCTATAAATGTGTGTATGCTTGTATTATTTGCCTCTCTAGTTGGGGACCTGACTGGAAATATCGTTTGACATATGTGTTTGTATGTCTCGTATTTAATCTGGTTAAGGTCATCTATCAATCTATCTATCTATCTATCTATCTATCTATCTGTCTATCTATCTCTGTCTGTCTGTCTGTCTGTAAAACATATATTTATCTCTTTGATTGTTAACCTGACTGGAAATATCGTTGGAGATATACAACCGTTTCACTTACAAATGTTGGTAATCTTTGAATAAAAATGAAAAGTTGTTAAGTTGATTAACTTTTTTTCTTGCTAAAACATAAATTGTTTTCAAAGAATATAGTGAATTTATTAGTCTACCCCGCCAGCAAAAATAATCCCAACAGGCAACAAACCTTCGTCTAGTATTGAGAATACCTTCTCGATCTCCAGACCCTTTCCTCATTCTTCATCTCTTTCTCGCCTCTCCTTCTCTCCCCAAGACCCCTTCAGGGGGACGTGTGTTGGGCGTTAAGTGAACGGGCGTCCCACGGGCGTCCGTGGGCGTCATAAAGTTAAGAGGACGTGTTAATTCTTGAAAATACCGAAGCCATAAGCTTCGGCACCGAAGTACTTGGGAGGTCATAGCTCGCTTCTCTTCGAATACTTAACGACGGACGGAGATGGAGAAGGGATGATGAACTAACTCTCTCTCTCTCTCTCTCTCTCTCTCTCTCTCTCTCTCTCTCTCTCTCTCTCTCTCTCTCTCTCTCTCTCTCTCTCTCTTGAAGGAAGTCTTGCACAAAGTGGTCCTTTTATCCCTTATGTCAAAAGAGAATAAAGGATGTAATAAGAGATAGTAGTGCAGAAAGGTCAGTTTTCAGAAGGAGAGAGAGAGAGAGAGAGAGAGAGAGAGAGAGAGAGAGAGAGAGAGAGAGAGAGAAGAGATACACTATAACTCTTCACTTTTCTCTACCGCGACGTTTGGAAGACGGTTCTTTTGTCCTGTATGGTAACGAGGAAGGCAGAATAGCCGATATACAAAAAGAGATAATAACAGATAAATATTCTTCTCTTTCTCCTGTGTATAGTAACACACTTCGTTCTAAAGACTTTGTGTCCTCGTGTGTCAGTAACATTGTATGGCAAATAATAGAATTCTCTTGGACTTCCATCTGAAAATGTATAAATAGTTAGTTTTTTTTTTTTTTTTTTTTTTTTTTTAAATTTACAGTAGTGCCATTTCCCAATTTCGTTTACTTGTCCCCATATTTGCAAACATAAACAAATGTATATTCTTAATCTTCATGGAAATATGTATCAGTTACTCAAAATTCATTCAGAATAGCTGTGTCCATGTATAAGTGAACAGCAGTTTGATTACTGTACTGTAATATTTAACGGTATGGGTTTCACAGTAAAATTCTTCTTTCGAAGGTTTACACATTACTTTAAGAAACGCGTGTGTGAGAGAGAGAGAAAGAGATGGGTTTTAACAGTAAAATGCTTCCTTTAAGAAAAATGTGTGTGTGAGAAAGAGAGAGAAGGTTTAGCAGTAAGATTTTTAATTCAAGGGTTCACAGATTCTAGAAAAATGAGAGAAAGAGAGAGAGAGAGATGGGTTGAACAGTAAATGCTTCCTTGAAGGGTTCACATATACATTTAAGAAAAATGTGAGAGAGAAAGAGAGAGAGAGATGGGTTTAACAGTAAGATTCTTCATTCAATGGTTCACAATGAATTTTAGAAATATGAGAGAGAGAGAGAGAGAGAGAGAGAGAGAGAGAGAGAGAGAATGAGAGAGAGAGAGAGAGAAGGTTTAACAGTAAGATTCTTCATTCAAGGGTTCACAAATAAATTTCAGAAATATGAGAGAGAGAGAGAGAGAGAGAGAGAGAGAGAGAGAGAGAGAGAGAGAGAGAGAGATGGTTTAGCAGTAAGATTCTTCATTCAGGGGTTCACAAATAAATTTTAGAAATACGAGAGAGAGAGAGAGAGAAGAGAGAGAGAGAGAGAGAGAGAGAGATACGAAGGGTGAGTGTTGCGATGTAACGGCAGAGTTAGGGACTCGCGGGATAAAAGGCAGCGCTTAGTGGAACACCTCCCTCACGTTAAGAATGTTTATGTATACAGTGTAACATCGCAGCAAGAACACATTTGGAGGCCGTGCAAACAGGGCCGTTTGGAGGAGGAGAGGGGGAGGAGGAGGAGGGAGAGGCAGAGAGAAAGAAGAAAGGAAGGAGGAAAGGAAGGGAAGAAGACCGTCTGCTGAAGATGGGAAACCTTCAGTGTTTGGGTTTCATTCACCGGGCGTAAAATTGTGCCTTATTCAAACGATCCTTATAGCGTATTCGACATTGTTTACTATCTGACGAAAAGACCCACGAGGAGAGAGAGAGAGAGAGAGAGAGAGAGAGAGAGAGAGAGAGAGAGAGAGAGAGAGAGAGAGAGAGAGAGAGAGAGTGTTTGTTGGGAGAACGGTGGTAAAGGATGTCCTGGGTAGGAGGTTGGTAGAGAGGGAGAGTGCGATAGCCTGGCGAGTATATGAGCTTTTAAATTTACACAAGGATAATGGGTTTAGATATTCAGGGAGTTATTAACAATCTTATTTAAATATGCATTAGGTCGGGGCGAAAGGGGGGAGGTGGGCAGGGGGAGGGGGAGGAGGGAGAAGCCTTTGTGGACGCACGCATGCGGCCTCGATTGAGTTCTCGCGAGAAGAGGATGTTGTTGTTTTGAAGACAGTGTTAGAATACATTAGTTCAGTCGCTTTATACACATGAATAGATAAATCCATAAATGTCTAAAGAAAATTATACACACACACACACACACACACACACACACACACATATATATATATATATATATATATATATATATATATATATATATATATATATATATATATATATATATATATAGTATATATATATATATATAATATTATATATATATATATATATATATATATATATATATATATAACTAGTAAGACAGAACAGACAGCGAGAGAAAGAGAGACAGACAGACAGAAAGGGAGAGAGGCCTGTTATTTATTATCCAAATTATTAGTAACTTTTGAACAAAAATGAGTATCACTCAAAGATTCTCCACATTCATATCATAAATGCCATGCCACAGAACTTCTGCACATCAGTGCAGTGCCATCAACACGGTCAAGATCCAGTAACTTTCTATTCTGTTTCTTCGTCAAACCAGAAATTTTTAAACAAGAACGACAAACGTTAGGAATCCAACCCTTCGCCACACCAGACCTAACTTCAAATGAATCATGATTTTCTGAGCAATCTTTGCCCTCATGAAAATTCGAAATAGCAACTGCAAATGTGAAGAAAGCCAGAAATCTCATGATTTTTCTGGAGCGCTATGTGCTACGCCAAATACATTATATATTTGAGCCATGAAGGAAAATGAAAAGAGAATGTGGTTGGACAAGGCCTTTACTATTTCACAGTCCATCAGCTACTTATGGTTGCGCCAGATATCACCATAGCTTCCAAGTACATCTGTGAAATTCCGTTCATCTCTGCCTTGCCTTTTCTAGCCCCCCTTCTCATGGTTCTCATCCAAGTGGACCTGGATCTCCCAACTGTGGGGCCCCTAGGAGTCAGCTGACCACTATCACAAACTATTTCCATGAGGGGAGGGACATGTCCAGTCCAGCTCCATTTTCATTACAAGATGCTTGAGAAAGACAACCGCAAAGTTGACGTAAATTGTAGCTCCCAATACTTACTAAAAATAATGCATAGACGCGTGAGACCTACCATAAAATTGGTTTGCGGGACTTACATCACACACACACACAAATAATATATATATATATATATAATATATATATATATATATATATATACTATATATATATATGTGTGTGTGTGTGTGTGTGTGTGTGTGTGTGTGTGTGTGTGTGTGTGTGTGTGTGTGTGTGTGTGTGTGTAAAAAGGCATTGAATGCACGAAGGAAAGAGAAACAATGGAGAACTGGAAGGCCTTTCGTCTGACAGTCCTTTACTGAGCAGACTGTAAGTCGACAGGCTTTTGCAGTACTCCATTGTTTCTCTTTCCTTCGCAGCATTGCCTTTATTTGTATATTCATCACATTCCATATTTTCGTGATTCAGTTATACATACAAACACACACACACACACATATATATATACATATATATAATATATATATATGTGTGTGTATTTATACATATATTTTTTTTAATGCCGGAGGCACTTGACTTAAAGGGGTAACTTTCAATGTTCTCGCAAACACCCACTGAATGACTGAGCCGTCCTTAGAAACGGCCTTAAACTATTGTTAACATTATTCTTTGCTTTGTGAGCTGCGTCACCGCTGTTTGAAAATCGCTTCACTCGTTAGATTTGTTGCATCTAGCCGCAATACGCAACTCTGACGAGTCGTTCAGTGTCCATAATCTTGCACATTCACCAACAGTCCGTTTGATGTCTTTGTGTGTATATTGTATTGATGTTGTTTTAAATCAGTCATCCAGTATTACGCGCAACCTAATGAATTGTTTCTTTAACTTAATTTTTCAGATTTTCTTTCCTATGTGAGTGTAAATATTTTCTTATTGTTTAAAAGTAAATTATTATCATATAGAGCATATCATTACTATCTGGCATTTCTTAGCAAAACTTACCTAGATTAATCAGCGTTGCGATACGTTTAAATAATACTTTATGTTGCACCATTAATGATTGCTAAACGTCAGTCCCAAAGGTTTGCCTCTTTTATCCTGTCTGTTTTAGGGAGGGGAGGTCTGTGTAAAATGTGAAATCCCTCACAAATAATTGCTATCAATATGAAACATCTATTTCTTAGCCTATTTGATAACCTAATAACTACATTTTCTTACTGATATTCAAGTTAATCCAAAAAGTACCATGTGAATATTAGCGATAAACATTCAAGATAATCCGAAAAGTACCAATGTGAATATTAGCGATGAAACATTCAAGATAATCCGAAAAATACCATGTGAATATTAGCGATGAAAACATTCAAGATAATCCGAAAAGTACCAAGTGAATATTAGCGATGAAACCCAAGGTGCACGCAACCGCAGCGAGACTCTCTTCTGTTTTAATGGAGGCTCTTGAGTCTAACTGTTCTTATCATTAGTAGGCACAAGTGCCATCCAACCCTTCACTACTAGGTTGCTCATTAAGGACAGGTTGCCGAAAGTTCTTCAAAAGGTTACAAAATGTGGCCCACGTGAAGGTGCTTGGCACAGTAACGAATTTGGCTGGATTAAATCATTCATATTGCTGAGAGAGGCGTTATTCTTTTTGCATGTCTTGCAAAAACTTGTAGCTATGAAATCGATCGATTCATTAAGTGAATGCGTTTGAATAATATTGGCGCTGTGTGTGGCATCACAAAAAAATGGCACGAGTTGAGACCATCACAAGTAGCTCATTTTGTATATCTTGCAAAAACTTGTAGCTGTGAATTCGATCTCTGCTTTAACTGTATCCTTGATAATATATATATATATATATATATACTATATATATATATATATATATATATAATATATATATATATATATATATTTAAATATATATATAATATATATATATTATATTATACACACATATATATATATATAGATATATATATATAGTCGCTAGTTATAGCATAAAAGAAAATAAGACGCATGGTGAAACTATCACCAGTGGTTAAGTGTTATCGCTGTTGACTTTCCACTGAGCTGGTCTTAGTCCTTGTAGGGCTAGGGATAGAGGTTTTTGAGGGTTGGGGGTGTGAGGGCAGGCTTGTATAGTCTTACCTACTGAATCATCAGCACCCTTGCTTCTACAGGTCCACGTGAGTGGAGATGGGCCTTAGAATCTGATCACTTGCTTGTCGTACTACTGTACAGCTGTCCATTGCCTCAGCTGTGCATGAACATCCTTTGAACATTTAAGAATTTACTCTTGTGAATGAAAATAATGCGTAACGAGTACACCCCTACCCATAATTCTGAAGACTTAATGTTCAACTTTTCTTTTTAACAATTTTAGTAACTAAAGTTTAGTGTCAGTTAACCCATGAACGACCCACACTCTCGTGGATGATCTTAGGCAACTGGAAATCCTAAATTTGGCATTAAGTTTGCCCAAACTTCCAGATGTAAGGTTACATAGCATTAGCCAAGCGTCCTGCGAGTTAGCCAAGCGTCCTGCGAGTTGGGAAGTTCATCTGAAAAAATATGTGACATTGTTTTTTTTTTTTTTGTTGTCTTTTCACAGGTTATGTAGTTGCTGCTCACGACGCACACGTGAGCTCCGTTGCTATGTATGTTGAAGTATTTCGTTCATATTACAGAAGTTCTCATAAGCAGTCCCAACCGACTACTTTTAAACTCGAATGATTTAAAGTGCTCCATATATATATATATATATATATATATATATATATATATATATATATATATATATATATATATGTGTGTGTGTGTGTGTGTGTGTGTGTGTGTGTATATAATATATATATATTTAAAAGTTAAAGTCCTTCTGGACCTCTGTAGGCTCATAGTGCAGGCGCTGATCTCCTGTTTCTTAGGCCAACAGCTAGTGGGGGATAGGTCCCAATGCCTATGACACGTGTTTATACAGCTATATATACCTATGTATACCTATATATATACACATATATACAGTATATATATATATATATATATGTATATATATATCCATAACTTTTTATTATATATATATCTGTTATTTTCCAAGGAACCGTGTATATATATATATATATATATATATATATATATATATATATATATATATATATATATTTATATATATATATATATATATATATATATATATATATATATATATATATATACACGGAAAATATATCAGATGAAATAATGTATCCGGTATTTTAGTGCAGATCTAAAACTAATATCAGTATACTTAAATGTGTATATTAATACTGCACGTGGAGATGTTCACTTGTTTACGAAAGCATTAATTGTTAATCTGATTAGTGGCTTCTTTCTTGCCGTTATGAAAGTTCACTTCAACTTTTAGTTTTTTGAAGATGATATGAGTGTGCTTGCACGTAAACAGTTCATGACGAATATTTGTCTGAGAGTCGTGCACTGTAGGCATTACTTATGGGTCTTTGCAGCGTCCCTTCAGCCCCCAGCTGCAACCTCTCTCATTTCTTTTACTGTACCTCTGTTCATATTCTCTTTTTTCCACCTGACTTTCCACCCTCTCTAAATATTGTTTCCTAATGCAACTACTGAGAGGCTTTCCTCCTGTTGCACCTTTCAAATCTTTTTGCTGTCAATTTCCCTTTCAGCGCTGAATGACCTCATCGGTCCCAGTGCTTGGCCTTTGGCCTAAATTCTAAATTCTATTCTATTCTCGAGAAAACTTTCCAGTAGTGGGAAAGCAATATGTCATATGTTTACTTTAGTGGCTGATCAGACAAGATTATTGGTGTTGACTGGTTGGTGCACTTGACTGCATTGGGTAGCTGAATGCCCCAGACTTGAAGACTTAACAAAATTATTGGTCTTGAGTTCTCGAATGATAATGCTGACCGTATTTCAAACACTGCCGTGGATAAAGCTTTAAATACGATCCTACTGAAATATAAGAGGCTTGCTGTTTACTTCTAACAAATCTTTATTATAACAATACCTGAATGATCATTTCCATTTGGTTGTTCAGTCTACTTGATAAAACTAAATGTAAATATGTTCGTATATGCTTTGATAGTGGACAGATATATTAGTCTACAGCAACAGGTTAATTAGGAAAAAACTATGTTAATTACATTTTACGCTGAGTTACTTCAGAGACATTGACTACTGATACACCTACGTCAGTTCATGAGACAAAAAAAAAAAACACTGAAGTCCGGTACTTTATCCAGTAGCGTAGAAATTACACATCTTTCCGGTAACAAACAATAAAGGTGGAGGAAGTTTAGCCACAAATTTGCATATAAACTTGAATGTACTGTAACGAGGCGGCGAGTAAGAGACAGGTTCATGGTATTCTAATTTATTAACCCAAAATCTCTGACAGGTCGAGAACTCTTGCGAGCGGAAAGTAGCATTTGCCATTAGAGGAAAGCAGAGGGACGTCTATGCAGTCAGATGTGTTTTTCCACACTTGAAGAATGGTTAACAATTCTATATACAAATTAGAAAGAGGTTTCAAATACGTATGGTTAGAAAGCTTGCAGTGCCTTGCATACATTAATAATTACAGTTCCGACAAGGACGTAACGTATCTTCTGAAAAATGCATAAAAGATCGTTTGAATCAGGAGCCCTGGATCTGTGTTTCCTGAGAGTCTCTGTGCGTCATGTAGATTTTTGTTTTGGAGCGAGAATGCCCTGAGGGTCTCGGCGACAGCTCTGGACCTCACAGTACTACCTCAACAGAATAAAAAATGTATAACCTTACTTGATACCGCCGTCATCAAATAATGATGCGAGATTATGTCAGCAGTTGAAAAAACAATTTTAAAAAACATACGTAAGCATTCATTTGAACATTAAGCTACTGGTATGCAGTAGTGATAGAATCGTCTGATGCAGATATATTTTGATGATATGATAAAATTAATGAAAAATGTTAGTAAGCACGTTTTAAGAAACAAACCACTGAATAAAGATGAAAGCAAGTTAAAACATATGCCATGCAGTTCACCTCTAAATTAAATTCAAGAAAAGCTGAAAAACGTTTTACGAGGCACAAATAACTTTCCTTCCCTTAAAATTATTTATTTACAAAAGTATATCATGCGTTTTACCTCCCCTCGAATCGTATCGAGTTCCAAGTGTACTGATACGTGTACTGTCCCGCCCCAAGCCCAGCTGGTGCGTGAGATGTATGTCGGTGGTAACGGTGCATAATTGACTCCTTCCTGCTTTAAGCAAGGTGCGCAGTACATGGGCCCTGGAGGGACACTGCAACTGTTGTTCCTTCTTATCATTTTCGGGGACGAATGGAAATGTAATGTTTTTGTTCTCTCTAAGTCACCTCGTAAAATTCTCGAGCCGATGGCAAGAGTGCGTCTGAAAATGATTATGGTAATTTTTCTTTATCGTGAGGCTAGTAGTGTGTTATGCTGTTATTATTATTATTATTATTATTATTATTATTATTATTATTATTATTATTAAAGAACTGGAGAATTAAGACAACGCCAAGTAGATTCATATCTATTTCCATCATCAGAAAATGAAGTTTCAGACTTAACAGTTATAATCATATACCTCGGCAAAAACAAACTTAAACAGTACATCGCTTCCTGTACATAAATGCTATAAAAAGATGAAATTACAAAAGGAAATGAAGTGTTAATTATACCACCTTCAAAGGGACGCTGGAAATATCCTAGTGGGAAATTATCTTATAAAAATTAATTCAGTTATTCAACTCTCCTTTTCTTATGTAACTATAAATATAAATAAAAATTGAGTTATTCAACTCTCCTTTTCGTATGTACCAATAAATATAAACAAAAACTTTTTATTCCTTTTCTTATGTACCAATAAATATAAACAAAAACTTTCAAATAAAAATAAATTTATAGTCACTACTCACCGTGATTTCTTATCATTGATTGTAGACTCTTGGACGAGGCTCAGCCTCTTCGAATGCTCATTCCTTTGTGGTCATTGTAGCCTCAATAAACGCATTTTTTCGTGGAGCCAATATAACCTAATTGGCAATTTGGACAAGAGAACAACTAAGCCACAAATGATTGAAAGGTTTTGGGAGCCTTTCTTTGTGCCTAACCTTTTGCTTTTGTTTTTGAATGATTGTAAAGTATAATGAAATGTTCAATTTTTGGAAGATACTTATTATGGGTCTGTATTCTTTTATGTTTTTACATCATTGAAAGGAATGATGCCTTTGAATAAAGAGCATGAACGTTTTTTCAGTCTCGTTTTGTTAGGATGGCAAAGAATGTTGCTGGTCATGACCTAAGTTAATGAATATTTGAACCCGAAAAAATCCCGGACATTTTACTGAAATTCCTTATTTCAGTGACGAAACAAATACATTCTAAAATAAAAAATTATATGAAATTTTGAATCACTGGTGATTTAATTATTCTCTTGTACAAATTGCTAAAAGTTTTACATTGGTACAAATTGCTAAAATTTTTACATTGGCTCTACATAAGAAAGAGTTTATTCTCGAGACCATGAACACAAGGAAATGATTCGTCTTAAGAGATCACTGTGACTACGAATTCAAGCGTTCTTTTCCACGTGAAAGGAGAGGCTCTCAGGCATATGTTAGAGGATGAGGGGAATCAGGATGTGCAACAGAGGAGGTAAACAAATGAAGAAGGATGACCAGCAAGAGATTCGAAAAACCAAAATTGTCATCTGCCAGGCACGTTGCTTCTTCTCGAACATCTCACTTCAGAGCCAGACAGATCACTGATGCTGTTATATCACTCCCGGAGGTCTTAGAATTAACCCCTTGAAGTCAAGGACATCCTCAGACAGTGAGATCATGACACGAAGACTCTTCATGTCTAACTCCTTAGTAGCTTCTACCTCTTCTTTCCTGGTGCATTCTTGCTCCTCTGCTTGATTCCATTCAAGAACCATTAACTTCTTGTTGATCGGTACTTTCGTATAATTGCTTAGGCCATACAATTACGGGAGTAAATGTCAGAATAGGTCAACATAAATATTCAGTTACAACTGGGCAAAAGGATAATGCTCGTTAGGCGCCCCGAGGTGGGAAATCACAGAGGACTAGCTGATCCCATGGTGGTTATGATAAAAGGATGCAAAAATATTTTCAGGAATTTCCTAGAACCCGCATTAATACGGTTAACAAGGGGAATTATAATAAATGAAGCCCAGTTCTGTATATTCTTGAACCCGTTCTTCCCGAGAGTGTTCGAAGGAGGTTTAAAAGAAAAACTTCAGAATACCAGTTATTCTTGCTAATGTCCTTTGCCTCTCCTTGTTTTATCCGGTGACTCAGTTAATCTTAGACAGCTGTTCTTCACCCTCAGCTATTATGACCTTTGTATGCATTCAGATGATTATATATCCCTTTAATCTTAGTTGTTTGTAAAGCCAGGTCCTCTGTAATCCTTTGTTCCGTTGTGTGTAGTGTGGTTGTACTTTATACTCTGTTATATCATGTTGTTATTCCAGAGATAGAGGATATATATATATATATATATATATATATATATATGCGTGTGTGTATACTATATATATATATATATATATATATATATATATATATATATATATATATATATATATATATATATATACGAGTATATATATATAACTGTAAGTGCCCATTAGATTTAAACATCACACACACACACACACACACACACACACACACACACACACACACACACACACACACACACACACACACACACACACACACGCACACGTCTGACTGCGCGTACGTTCGTGTAGGTATGTAACGGCATCAACCCAAGTCATAGTATTTCAATAAAATAAGAGTGAAAATATTTTTCCCACCATCAAAACGTTTTAGCAATATGCACTTCCGTCAATCATTTATTTATAAAGTGTGAAATGGGAACGCGCGACAATGACCAGACAAAAAAAAAAAACTCGTACATCAGACTCTCATACAAATTAGATCATAACAGCGGTAAATAAATTGGAAAGGAACAGAGAGAGAGAGCGAGAGAGAGAGAGTGATGAATTTTGGGGAGACGAGTGGATGAATCAGTTACAAGTTTCATTGATGTGTTTATTTTGCATGTATCAAATACGTGTTTAAATTATTGTGAAGGTATTTGTTATCCAAGTTTTTGGAGGTTTAAAATATCTTGTTAGAAAATTTAGTTCTTCAGTATCATACCACCCATTAACTCTCTTATTCCATACAATTTTTTTGTATTTTATCAATTTTTATTTTATCAGTTTTGTATACACTTTACTAGTTGTTTCAAAGTAGTAAATAAAGCTACTATTTGGGATATAAATGCGTTTAGAGCCTAAATATTTTTTATAATAGTTCAGAAATACGTCTTGGCTGTGGAGATTTTACATGTCACGATTACTTGTCATAAATGGTTCCGCCATGACGTATTCTAAAGTGGAGGAAAACATGTTGCACGCATAAATGTAAGAAATAATGATATATATATGTATATATATATATATATATATATATATATATATATATATATATATATATATATATATATATACACATTCATATATATAACTATAACTATATGTATGAATATTATGTATATTATGTATGTGTGTATATATATATATAATATATATATATATATATATATATATATATATATATATATATATATATATATATATATATATATACACATATATCAACCTTGTAAACCATTGAAAATCCATAGAATCACGGGTATACATCCTGTTATTTTACCTGAGAAGAATTAAGAATAAAACAGCTGTTGTATTCCCTGCCTTCCTCCCACCACAATAAGGGCTGCGGGGAATCCTCACGGAATTCTGATCATATGAATACGACATTTCAATATATTGGTAAGTTTTATTTTAAGTTCGATTTTTGCGTACGTGAGCAGAGTTGGGTCTTCTCGCTTCCAGATGTGACGTTCTGGCTAAGGTTTCCAGGACCAGATTGGGAGAATGGAAAGGGGAAAGGAAAGTGGAAGGAGACGTAAACAAAGGAGAGAAGAGTGATTATGGGCAAACGCAAATTAAACAGGTGTAGAGAGCGAATGTTGATAGAGGAATAAAGAGAAGATTAAAAAGTGAGAATCTATCGCATAACTTGTCTTACATAAAAAGTATAAGAATTAGATTTTTTTACCTTTCTATAAGGAGATGTAAACAGAGGAGAGGTGAATGATTCAAAGCGAATACAAAGTAAAAGGG
>JANJGK010000007.1:57187137-57192137 GCA_039081455.1 Macrobrachium rosenbergii
ATTTTATAAGAAGTCTTATAATTATAAGTTTCAGGTTATGGTATAAAAACTGCCTTCCACGAAACATGCTCTTAAGATACGGTTCGTACAAAATGTTTTCAGGTATTTTGGAATTAATGCTTTTATATTAGAATCTAATCAATTTTAGTTCAACTTCCTACTGCTGTCCTTAAAAAATATAGGAATAGTTTTGTTTCTGAATGTTCAAATTTTTTTTCTTTTTTTATTTGCGATTCAGCGTAATAATTATCCGAACTTCGATGTAGAAAATGTTTCTTTACTTTAGTCTGGAGAGGACAGGTCTTTTACCCTTTTATTTTCTCGTATTTTTATGCTGTAGAATATATTCCTTCCCAACAATTTACAATTTAGAAGGCTTTTCCTTTTTACTTAGCACAACAAAGTTGGTCCTCAGAATAATGAATAATTTATTCCTTTCATCTGGGTAAGTTGCGCGAATTTCGATTTATTATGAAAGAAACTGAAAGTTTCTCTTCCTGGATTTAAAAAGTAGAGAATTAACTCGTTAGAGATCGAATTATAGGATGTTTTGTTTCTGAGATCTAAGGCCATAGACGCCCTCCTTCAGCTTCCGAAAATTGGACTATTTTGGAACCGAGGGTTTAAATACCATTATTTTTGTCTCCACGTTTTGGAATTGACGATGCTTTTTATGAATCTTTCCTAGATAGTGACCCTCAACAAAGTTCGGTGGGTCGTTATCTAGGACTAATATTTCTTGGGGGTCATTATCTTTATGATGTTTACAGTCTTTCATTTATGTTTTTACGGTCACCTCCAACGAGGTTGTACTAAACACGCCGCAAAGGTGGATACATACCGAGTTAAAACCTTTGGGGGGGTCACTATCTAGGAAAGATCCCTCTTTGGCATATCATGCGAGACGGTTTTTATCTGGGGTTTCAAAATCAGGCAAATGTTTCCATATTCTCTGGAGCTGCTGTTGATTTGACGTTTTTGCGTGACAGCCCCAAGAGACCTAATCAGGTAGAATGAAGTTGATCTACTGTAATTGATCTTTGGATAATATTTAACTCATTTTACACAGTCTTTATTATTATTATTATTATTATTATTATTATTATTATTATTATTATTATTATTATTATTATTATTATTATTATTATTCAGTAGATGAATTCTGTTCATATGGAACAAGTCCACAGGAGCCATTGACTTGAAATTCAAGCTTCCAAAGAATATCGTGTTCATTAAGAAGAATTAAGAGGAAGTGAAATACAGAAAGAGGAGATCCCACTTATCAAAAAAGAAAAAATAAATTAATAAATAGATAAAAAAAGAGCTAAAATGTAAGACGATTAGTATTAGGGTAGTAATGCATTGCATTTTCTTTAGCATGATAATAATTGCAAAAACAAAGACTAATAAGTATACCGTTAATAATAATTACTCATACAAACATCAGAAGGGATGGTGATAGTCGTGGGAAGAAAGACAACAATGGTATCGGGAGTGATGCGGATCATTAGACAGTTATTGAATGGTCATAGTACAGAATTTATATTTTTTAGAATGTTATTCCTTTCTTTGATGTAGACGATGTAGACTTAGGCAAAGTCTTTCCTGATCGATTATCAAAGCTCAAATAATAGAAGGCAGCTTGTGATTTAAATCAAATGTATGAAACGGCTAGTATTACAGACGTTTTACTGCACGAAGGGTTCATCCGCAATTCATCAGCTAACATTTGAATGTGACAGTGACCATTGTGTTGTTTATTTTCTGTAGAGGCATCCCCTGTTAAGGGAAAAGAACCTAGTGTTGAAAAGGAGAATTTAGAGAAACTCACTAACTCACCAGGCTTTAATCACCTGTATAAGGTGCTTCCTCATATCTGAACTTGTCTTATTTCATAGGTAATCGATTTCTTTGTTGTAAGCACCACTGAAATTTAGTCTGGCGGAATATCACAAGTTAAAAAAACATTTAGCAGCATCTTTTTTATACATAAGAAAGCAAATATAATAATTCAGTATTCCACCGTTTGCCTTGGGTACTTTTAAAAATGTTTATCCGTTGTTTAACATTAAATTTTAGTTAAAACTATTCAAATTTTGTTCGTTTTTGGCTCTTTGATATATTTATCTATCTATCCATCTGTCTATATATATATGTATATATGTGTGTGTCGGTGTGTATTATATATATATATATATATATATATATATATATATATATATATATATATATATATATATATATATATATATATATATATATATATATATATATATGTCTGTGTATACATTTTTATATACGCATCAGTTATTCATTTATAAGGCCGTGATGTATATATGTATGTATGCACGTATGAACGTATGTGTGTGTATGCTAAAGCGTCTAGTATGTTGGGTGACGATATTGCCATAAGATGTTGACAAAAGGATCAACACAGATAATGACATTTGCATAAAACAACAGAATCGCTCTTTTATTTCACACTTTGAATTACAAATTGGAGGAGCGGAAACGAGGCCCAGGGATGAAGAGAGAGAGAGAGAGAGAGAGAGAGAGAGAGAGAGAGAGAGAGAGAGAGAGAGAGAGAGAGAGAGAGAGAGGAGGGTAAAGAATCTACTGAGAAGAGAAACAAAAACAAGGACGGGGCCAATACCCTCCCCCCCCCCTCTCCTTCCCTCATCCCCCAATCCTATCTCCTCTCAGTGTTGTCCTTTTTCTCACTTGCTCTCAACACCTTCAGCCCCCATTCCACATCCATTCCAACCAACCCCACCCCACCCCACCCCACCCCATCCCCTTCCCTCCTCCATCTCCCAGTCTCCTCCTTTGTCTCCCCAGTTCATACGACAGACCACTAACGATCAAAAGTTTCTAGCACCTAAAAATATAGTGTTTTGTCTCGTTTGATATCAAGATGTAATCACTAACCTCGAGTGCTCCTCCCAGGGAGAGATCTTGCGCGCTGGCAGAGACGCGCACCGAAATTCACCTCTGAGTCCATGGAGAATATTATTATTATTATTATTATTATTATTATTATTATTATTATTATTATTATTATTATTAATCAGAAGATAAACCCCTATTCATATGGAACAAGCCTTACTGGGGCCATTGAATTGAAATTTAAGCTTCCTAAGAACATGGTGTTCGTCTGGAAGATATTAACCAAAGATGATAGGAAATACAGATATTAGATATCAGTTATTAGAACAAAATGTTAAAGAACAACTTAATAAATGAATATATGAGAACGTAAATATTTTATTAAAAGTACAAGAGAAGTTATTGTTGTAGGGTGGTAACGCATTGCACCTTGAAAATTTGGATGTGACGCTCTAAATGCTGTATAACGAGATTTCAAATCAATTTTGAGGACAAGACAGAAGTCAGTTTATGCTTACATCTGAATCAGTTTTTGTGACATTTGCCATTAACAAGTCACTACGACTGAAAACACCACCGGCCAACATTGGAGAACAATCTAAATGTAAATATTCGTAAAAAAAGTTACTGTACGCAAATATAGTTGCTTTTTTATTACAATCGTAGAATTTGATTTCAAATTTGCATGAGCGAATATCCCTGCCTGATTGCCACTGCTGAGTTCAAATGAATAACATATACCTGAGAGTTATAAAAATCTCTCTTAATAATGTAGCGTACGTTTGCATCAAGAGTAGTTCTGTTTAAATGCAAGCAATCGTTTCCATACAGTTAGAAGTGAATTGCAAATAACAAATACAGTTTCCAGGTGAGTAAAAAAAACAAGTGAAAAATGCGCCGAAGTTTCTTCGGCGCAATCGAGTTTTCTGTACACCGATACAGCGTATAATCAAGGCCACCGATAATAGATCTATCTTTTGGTGGTCTCGGTAGAATGCTGTATGAGCCGCGGCTCATGAAACTTTAACCACGGCCCGGTGGTGGCCTGTCCTATACCGTTGCCAGAAGCATGACTATGGCTAAATGTAACCTTCAATAAAATATAAACTACTGAGGCTAGAGGGCTGCAATTTGGTATGTTTGATGATTGGAAGGTTGATGATCAACATACCAGTTTGCAGCCCTCTAGCCTCAGTAGTTTTTAAGATCTAAGGGCGGACAGAATAAAGTGAGGACGGACAGACAAAGCCGGCACAACAGTTTTCTTTTACAGAAAACTAAAAAGAGCCTGAGATTTGAGGATTGTTAAGTCTCCTTCGAAGTGGAATTAATTGTGACAGAAAAAGGCCAACCTAACTATGGTCCATCTTTTACTCTGAGGAACTTGCTATGTTCGTAGTTTAAGAATTGGTACCAAAGTTGCTTTGCTTTCTGAAAAAATTTAAACATTCAGTCATATCAGAGAGGGAAGTCGAAGCAAGCGATCCTGCTACGTACAGTATGTGAATTACAGAATCCTCAGAAAATCAGAACTTTTTCAATTAATTTTTGTGCAAGGTTTGCGTCCGATACAATTGTTTTTTAAACTTATGTTTGAACGTATATACGTTCAGTATACAAGTATTTAATGCACTCCGTCGTACATTACATTTCGTCTTGATTATCGTTGATTTTGACTATTTTTCATAAACCATAAATTAGAGGAACAGAAAATGTAACTGGAACTGCATGAAAAAATGCATAAGCAAGTTTTATATTACATTTTCTAAATGTGTTGTTATGTATACGGCTGTATGTGTGAGCTATTCGATACGTACAAACATTTCTTTTATGCAGCTCGCAAAGAACTCACAGTCACGAAAAGGCAATTCTATTAATGTATTCATCATATACCTCGTAAATAATCTTGGTCATCAAATGTTTTTGCATTTTAAGAACGAGGAGCATCTATGACTGTCAATGTTTATTTTCCGACGCCAGACACAAAACTACACAGAGAAACAAAAGGCAATTGTTTGCGTCGTAATTAATTCAGTATTTGCTGTTGCTGCTTAGATCAGAAACGTCGATGATATTATGTATAGATTTTGGAAAAAAAAAATTCTGAAATTCAT
>JANJGK010000007.1:57197137-57208178 GCA_039081455.1 Macrobrachium rosenbergii
AAGTCTAATCCTTCGGGCCAGCCCTATGAGAGCTGTTAATCAGCTCAGTGGTCTGGTAAAACTAAGGTATACTTTTATTAATTTATTTACATATACATGTATATATATGAAATATATTTTATGCACAAACACACACACACACACACGCACACACACACACATATATATATATATATATATATATATATATATATATATATATATATATATATATATATTATCAATTAGAGGAGAACATATTTATGATGACAAAAATATATTCATGTTTAAATGAATAACTAAAAATGTTGGCTGATAAGATTAAGGAAAAAGTGAGAATGGATAATGATTGATAAATCAATGCAATGCACTGTCAATAACAAGGACCAGTCATTGAATAAATTTAAACTACAATTACACCGGCTATGCAAGTAAAATATATAAATAATCGTCAAGTGAAATACTTAAACCCTATGGTACTGATCACATGCATAGATGATGAATGATCCTAAGCGTAAAATGTACTTTGTATAAAGTGTGGAAATAAAAAATGAGTAACAAACGCAACAGGCAAAATACAATAGAAAGAGAAAACAATATCTCTTTGTAAGGAAAACTTCCTAAATAAACCCTATTCGGAAAACCTAGTAACTACACAATTATGTTGAATCACGGACTGAATCGCAATAGAAAATTTGTTTTTGATACGCCGCTGGCTTCCGGGATTTAGGTGCACATATTAATTTTCACTCTAAGCCAAACATTGACTAGAGGTCACGTGACAACCGACCTCATGCTGAGCACGACACTGGTCGTAGGAAAGGAGGAAGTAATCCATCTATTATGAATGAATAAGACCTGTTTCCTCATCAGATACCGCGAGGAATCCTTGCTTGCTGTAGCAGAAGAAGATGGGGAACTCATTTACTATTAGGTTCCGTTGCAATAGGAAATGGCTTTGAGGTTGGAAAATCTACATTTGCAAATGTTATGTAAAAGTCGCTGGTGGAAGTAAATAGCTAAAATAGCTAAAAATGCATGGATTGCTGCGAGACAACCTCTGCTAAAAACAAACAGACCAAATTAATGACGTTATGATAAGTGTGCTCTGACTGAAAGTCATATACAACAAAAGAGAAAGTTCATTTTAATATAATGTGATCCCTGCTGGAGTAGTATCACCGGAAAATTAGTACTCGTTTCTTGTATTAATTATCTTCTTAAGGGCCTTTACAGTTTCTTTTTAACGTTTGTAGATTTTAATGAAAAGATGTCTATTTTTCACGTTTCAGTACAGGGTGAGGCAGATTACGACCATTCTTTACAAACAGCACATTAACTCAAACCTCGAATCAAGTCCGAATTATGACGTAACTTGAAAATCACGCATACATTTTGTGGAGTTCTCTTCCTTTGTTTGCGCACGTTTGCGTAAACAACGAGCAAGCACCAATTTATAAAATAAGAAAAAAGAAAAGAGGTGGGTCCCACTCCGCCCATCAGATTCAAAAGAAACAACTGACAATTATATTTTATTCGAATTTTACTGCAGTCATTAGGTCGTTCGGTCTGTTTGCTCTGAAGCGCCCGCTGTGACACGGGATGACGTAAGCCTCGGATATTCTTCTTTTACGTCACACTTTACTTTTTTTTTGAAGTAAAAAAAAATATTGATACATTGCCTTTATTTTACGAATTGTCACGAATGCATGTGCTTTGCGTTTGCGTGTTTATTATTACACTTGGAATGATATTTATATTCTTTGTTTTTAAATAAACAACACAATAAACACAGCTTCACTTCCGGCACTGTATAAGTTTTATTTTTGCCTCGCTTTTATTTTCCACTTTACAGCTATTTTTGGCAGGAACGAGTGACTGTTTTTAGTTTCTGTTACGTTCCATGTATTCCCATATGAAGTGGTGAGGTGACAGTTTTTTTTTTTTTTTTTTTTTGTATCAGTCAAACCGTAGAAAATAGAATTTTCATCATACATTAACAATTCAGTCAAATATTCGTTTACCAAGAAGATTTAAAACGCCCCTGTATTATTATCATAAATTCTCTGATTTTCGGTTAGATTTTAAGTTGGAGATATCTCACCAAACGTTATATTAATAATTTTGAGAGACAGGCTTTGAAAAGACAATCTTTGCATAATGACGATGAGGCTAATGTTGTTTATTTGTACAGAATTTTGAGAGCAGGCTATTCAGGATTTACAGTTGTTCATAATGTCATATTTACTTCCGTGTAACTACACTATCATATAACCATCATCAGTAGACAGTAACACTTTGCCAGTATTACAAATAATCCATTAATGAAGAATGCGTTTTATTATAATTATAAAAACCAATATTTTCAACTCTTGCGCTTGAGAATTTCTAAAATAGTTTCAGGTTCTTCTGTTCGAGAGAGAACTAAAGTTGGTATATCAGTATGTTTGACATTTGCTTTAAGACCTCGTCTTGTTCAACGACTTTCAAGTCAAAAAGGTTAGGTTGTTGTAGGAGCTTACAGATATTCATCTGGCGCTACTTACAGAGTCAGTAATGACCAGTTTAGCTTCGTGACAGACGCACAGAGTAATTGCAGACATGTGTCCATCATATATCAAAGGACGGTACCCAATTTTCTTAAGGACCGTTCTTCGTTACATTAGTGACTTTATAACCACCCAGTGAACGCTCTGATTTATCTGTATTAGTAGAAAATCTAAAAAGTGTTCCAGGGCTCTGTTTTGGCGCAGTGACCCCACCCCCAGAGGCATAGACATTCGAGTCACGTGACGCTCTGACGTCACAGCAAACCCTCCATATAAAGAAACTGCATGATTTTTTTTTTTTTTTTACCAAAATCTCATTGGTAGTAAGTGAGTGTATATGGTGTCTTAGTCGTGCTAAAATTTTTTTGGTTAATCTGTGGCACGATGAAAATATGAATGACCTCTTTTAAATAAAGAAAGATACTAAAAAGGTCCTGATTAACGTACTTCTTATTCCTTCTGTCAGTCGCATCAACTGCCTAGATTTCCGTCATTTCCTGCGTAAATGCACAGCATTCGTCATATGCAAGTGCACAAGCACGTGCATTTGAGTCGACTTAACTCTCTGTAATCTACATGTGACTTGCTGATAAACGCTGCAATTTTCTATTCCTCAGCCAAATTTCTCTTAGTAATCTTTGAAGAGCATGAGAGCAATCCGTTTGTGCTGTATCCTCAAATTTCGCGCGAAAAATTCGATGACGTGTCTATCATTGTTGTGGTATCGACTTTGTTGGCATATTCTCCTTCGGTCAGGGCTTTTGTGCTTCTTGTCTGCAACATTCCAGTAGCTGCTAATGACTAATCCTCAACGTAGCAGCTGGGTTGTTAAGTCCTTTATTTTCCGGTTTTTTCTCTAATTTATTCCATTTTCTAACATCTTGTCCTATCTTTTTCCTGTTTGCCTACTGCCATTATCAAATCGTCGACTGATTGATTGGATGAAATTCAGGCTGTCATGCCAAGAACTGGGGTACTTTCGGCCATTCACCGCTAAATACTGAAGCGAGGGAATTGAAGTGTTTGAAGAGCGAGATAGAAAGATCCAGAAAAAAGTTAAGTATACCTTAGTTTTACCAGACCACTGAGCTGATTAACAGCTCTCCTAGGGCTGGCCCGAAGGATTAGACTTATTTTACGTGGCTAAGAACCAATTGGTTACTTAGCAACAGGACCTACAGCTTATTGTGGAATCCGAACCACATTGTAGCGAGAAATGAATTTCTATCACCAGAAATAAATTCCTCTAAATCTTCATCAGCCGGCCGCGGGAATTGAACTCCGGCCCATCGAGTGACAGTCTGAAGCTCAACCGACTCGGCCAACTAAGGGCTACAGAAAGATCCAGAAAATACAGGAAGTGAAGTACAAGGCTCTAAAGGGTGGAACTGGGAGAGACCTCTGAAGTGCACTAAGAAATAAAGGTCAGAGGTCTAGGACACCAAGACTGAAGAAAGGAAGCGAGAATGATGGTAAAGTAAAGGGTAAAAAAGTGGGTGGTGCAGCTGCGGGCAGAAGGGACACTAGAATACCCTTTGGTAATGCCTGCAGTGCATCACCTGAGGTGCATTGACGGCACCACCCGCATAACGGAGTTATTAAATCTTCGTCTCTTGCTTTTTCTTCGTAAATCCAAGGAGTCATTTATTTACATTACTAACTGACAACAACTGAGGTTACCTATGGAATTTAGGATGCAAGCTAACATAACGTGATGTTCTTTCTCGGTTCATCAAAAAGCTTTGGAGCCGAATTATCTGATTTCCAAGATACGTCAGGGGCTGTCAAAGACTTGTACAGCAATTGTTGAATACTCGTCTCCTGGATTCTTACTGTTGCCCTGCAATTCTTTCTTTAGCCAAATCAACTCTGGAACATATAATCGTCATCAATACGTCTTTTTCTGTTACAGACGTATAGACTAATAAACCTATATAACAAAACAAATTACGACTAAACGCACAATAAGCGCACTGGTGCTGAAGTCTTGAATGTCTACATGGTAAATATGGCTGTTTGCTAGGATAGTATAATCTCATCTTATTGTTTCTTGTGGTTCTTCTGCATTCAGCACATATACAGTAATACGCTTATTCTCAGTTCCTCATTGCTACATCTGATAGTGTCACCAGTGGTATGTATGTATATATATATATATATATAATATATATATATATATATATATATATATATATATATATATATATATATATATACTATATATATATATATATATATCATATATATATATGTATATATATACAGTATATATGATATATATACATATATGTATATATTGTATCTATATATAATTATATACATACATATATATGCATATTACATATATAATAAAAATATACTATATATATATATATATATATATATATATATATATATATATAGTATATATATATATATTATATATATATATATATATATATATATATATATATATATGTATATATATATATATGCATATTATATATATATATATATTTACATATATGTACATTGGTTACATAAATAAATATTCACGCTGTATAATAGCGTTTACACCCTTATAACCGAGGAAGGTATCCGAAACTAACTTCCACAATGAAAAAACACATAGCAAAGAATTTAGAGAAACCATGATAAACATTAGCGTTGCCAGAAAGATGCAGTGAAAAAGGCGTTAATGCTTTTCCTCTCTCTCTCTCTCTCTCTCTCTCTCTCTCTCTCTCTCTCTCTCTCTCTCTCTCTCTCTCTCTCTCTCTCTCTCTCTCTGAGCGGGAGAGTTATAAAATTAAAACTTAGACCATTACACAGCGCAATTACTCTAGCAGGAAATAAATGCTTGGCGGTCTCCTCCTCGCGTTAGATATGATAATAAAGGCAATATCACCTCCAGACACTGTCGACCACAAAACACAAACAAACAAACACGCACGCATACACAAACTCACACGCGCAGGTGTTTGTGAGAGAGAGAGAGAGAGAGAGAGAGAGAGAGAGAGAGAGAGAGGCGCGGCGTTCAGGCCGACACACGAAAGAAGCCGGGTTTACTGTGTTTATTGTTGCTGGGTTTATTCGGGCTTAATCGTCGCCCGTGCACGCACGCAAGCACGCAGGTGAGAGTCTGAGAGCACAAGAACACGATAATGACGATGTTTAAAGGAGAGGATGAAAGATGATGGGTGGAATCAGAAAACGGCTGATGATAAGAATCTGTCAATAGATCTGATTCTCTCCGGAAAGGAAGCTTTGAAATAGATAATATTCACTTTGTCAGATGAACAGACGTTGATCATGTTGATGCTGAGGAGGGGATGAACAGAAAGAAACTAAGAGTTGAAAATAAGATTAAAATGAGAACATTAACTTGGATTTAACATTTGAAAAGCAATATTTCTTTTGTTATTCTCTAGGTCGTATTAAGAACGCATGGATGGACGCTCTATCCTCTGTTTATAAATTCATGGTTGATTTATCACAAAAGATTTGCAGTAATGAAAATTAGTACCTTAGTTATACTTTACAATCGTCAAAGAATACGTCTGTACTGAAAATCTAATAACAACTCGTTCATACACTCGAGATTCTATTTTATAAAAAGAAGTTCGTTTCTGAAAAAGTAATAAAACGCAATACCGCTGGCATTAACATAAATCCGGTGCTTTTTCCGTTTAGGAGGTCAACCAAGAGTACTCAGTGTTCACGGATAAAAAAAGCTTAGATGCATATCAGAATATATAGAATGGTGACATACACGCACACATATATATATGTGTGTGTGTGTGTACTTTCAAATAAAACCAACAAATAATCCATTAGTATCGAACTCTTTTTAGCTTGGAAATAACTATTATTATGATAAGAGCATCTTCTCTGACCAGAATTCGAAAATGGGTGAAAGTGACACTATTAGTCACCCATCCCCAAGCCACATTTGTTTACTTCCTAAGGCTGACTGACTTTGCCAAAGTCCCTGTTGTAAGCCACGTTCATCAAAAATGAATATGGTCTCTAAGAAAGAAACAGGTAAACATTAAACACAGAGTCCACTCTGTACCTTTAACCATTCCCCTTACCTGATCTCCTTCCCTCCTGATTCTCCTTCTTCTTCTTCTTCTTCTTCTTCTTCTTCCTCAGCCCAAGGCAGGAGTTTTCTATTACCAACAGAGGCGGCGTCGGGGCTGGGGTGCGTGCGTGTGTGAAATCAGCCCTGCCGTGGCCATGCCTCGTTCGTCAAGGCTCTTGTAAATGTATATTCTGTATAAGGCCTCGTAGGAACCACGCTTCTCCTACGCTGTAATTTCTGCTTTTATTAAATCAAAATTCCCCGGAATACTGACCGTGAGAATCTTATGCCTGTTTGCATGTTGGGGTATCGCATGTTGTTGCCCATGAAAACCGATAGGTGTAGAATTATTCACAGATCGGGGATTGGGCCAAAAAAAAAATTAACATACACACGCACACACAAATAAACACTTGTGCGCGTGCTGGGAGAATCCTGCGGCATACGTTTCTTTATTTGCATTAAAAGGGAAGACATGTTAATAAGATGCAGATTTCCTGCAGCCCCCACGTGAATGATCCCCCCTGTCATGGTCAACAAGGAAAGTGCAGGCGGAGAGGTTTTTTTTGAGTTTTGCCGAAATAGCAAATATTCAGTCGAGGAAATTGATAAAGATCTCAACATTGGAAGAATCTGCAATAGTGTAATTCAGCGTAATGCAGCAGTTACAAAAATTGATGAGCCTTAATTAAGTTTTATATTCATACTTTTGCCATGTGAATGGTAATATATTTCAGCTTATACATGAGAATGCATACTTAAATGCCTTTTTCTGTATATATGACTGTTCCGTGCACCCATTATGAAAATAGTCTTGTATACATTCACATAGAAAATATGAAAATTCACATCCAATCAAGTCCATAATTCTGGTGCAAACTCACAACATTACCAGCCCTCCTGTAGCAGTTATTAAAAGGACTCCTTGCGAGCATGACAACAAGGTCTTATCTTTAATATACTGTAGTCCTTATTCATGTTAGAAAATCATTTAGGGGGAGGGGGAGCCTAGGGGCAGATCAGCGGACTCTCCTCGTATGTGGTAGTAGTAGGCAGAGCAGCAATGAGCCGAGGGCGGGGGGGGTTGGGGGGAAGCAGAATCAAGCATCCATCACATCGACAGTGATCCATCAGTTCCGTTTCCTCCAATGAGGGAAACGAAAGAGTCTTAATACCGTCGTCGTAATGACGCCATTGGACAACCTTCGCCGAGACGTTCGGTACGATAGCGCGGAGGTGCTTCGTGATGGATCGACGTACTCGGCGTTAATGGTTTAGCTGTGACAAGGACGTGCGTCATACCCGCGGGAGATTGTGGGCTGCCACTTTTCTTTTCCAGAATCTTATGGGCGGTTATGGTGTCCTCTGTTGCCGGGAGTCTCGTCTGAGAGATCCCAGGTTCGGTTCCTTAATAAGCTGGAATGTTTTAGACTGTGCGCCATTAAATCCGGTTTGGCATTTATTGATCAGTGCTATTACATACCTGGCAGTTAGTCCGTTATGCAGATCGTATTCAAGGTAAGAAACAAAAAGATCATGTGGTTATCAATTCAGTCAATCCCCAAAAAGGGTTCCACCCGCTCTTAAGGGGGAAATATATTATATATATATATATATATTATATATATATATTATATATATATATATATATATATATATATATATATATATATAATTATGTGTGTGTGTGTAGATGGGAAAGTGACTGGTTTGGCGCAAAAACTGCACTGAGATAAGGGCTTGCTATATCTCCTTGGCTGTTTAATATCTTTATGGGTAGAAAGATGCACGAAGTGCAAAGTTGCCAGGCAAGAGAATGGATTATATTGAGTTTTGCAGTCATTACGATTTGCTCATGTCAAATTGTTAGTGAGATAATAAAGAGAAACCGTAAAGACTAGTAAAGAATTTGGAAGCGTTTAAAAGAGCAAAAATGACTTATGAAGGAAGAAGTCACGTTACTCTTTCGTGTAGGTATATTGGTTTAAATACGACAGATGGTGGTAGTGTGGTAGATGTTAGATCGGGAAGAGATTTGAGTGCCTAGGTTAGATAGAGCTGGAATATACAAAGGATCTTTTAAGCCGTCTTTGCCGTATGAAAGTGAATGTGGGGATTGAATACAAAGGAAGAATAGTGATGTTTTGATGAACTAACTGTAGAGTAAATGTAGCAGGAGAAAAATAACTGAGATTGTGATAAATGAGGAGATACGCAGGAGACGTAAAAGGTTTAGAGTATGTAAGAGGATGGATCAGTCTCTAGAAATGGTCTGGCCATGTGGTAAGAATGAAGAACAATACGTTTATGAAAGCAGCGTGTATTCCGGTGGTGATGGGATGAAAAAGGAAAAGTGCTGAATTGAAGTGGAAAAACCATTGGAATGGAAGGACATTTATGATACAAATGTCCTCAGTAATCCACGCCCTGCAGAGGTGATTGTAGCAGTGTGTGTGATAAGAAAGACTTGTTATTGTTGAAACTACTATGTGATTATATGCAGTAGCTATTAAAGTTTTCCTCCCAATGGGTTTAAATACTATTGCACAGTTAAGGTATGAATGTAGCAGTAACTATTATCTTTTCCAGGAAGTACACAGTTTTGGGAAAACTTAATAAGTTAAGACTATATATATATATATATATATATATATATATATATATATATATATATATATATATATATATATATATATATATATATATATGTATATATAAATATTTATATATACATATATATATATATATATATATATATATTTATATATATATATATGTGTATATATATATACTGTATATATATATATATATATATATATATATATATATATATATATATATATATCTATACACATGCATACGTACATAAAAGAAATCCCTTCTGGTGAACTAAAATGCCTGACGTCAGACGTTCAAGTAAGGGAGGAACATTGATTTACTTGGTCAAAAAAGAAACACAGAAGCGGATTCAAGATCAGCCATGTAGATGGTAGATGGGTAGATAGATAGAGAGAGAGAGAGAGAGAGAGAGAGAGAGAGAGAGAGAGAGAGAGAGAGAGAGGTCAGCCATCCACAGCAAGCCGACTAGCAAAGGAGCTTGCGGATCCCGTGGGAGGCTGAGCATTGAGCTCCCCGCTGAAAGACTCCTCAAACACGATGGCTGAGAAAGGAAAGGGATGCACAATAGACTCTCTACAGATTTTGGAATAGAGGCTACTACAGCCCCCCTCCTCGAGAGGGAGAAAAAAATAGCGCGTTCATTTCTCTTCCCTTTTATTAAACTTTTTTTATTCTTCTTTTTTCTTCCTTTTTTTACTCTTCGTGTTTGCCACAGGTGAAGAGGCCTGATACTGGCTTAGTTCAGATAAACGTTTTATCATTTTTGTAGAGAAGATATATATATATTTTTTTACCCAGTTTGCATCCAAACAAACTTGTGTTCATTAAAGTTTTCAGGATATATTTCAGTTGGTGAGTTCAGGATGCGTGTTTGTTTTTCTCAGACTGCAAGAAATTTTGGAAAGATATAAGTCTTTTACGGTTGTTTTTTATTATTAAAGCACTCTTTTGGCGAAGAACAGGATGTGCTCTTGTAGCACCATGTTTGCACTGAGATTCCTTAAAATACAATATTGAAATTAAAGTCAGTAAAAAAAATCGACTTTTGGAGAATGTGGCAGGCATCCCTGGTTCGCTTGCGTTATAATAATAATAATAATAATAATAATAATTATTATTATTATTATTATTATTATTATTATTATTATTATTATAATAACAGCTGCAAGAATAACAAGAACAGCATAAGTAATAACCATAGTAATGTCAATAAAAAATAAAGCTATTTCCATCGAACAAATCTATCACTGAATGACCCTAAGAATATTTACTTTTCTGAATGAGCTTTACCATAAATGAACCTCCAGAAATCAAATTCCTAATTTTCATCCCAGGCAAAAAGCCTTCGAAAATTCCTAGGCATCTTGCGTGAACTCCGCAGCGCGAAAGGATTAATAATAATTGAGTTATGGACCTTATGAAGATCAAGGCCTAAAGCTTTCTCCGTTAAACTTTACTTTCTGAACCCAGAACGAGGTTAGAGTTGCTGAAAAAGATTCGAAACTCAAAAGGACTGAAATCAGACCTTACACCGATAGATCAAATGACTTGTTACCCGTTGCTGAGTAACCAATTGGTTCTTAGCTACGTAAAATAAGTCTGATCCTTCGGGCCAGCCCAAGGAGAGCTGTTAATCAGCTCAGTGGTCTAATAAAACTAAGGTATACTTAACTTTACACTTAGGGCTAGTTAAAAAACATCTGGGAAATTAAATTGGCTTCATTGGCTGGTATTTCTGAATGCCATACCTTCAGACTCTGCATTCATGGAATCTTCTAGTTTTTATGTAGGCTTTATCGTCTCTTGACCGGTATTAATTTCGAATATTTTATCT
>JANJGK010000007.1:57208278-57210778 GCA_039081455.1 Macrobrachium rosenbergii
AGTAACTTTGTGATGTGGGGATTAAATGATTAAATAGCCAGTTTCTTTCACAGATTCAAGAGTAAATATTTGGTTTCGCCTCCATCATGGTCTGTGTTTCTGGGGCCAGTACGATCTTGTGTTTGTCTTTCGGAGGATGTTGTTGGTTTTCCAAAAGTTCCGAAACGAATAGGCCTCCATGTGGCACACCGAGGTCCCAATGTAACACAACTTTCTCTCTCTCTCTCTCTCTCTCTCTCTCTCTCTCTCTCTCTCTCTCTCTCTCTCTCTCTCTCTCTCTATTGAGCCTTGGTAGGGCTTATGCATAAAGGTCTCGAAACAGCTGTTTAGGTTAGAGACAATTAATACATCTTCTTTGTAGACGTTTCAAGGCATCTTCATGCGAACGTTTCATTTATGTTGATATTTATTGTGAGAAGGTGACAGCGCATGCGCAGATGCCAGCTCTATCACAATCAACTACTTTTTATTCCAGGCTCCTTATGGTCCCATCAGCAAACGTTGGTTGTGTTGTATTCGACTTAAAAGGAAATCAAACTCCTGGTAAAAAAAAAAAAAAAAAGGAAAAATACCAACAAGCAACAGACATGAACAAAATATACTACGTGGAATATTTCGTTAAACATACAGTCAGCTTATTACAGGAATTAATTTTGGTAACTGTTACTGTATAGGAAAGGTATAAATGAGCTCTCATTACCTAAAAACAGTCATTTGACTATGAGGCTATGGCCCTAACCCAGTCTCAAGATGCGATATTTTTTCATCCAATGTGCAAGAGACCAGATAAGCTTCATTTAAAACATTTATGTATTTTATTTAAACATATCACTTCATTCATTTAGGTCTAACCGTTCAGGCCTTGAACTGCTAGATTGTACTGAAATCATTGTAGGTTTAAAAATTGAAAAACGATAATTGCATTCAACTTTCCTTGTCAGTCAAAGTACTGTATTAAATATTTCCAGCATGAACAACTCCTTGTATATCTAATTGAGTGCCGGTTAAATGTTGACCTGCAGTTATCTCGTGCGTAACAATATTATGTATATATCTTTTGAGTCTATGTAAAAATATTCGGTGCACGACATGTTCGTAATATAAGTACCTGTTCAGTGGATAAAATATCACATGGCCAGGGAAAAGTAGTTGCTTCAGTTGCCTACAAAACAAATCTCGATCATAAAGGAAACTCTGTGATAATCCTCAATGCTACGGAAGGTCTTGATGTGGGTAAAATAACACGCCAGACAATTTATCAGTGTCAGAGTTGTGATGTTTGGAGAGTATAGAATATTCTGTAGCGCCAGAGAAAATGAAGGTCCTGATTCAAGGAAAGATGTTTTCTCAGAGGCTTCGTGTCGAGAATTGTGGCGTAAAAAAGATTATGATGGAATGGTGCCTAGGAAAGATTAACTAGGGAAACAACTATTCATTCGAACACCTAAAGACAGTACGAGTAGTTGCAGACTTTCGTTGAAACTCTAAGTTTTACTAACAGGTGTGAATAAAGTATATACAGTGAGTGGTCGATTGAGCAAAAAGTTAGTTTTTTTTGTGCGGATAGGATTGTTAAGTTAGATGAGAGGAAGAATCAGGAGTAGCTTAGCCCAATAGGATTAGCTTAAAGATATAGAAGAGTTCTGATCATATAATGAATTAAAACTACAGGGAAATTTCTTTTTGATGGGAGAATGAATTATTAATAAAGGATATTAGATGTCTGTGAATATTATTATTATTATTATTATTATTATTATTATTATTATTATTATTATTATTATTATTATTATTATTATTATATGATTTCCATGAAGGAAGTCGTAGTTAGGTTAACTACTGTAGCATGAGAAGATACCTCCAAATTTTTTCCTCTGAATTCTATTTTAATATGATGTAATCCCATTCTGGCTTTTCTGTTTTGTGAAATCTTGCTCATTTTGTCTAATAATAATAAATTACAACGAGTAGAAAAAGTTGTAGCGAAAAAACCACCTTAATATTTTCCTTTTACTATATTCCATGCCATATGTCCATCTTGAGATTCTTTAGAATTTCAATTTCAAATATATATTCATTCAGAGCAAAAAGAGATATAATATATTTCTAGGAAATAGATAACGAAAAATATATATATAATATATTTCTAGGAAATAGATAACGAAAAATATAGATTAGCACGCTTAGTCTCTGTGCTGGTAGCCCTGCCTTTGGCAAGAAAAATATTCCGATTAATCTATAGCATTCATCACCTAAATTTAGAATCAAACTTTATCTTATTCTTTCCTTTGAATCAGTTTTTTTCCATAACTTCAAGATAAACATATGTACGAAACGGTATACAATTAAAAAATTATTATTATTATTATTATTATTATTATTATTATTATTATTATTATTATTATTATTATTATTGTTGCTGTTGTTGTTGTTGATATTATTATTATTATTATTATTATTATTATTGTTGTTGTTGTTGATATTATTATTATTATTATTA
>JANJGK010000007.1:57215778-57248278 GCA_039081455.1 Macrobrachium rosenbergii
ATATATAAGGAACATCCTACACTACTGAATTCAAGTGGAGATAAAGAATGATTGGTCTCGCAACAAAAGAATATGTAAGGATTATCCTCCAACCGTGTTTCAACTCGTGAAAATATTCTGAAGGAATGGTTTGATAATAAAATAATATGTAAAGAACATCCTACATTCTTAAAGTCTCGGGAAGATTCAGAGTGAAAGGTCTGTCAATAAAAGAACATGTAAAGAATATCCCACATTCTTAAACTCTCGGGAATATTCAGAATGAATAGTCTGTCAATAAAAGGATATGGAAAAGAATATCCCACATCCGTGCTTAAACTCATGAAAATATCCCGAATGAATGGTTAGTCAATAAAATAATATGTAAAGAACATCCTGCATTTGTACTGGAAGCTCTCGAGAAGATTCAGAATTAAAGGTTTGTCAGTAAAAGAATATGTGAAGAATATCTTATATTCTTAAACTCTCTGCAAGATTCGGAATGAATAGTCAGTCAATAAAAGAATATGTAAAGAATATCGTACATTCTTAAACTCTGAAAGATTCACAATGAACGGTTTGCCAATAAAAGAATATGTAAACGCTCGGGAAGATTCAGAACGAACAGTCTGTCAATAAAACGAAATGTGAAGAAAACTTTGCATTCTCAACTCTCTGAAAGAATCGGAACGAAAGAATCATCATAAGTCTGATTCTGATAATCGACCCATTGCCTATGCATAGTCGATTGCCTCTAATGAATATTTCCCCAGCGTGATCACGAAGATCTAAATTTGTTTTCGCAACCTTTGCCGTGCAGCTTGGCGAATGTCACCCGCTTCACAAGGCCTGCATAATTCCTGAGAAACCTTTTAGAGAGATGTAACCTGTTTTCTCTTTGGGGCAGGTATATACTCTTGCCATTGGTACCTCCTTGTCTGCTCTCTCTCTCTCTCTCTCTCTCTCTCTCTCTCTCTCTCTCTCTCTCTCTCTCTCTCAGCTGCGTCTAAATTTATAAACTCCGCTCGTGTTTACACTTCTAGACTCTATGAGTTCGCCAGATTTCCGTAAGATCCTCCTCACTTTTCGTGCCCTTTTTTTGTTTTCTTTCCTCTTTAGTGTATATATAACCTATTTTACTGAGGCTACGCAAGTCTCATGATTGTTTGTTTTCCTAGAATAAAACCTTTTAGTAATTTCGCTTATATTTCTGTAGATTCAATAAAATTAATTATGTGTCATCCCTCTGACGCTAGCCATAATTAGTTTTTCCTTAGACCTAGTCTCTTGTCCAACCATATATCAAAAGTAATCACTGCAAATATACCACAGTATGAGATATCAAGATTATATTTAAAATAATCTCTCTCTCTCTCTCTCTCTCTCTCTCTCTCTCTCTCTCTCTCTCTCTCTCTCTCTCACCCACACACACACACACACACACACACCATAAGAGTGCAGGAAAACATTGAGGGAATTATCAACAATTTCTTACCGTGCTGATATATATTACCACTTCTAAATTTTGAAGAACACTTTGACATCGTTCTTAATATTCTAAAGAAGAAAATCGCCAAAAGGTGCTACAAGTAATATTACCCTGTTTGAAATAATACTCCTCTGGAGAAGATATTTCCTAAAAATTTTTCTTGCCAATTTTAGTTTTCTGTAAAAGAAAAATATTGAGATGGTTTTGTATGTCTGTCCTCACTTTTTCAGTCCGCCCTCAGATCTTAAAAACTACTGAGGCTAGAGGGCTGCAAATTGGTATGTTGATCATCCACCCTCCAATCATCAAACATACCAAATTGCAGCCCTCTAGCCTCAGTAGTTTTTACTTTAATTAAGGTTAAGGTTAGCCATGGATCGTGCGTCTGGCACCGCTAGAGGTGGCAGCCGCTGACACATCTTCACTTGACCGCATCTGGGGACCAAGTGAGCGCTGCCTGGTCGTGGCTGAGAGTTTCATACTGCAGCACATTGAGAGTTTCATACAGCATTATACGCTGTACAGAAAACTCGATTGCGCCGAAGAAACTTACACCGCATTTATTTTCCTTGTTTACATGTTTGAACTGATGTAAATTCTGCTAAATCCCTCGTTTCATGGAATGTTCCAATTCCAGTGTTCTCGTCCTTGTCACTAATTTCCTACTTCCAGTTTCCCGTGATTCGAGTCTACAGAAATCGTGTACGTTTTCCTCCCAGCAACTATTTTTCATGATTTCGGTTTACCCTCTCTTATTCTTGTATTATGTTCGACCTCTACAACACTGTATAGATGCAGACCACGTAATCAACTAAAGTTCAGCTTTTCCACCAAAGGAAAGTTCCTTCTCAGTTCTCCTTTTACTTTCCCGTTTAAACACTCAAGTATCTTTCTTCAGCGAACTTTTTCAAACTCGTGTTGAGTACACCACATGACTCAAATAGTTAAAAGCTTCTGTAAAACATCTAAGTCATAAATAGGGTTTTTGTAATTTCTGATGTTCAGGTTTATATTTAGTTTCATATTCGAAGAGCTCCAAATATTCCTTTCAAAGATCTAAATGATTTACCTGCCCAAAAACTATCTTTCTTTTCCTATACTTTTTGTTCATTCATAAAGTGGACTTTATCGTAATCATCCAAACGTTTCCTCATTGAAAGTTTAAACCCAATCTCTCCTTCTCTGGCAATTATCTGACAGTCTTGTTAATTCGGTATCATTTATTTCTCTGGAATTTTTTAACTGCTTCTTATTTCCCTGATCCTATTGTACTCAGTTTTTCTAGAGAAGTAAAGTTTGGTCCGTACTTGGAAGGGAGGGGAAGGAGGTGAGGGCGGCCAATGTTTGACGTAACACCATCAAAATCTAAAGAAATGTGGCTGACTGAAAAATACATATTATCTCATTGCTCGATAGATCGAAAAATTATGTGTATATATATACAGAGTATATATACTGTATTCATATATATATATATATATATATATATATATATATATATATATATATATATGTATACACACATATATGTTTGCATACATAATATATATTTATATATATATATATGTGTGTGTGTAATATATATATATATATATATATATATATATATATATATATATATATATATATATATATATATATATATATATATTCCACGATATTTTTTTCCTATTGCACGTGGGTGACAACAGAGGGGCTAATACCTTCCTAAGCCTTCTTAGCAACTAATCTGAATGCTAACCCCATGCCTTATATATATATATATATATATATATATATATATATATATATATATATATATATATATATATATATATATATATATATTATATATATATATATAATATATATGCATATATATAAATACACATATATATGTATATATTGGTGGGGCTGAATTTTATCATTAGAGAGATTCATAGTTATCTATCCAGTGAAGAAAAAAAAATTGAGCTTATTGGAGCAAAAAATAAAGAAAAAAGGAAAAAGTAGTAATCTATGAAGAATGCTCCTTACAGTACAAGTATTCGATCAAAAGTAAATCGATCATCGGTTGACACCAGATCACTTATCACCAGAATCCCCGCAGATGGTCACTAAAGCTCCGCGACTTAAAAACACTTTCTTTGAACAGTGGAGTGCTTTAACAACAATTCGTCCCTAGTCTGACGGACCGGCGTAAGGCATTTTTTCCCCATTCTGAGAAAATGGGCTTCAGTGATTTTGATATTATTCAGAGCTTATTATTAGCTCATCTTTTGAGGAAATTCGGTTTGAAAATGTGACGACACAGACAGCTGAAGTTTTGAAATATAGAGCATCAAAAACTGAGACACTTTGGCTGGAAAACTCAAAACCTTAAAAAAAGAATGGGGTACGTCGGTTCGTCAAAACAAGGACGAATTAACCTATAATGTTGCTAAGAAAACTCAGAGGTACTTTTATAAAATATATATATATACATATATATATATATATATATATATATATATATATATATATATATATATATATATGTGTGTGTGTGTGTGTGTGTGTGTGTGTGTATTAGCTGATCTTGAAATTCTTAAGCTTAGAAAGTGCACGGATAGGCTCAAGAGCATTATGCCTCCATGCTTTTTTCAGTCGAAGCGGAAGTGCTTGGATTGAAAATTTACACCGAAGGAGGCTTCAAAACGTATAAGCTAAACCCCCCGTGTTCAGTACTGCATAACTGCTCTCTAAGCTATTCATGAATGCCGACAAAAGCAGTTTGACTTAAGCTCTATCTACAAACGCTCAACAGCTTTTGCCAGAGCTCTTTTGAGTGGAGGAAAATCCTAATTACCAAGTCTAGCTCGTCATTTTGCAACCATTTTAGGTTTTTAATTTTATCAGAGTTTTTTCCTTTTTCTCCAATACATAAGTATTTCTAGCTGAAAGGATGATGATATTCCTGGGTTAAGTTGAACATGCTCTAAGAAAGAGGATAAGTTTACGACATTATTTTATTTCTTAAAACGCTTATCTTTTAGTAGCGTTAAAGTCCTATACTGTGGTGTTCCGTTATGGTCTCAAAATGGTTTTAATATACATGCATGGTGATATCAGGGCTATGTTTGCCATCCTTCGTGCGAAGTGTTGACATTTTCCTGTAAATCTTAGGAAGAATGTTGGGTATAATTTACAATCCGTATTTAAGATCATGTTACAATTGATTTCAGTTTTATCAAAGGTCTCATCCGCCAACTTTTTTTTTTCATTTTAACGTTATTCAGTTACTTAAGAATAAGCTATTAGTAAGTAAGATATATTTTAGTTGTCATGTTATAATTTTTTCAGTCACTAAATCACTAAAGAAATTATGACACTTTTATGTCGAGGACTTTACTCTTTGAAAATATAACACTTTCATTTTAGTTTTAGTCCCTCGATATCCATTTTCACCACTATCTCTCTCTCTCTCTCTCTCTCTCTCTCTCTCTCTCTCTCTCTCTCTCTCTCTCTCTCTCTCTGTTCATGCAGGTATTCATTTGTGTGCCTGTGTGTTCTTTCATTCTCTATTCCTACGCTTTTGCATTTTTCATTGTTTCTCCCTTCCTCTTGTATCTTATTTCGCCCCTATTCGCTCTTTCTATTCCTTTACATCGCCTCTACTTACTTCCATTCTCTCCTCATCGCCTATTTGCATTTTTCCTCCCTTTTCTTTCCTTTGGTTTTCTTTGTCCCTCCCTCGCCCATTTGCATCTCTCGTGTATTTTTTCGTTTTCTGATATTTTGTTTTTCATTAAACTTTTATTATGTATCTCATTCGTTCGTTCGAAGATCTTTTAATTTAGGTCACTTGAGGAAATCAGATACGGGTCACACAGGTCTTTTTTTTTCTTCTACATAATTGCTTCAACCTGGATGTGTTTCTCTCTCTCTCTCTCTCTCTCTCTCTCTCTCTCTCTCTCTCTCTCTCTCTCTCTCTCTCTCTCTCTAAGCTCTTCTTTCATTGCTCCCCCTCTTTGCCTAATGTTTCTGCTGGGTGTATGCCTCTTCCTGCTAAGCTTTTCTGCACAGCAAAGACCAAAGCACTCTCTGATCTATATTCCAGCCAGTCACTCCTCATTTTATCAAACGTTATTCAGTACTTGTTTATTAACTCGAATTCTCGTCATTTGTCCCCCTTTATCACGCCCGGCTTTCCATCCACACGTCACACATTCCTATTTCTCACGCGGTCTTCATTAACATTTTTCTAATGTTATCGCAACATTATTCTGTGGTTGCAGTTTCCCTCTGCCATTTAATCCTTCTCTCTCTCCCCAGTAATGAATCCCACTCACCCCTGGGATCTCCTATCCCACCCCGTCCCCAGTTCCCTCTCCCTCGCCCTAAAACACAATGCCACTGACCACGGCGTCTTCTTTTTCCCACAAATAAATCCCCACCTGGGAGGACCTTTAATATCTTTGTTGAATTACGGACCCAATTTACACTTTACCTGACACCACTTTCTGCGCTGCGGAGATAGGTTTGGATTCGCTCGACTCTGGGAAGCATCGGTTTGCATATTCTGGTATTGAACCTTGCTAGAATATTGTCCCTCGTAGCCATACTTCTAATCTTGTTGAGGTATAGTTTGCTACGTGGAATTGTCTCTTCTGTAATTCTTTAAAATGCTTGTGCTGATACATTCATATGTAAATTCACTTTATTATTATCGTTATGATTGTCAATGAAAGATATCTCTGGTTCAGATACAAAAGGTGTTTTATTTTTCTTTCTCACTGTTTTGCCTATTGAGATTTATCGCAAGGGGTCAGTTCATTACCTCCAAAGATGCTAAATGAAAAATATGGTTAAGATTATTATGTATTAGTTTGTGTATGCCTATATATATATATATATATATATATATATATATATATATATATATATATATATATATATATATATATATATATATATATATATATATATTATATATAATATATATACTTACTGTATATGTATATCATTTTAAAATGTTTTTATGTAGAATTGTCCCTTGAAGGGGTCACATGTAAAATGAGTTCTCTTCATTCGTCACCTTGCAGATCTAGTGCTTTCCTGACCAGCTACTCCTCAAATCTTCCCATGACTTTTTGGTATATTCGTAAGGTTCATGTAATATTTGTCTCAATAATTTGTCAAGCACTTTTTCAAGGTCGACATTTATGTGGGACGCTTCTGCTGTTGATCTCTATGGCAAGAAGCCCAGCAAACAAGTATGCTGAAGGTGTCTTATCCCTCTATAATTTCCGCAAATATAGTGCATTCCTTTCTCCTAATGTACCAGTAACGGTAGGCTCTTTCCCTACTCTTCTGGTCTCATCTCTTCCTTTTGTAGGTTTTCATATATCTTATTGAGCTCATGAATGACTGGATCTCCTGCTGCTTCTATTAAGTCAGTTGCTATTCTGGATGAATCCCTGGCTTTGCCAGGTTTCATTTTCCTAGGGGACCTAGTTCCTCGTTGGAGGAGGTCGGTAGAGTTCTCGGCTATCGCTCTGCCAGGCCCGAGTTCGAGTCTCCGGCCAGCCAATGAAGAAGTAGAGGAATTTATTTATGGTGATAGAAATTCATTTCTCGGCATAATGTGGTTCGGATTCCACAATAAGCTGTAGGTCCCGTTGCTAAGTTCTTAGCCACGTAAAATAAGTCTAATCCTTCGGGCCAGCCCTAGGAGAGCTGTTAATCAGCTCAGTGTCTGGTTAAACTAAGGTATACTTAACTTTTTTTCCTAGGGGACCTTTTAACTTCTACAGCAGTTATGCTCTCTATCTGTCGATCTATGCTGTCGTCGACCTCCACTTCATATCCATTTTAGTTTTCTGTAAAAGAAAACTATTGTGCCGGCTTTGTCTGTCCGTCCGCATCTTCTTTCTATTCGCACTTTTTCTGTCCGCTCTCAGATCTTAAAAACTACTTGGGCTTGAGTGCTGCAAAGTGGTATGTTGATCATCCACCCTCCAATCATCAAACATACCAAATTTCACCCCTCTAGCCTCAGTAGTTTTTATTTTATTTAAGGTTCAAGATAGCCGTAATCATGCTTCTGGCAACGATATAGGATAGGTCACCACCGGGCCGTGGCTAAAGTTTCATTTGCTGCGGCTCATATAGCATTATAACGAGACCACCGAAAGATAGGTCTACTTTCGGTAACCTTGATTATACGCTGTACAGAAAACTCGATAGCACTGAAGAAACTTCGGCGTATTTTTTACTTGTTCTTCATTCAGATAGTTTACAAAAAACACTGCCTCCGTCCTCCCAGCATCTCTTCATTTTACATCTTTCATGTACTTTGCCCCTTTTATATATTTACAGTCTTTCCTTGGCTACTCTGCTGTCCTGAATGTCTTCTCTCTTCCCCTTATGTGTTGAGATTCTGATTCCATTCGTCCCAGCTCTTCTTTGCTCTTTCACCTGCCTTTAAGTCCCTCCTCTCGTGCTTGCATGCATCTCTGTCCATTCCCTTCCCTGTCCCTTGTCAGAGCTTGAAGACTCTCGTATTCTCATCAGTTGCCCTTAGTACATTTTCATTCAGCCAGCACGTCTCTGTATATATAACCTTTCCCCGATTTAGTTTTCGCAGCAGCTGACTATCTAAAGTTGTGTGGGGTAGCGGCATCTGTAATTTAATAGCTAGCTTTTTGCTAAGAAACTTTTTTTTAACAAAATCAGTTGTAGAAAAATTATGTGTATTATTAGATAGGCCTATATTTCACAAATTGTTAAGATTTCTCATAAATTTAGTACGTTTGGACTAGGCTTGGCATACAGGAATAGCAATTTCATAAATTACCATTCTTTAATAGTGTTTTAGGGAAGAAATAATTTGTGTGTAAGAGTAAGGCCATTAGTGATTTAATATATATATACTGTATATATATATAGTGTGTGTGTGTGTGTATAATTGTAATGGCCACAATGCCCTCTTAACGTCTCGAATTATTCACACTTTTTTTGGTATACGCTTGTCATTCCAAAAGACTTAGACTCATTTGCAAGAAATATGAAGTAATTCTGATGTCCTGTAGTGGGAATCGAACCAGCATCCTGAGTAATCGGAAAGAGGTGCTACCTTACCATGATTAAAAACGTATCTGGTGAAAAGTTAGCAGTGCATTATACATGTGTATATTTATATGTGTGTGTGTGTGTGCGTGTGTGTGTGTGTATAGATGATAGAAAACAGACACAAATGTATTGGCAGACATTCTCATTTGTACTTGTGTTTAATAGGGAAAAACTAAGGTTTCTAGATATCTGTTGATATAAATATTGACAGAGAAATTATATATATATATATATATATATATATATATATATATATATATATATATATATATATATATATATATTATAATACATGTATATACACGTGTGTTTGTGTGTATGATATTATTTGCATGTTAATATACACATCAACAAATATCTCTAAACCTTTATACATTTTCTCGCGAACGTATCACAACTTAATTCACCGGTCGCATTAGCCACAAGTACAGATGAGGATGTCTGTCAGTACGTTCGACTGCCTGGCTGGGATTGGCGCCTGTGAGCCCCTTGTGCATGCAATGTCTCACAAGACAATGTGTGGATCAGCAGAGGCTCATTCTCCCCAAAGGGGACTCTCATAACATTATATTCCCAGACCTGAATCCTCAAACTAGCATCTTGGAAATCATTTGCTTCTTGTTTCGTCTGTTTTCACGACCCCAACATTTCACTCATCTCAGATCTGGTTTCTCCTTCTCCCACCCCCCACCCCCCCACACCCTGTGGTCTTCTCGTTTGTTATTCGATCGGCCAGAAATTATTTCTTTAAAATCCGTTAGTCTGGTCATGGTGATATTATAGTTATTATTTTGCGATATTTCGATTTATCTAATAATCCGTTTACAGTACTCGTTCGAAAAACTCTCGTGTATGTGTGTAATATATATATATATATATATATATATATATATATATATATATATATATATATATATATATATATATATATATATATATTTATTAATATATAAATATATATACATATACATATATTAATCTCATGCTTAATCTTAGACGTACTTTTAAACCAAACCACCCGCTTTCCATTATGTATATATGTGTATATGTATATATACATATATATATATATATATATATATATATATATATATATATATACATATATTATATATATATGCATGTATGTATGTATATATATATTTGTGTATGTATATATACAATCAAGTGTGTGTGTGTGTGTGCTTGCAAGTGGATCATTTAATAATGAATAATGAAGGCCAGTATTATTGTACAATCTTGTATTCTGAATCCATCATTTGATTATTCTCTCTAAAGCATATTAATCATAACCAGAAAATTACCAATGCCAAATAATAGAAGCAAACTCTAAGTCATGTGTAGCATATATGTTCTGTATCACCAGTTCATTTAGAGCATAATCATCGCTTAACCATGTTTTGGTTTTTCATTCATACATTAATGAACATCGCGTTGAAGAGGAGCAGATATTACTATTACTTTAACCTTAAACAAGCTAATTCTCTTTCTCTCTGTATGAAACTAAGTCTGGTTTGCAAAAGTCACACCAGGAGTTTCTTCACTGTATTTGACAATGTGTCATTTTGGTCTTCATTATCTGCATAATTAATGACCCTGACTTAACCGCGAGTTAGCAAAATAAACAGGTTTGCAAATGACACAAAGAAATGGGGGTCAGCGCTGATTGCGATGCAGGTGCAAAGCAATTGCAATATTGAGAACTGTCCAGGCAATGTCGTCATACATTTCCACCACGATTTTAACTTGTAAGATTTTCGCTCCTGGCGGGAGCTTGAGTTTAGTAATAAACAGGACAGCGAGAAGACCGGAAATCTTTTCTTCTGTTTGTTTACACTAGCGTTTCGGATTCCCTTCCCATCGTCAGGGATACTACAAAAGTAATTTTTACAAAAATATGCTAAAATAGTCCATATATATAAGAAATTCACCTCTCCTGGGAATCATGCAGCCATCAACTGTTATATTCAATTTGAACTTCTCATACGAATTAAATGTTTCTATTCGTGTGTCATACATATCATAATTCATTGTTTCTCTTCTTTCTGGCTTCTACTTGCCCTCATGACTTTACTCTTGCATACCTTTGCTTTGCGTTTTATCCTTTTCTTAACACTGTCACTAGCTTCTCTTGTTGGTCTTCAGATACTTAATAATTAAAGTATCATTTGCATACATCATGATCCATTTTTGCGTCTCAGTATTCCTGAGGTCTGTTTTTCTTTTTCTGACCTTCTTCTGTATCAGTCCATCCGCAAGATATATTTATCAGCCATGGAGATGTAACATATATTAGTCTCATGCTTAATCTTGGACCTACTTTTACACCAAACCAGCCGCTTTCCATTCTACATATTCTCACACAGCGTTTGCTTACGTCATAAAAACTTTCAGTTACCACATCCTCGTTGCTCTCCACGTTGCCTCTTTGTTGGTACTATTATATGCTTTTTCAAATTCTGCGTATGCCATATGAAGTCTTTTCTCATGCTTTCCAACTGTCCAAACAATAGGAAACATTGAATGTTAATTTACTTTTAGTAAAAAGTAGACAAGAGCTACCTAACTAATGCCATGAATCGTACTTACTGGAATTACAAAGAAGCATGGAATACCTCAACTCACACTTTCTTTCAACTTTTAAGAGGCCAATCTACAGGAGTATTAAAGACACTCATACGTACCAGTAACTTACAATAAAGGTGTTAGGTTGCATTTATTGGTAACCAAGTAGCCTGGTCTAACAGATAGAAGCTTCATCTACAAAGGCTACTCTCAGAACGCCTTCGTGCATCAAATTTGCCCAATTCGTAATACTACCTGAGGTGGTGAATAGCACCAACAATAGCCAGTTCATGAATAATTTAGATCAAATGATCGCCTTATTTTAAGTCTCTCAGGTGAACTAAAATTAAAAAGTCTCAGAGACACCTGCATCTGTGTAGCTTCATGTAACTCTCTCTCTCTCTCTCTCTCTCTCTCTCTCTCTCTCTCTCTCTCTCTCTCTCTCTCTCTCTCTCTCTCTCTCTCTCTCTCTCTCTCTCTCTGGTCTGATCTGACGATCGGGAAAGAAGAAAAAGCTGAAGAAGAACAAGAAGAGAGAGAGAAAGAAACAGATGCAATCGAAAATAAATGAACCAAAATTAAGACAAAAGGGGGAAAAGAACAGAGAGTATTTTTCTGATCGTGTGATTATGAGTGAAACTTGGGGGAAGAAGACAAAGGTAAGTGGTATTAATTGGTCTCTTACTCCATCTTAATTTTATTTTCTCTCTTCTCCTTCTTCTTCTTCTTCTTCTTCTTCTTACTCGTCTTCTTCTTCTTCTTTCCTCGCGTTTTTTCCGTCAGATTTGACGTGGCATAAGGGAGTGCAACAATGAGCACAAGAATAATGGTTTTTCTTGTCTTTCCTGTTAATTTGTTTATCAGTTTCACTCTTGATTTTTAAACATTTATACATATATATATATATATATATATATATATATATATATATATATATATATATATATATATATATATTATATATTATATATTTACATATGAATAGGAATATACATTTACATATATATATATATATATATATATATATATATATATATATATATATATGTATGTATATATGCATATATATATACTGTATACATACAGAGAGAGAGAGGGAGAGAGAGAGAGGGGGGGGGTAGGCAGACAGAAAGACAGCAGAAGTAATAGTACGCTTTATTTCGTATCAGTATTCATACTGTTACAAAGGAAAAATAAAGCCCCTAGTACTTCATTACAAAATAACGATTGTACAAATCCAGAGCTATAAGCTCTCTGTCCCTAAAACTACAGATAGACAGATAGATAACAGAAAGTAGTAGTATGCTTTATTTCGTACAAGTACATATAAAATTAACAGGAAAATTAAAAATATAATACAAATCCAGAGCTGTATGGCCTGTGTGTTTAAACTTACAGATGAATCGATAGATAGATAAATAGATAAATAGATAAATAGATAGATAGATATGCGGATAGATATATAGACAGCTAGGTAGATAGACAGATAAATGGATATAAATAAATAGATAGGTAAATAGATGGATATATACAGTAGATAGATAGATATGCGGATAGATATGTAGGCAGCTAGGTGGATAGAGAGATAGATGGATATAGACAAATAGATAGATGTATAGATAGATAGATATGCAGACAGATAGGTAGATAGATAGATAGATATGCGGATAGTTACATGGACAGCTAAGTGGATAGATAGATAGATAGATAGATGGATATATGAATAGATAGATATGCGGACAGATATATAGATAGATAGATATGCGGATAGATATATATACAGCTAGGTGGATAGATAGATAGATAAATAGATAGATAGATAGATGGATATATGAATAGATAGATATGCGGATAGATATATAGACTGCTAGGTGTATAGATAGATAGGTAGATAGACAGATAGATAAATAGATAGATAGATAGATAGGCGGGCAGGCATTCAAGAAACCTGCCATCACAAATCCTGAAGCCCAGCCAACCACCTCCCCATTACCTTTTCACCCCCCTACCTCCCCTCCCCCACCTAACCCCCCCCTTTCCCATCCCCCCCTCCCTCCCCGCCATGATCTCCCTCCCACCAGCGCGGGTAATCATTCAGCGAGCGTCTGAATCCATTTATATGCATATTCATATGCATATAAATATGGATACGCATATTCATGAAAAGGGTCTCGGGTTATTTAGACGATGCGGCTCACGATATAATCACTTAGCGGGGAAGTATATTGTCGGGATCAACGCGTCTGTTAAGAGGTTATCTCTTCAGGATCTTCTTGGGAGAGAGAGAGAGAGAGAGAGAGAGAGAGAGAGAGAGAGAGAGAGAGAGAGAGAGAGAGAGAGAGGATGCTGCCGCCTCTGCCGCAACATGACGCTGATGGATAATCTTAAACTCGCCATGGTGGAATTTATACATATATATTTACATATGTATAAATGTATATACAGTATATATACATTTATCAATGCATATATATATACAGTATATAACATTTATAAATGTATATTTGTATATGTAAATACATATATACATATATATGTATATGCATATATAAATATATATATATGCATAAATTCCACCGTGAGGAATTTAAGATTATCCATGAGCATCATGTTGCGGCAGAGGTAGCTGCATCCTCTCTCTCTCTCTCTCTCTCTCTCTCTCTCTCTCTCTCTCTCTCTCTCTCTCTCTCTCTCTCTCTGTACTTTTTGTCTTCTACTTATCTAAATTTTCATTCGCCGTAAAATTTGTATCGTAAATTGCAAATCTCTCAGTTAACTGCTCTGTGATGATACGCGGTGTTAAATTGCAATTCTAGAATGTAAAATAATGTTACCTGGATATCAAATGAATACAAAATAATTCTTCGACTATTCGAAGTGATAATAATTCTTAAGTAGTAATGCCAACGAATAATGAACACTTCTTAATGTGAAAAACTTAGAAAAGATTATTAAATGTGGGCGTAATATTCCTTTCTAGTTAATAATACAGCATAATTGTTATTCAGCATTAGATACGTTTCTCCAGTAGTCTACACAAAAGGGAAGTTAATTGCAAAGGAGCATTTGATTTAGTCCATGTTATCCATATGAAGTATAGTATAACTGGGTCTGGTCAAGGCTTGGATGGGTGACCTTCAATGAAAACTTCATCTCAAAAAAAGTAACGCTTAGACACATCATGTTAGACTATCAGACATAATAACGGGTTCAATGAGGCCCGTGAAACGAATATACTCTGCGTATCAGTTAATGAGTGAATAGCCTTCAGTTTGCTGATGCTGATTTCCATAAATTTGTACAAACAAATCATTTCCATAAACGACGATGACCCTTCTCGTTGCGACGCCACTCTGGCGCTAATTGTTATTTTGTCTCATTTTCATCATTTGCTATGAGTTTCATTAACTTCAGATCTAATTATCTTTAGTCTTTTATATGAGACATCATCTCTGTAGTAGGCAGATTAATATATTTAATTTAGCTTTTTTGTGTAGTATGTGAGCCATGAAATCAATAATATCAATAATATTAATTACTACACTTAAACATTCACTTTAATGATAAACAGATGCTGCCACTGAATATCTGAGTTACGTAATGTAATTTCCCTTGCTCATTATAACTGCAGCATACGATTTATCTAAAACTCTTCTGAAATCAGAGAGAAATCATTTCTTTGTTGAAATCGTGATAATAGGTACAAGAATATCTGTGTATGAAAATGATAGATTCGTGAATAAGTAAGATTCAAGATATATTTAGCAGAATGAGTGGTAGGAAATAGTCCATCCTCCTAAAACTAGAGTTTCACCCTCAGAAATTATTTATTATTAATCTGGCTAAAGTTCTGAAGAACATGAAACCTCTAAAAGCTACAGAGAAAGCGCACACATTTCTTACTTTGCGTGTGACCTTGCAAAGCTCAAAGGTAAAGGTAGATGGTGGGGTGTATATGTACACACATACACACACACACACACACACACAATTATATATATACTCGTATATATGTATATATATATATATATATATATATATATATATATATATATATATATATATATATATATATATATAGATAGATAGTGATTTTCAAGGTCACAGATTAATTTGAAACCAAAATCATAAATTTTAATATTTTATATTTCTTTGATTTAGATGGCGGATAGGCAGCTAGGAAGTTAGTTGTTCTTCCCTTAAAAATATATTTTGCCCTTGATTTATTTCTTAAGTTCTAATGCCAGTGTAAAGGTCAGCATTTTATATATATAATATATATATATATATATATATATATATATATATATATATATATATATATATATATATATATATATATATATTATATATATATATATATATATATATATATATATATATATATATATATATTATATATATATATATATATATATATATATATATATATATATGTATATATATAATGGTGATCTTTACATTGGCCTTAGAACTTGAGAAATAAATCAAGGTAAAAAAATATTCTTAAGGGTAGAATAACTAGTTTCTTATATGCCTATGCACCATCTAAATCAAGGAAGTATAAAACATTAAATTTTATGATTTTGGTTTCAAATTAATCTGTGACCTTGAAAATCACTACCTTTTTACCAGAGAGTCGAATATCGAGGGCCAAAAACATCTTTAATTGTTTCTGAGATCTAGAAACAAAAATTAACATTTTCTTTCCTTTACACATTCCTGTGACCACAGAAAAAAGGCCAAGGTCAAAAGTGTTCCGAGAATGATCCGAGATTGTTATCCATTAGGAGCGAAATATTCCAAAGGGAAAATGTGTATTGTGGAAATATATATATATATATATATATATATATATATATATATATATATATATATATAATATATATATATATATATAATATATATATATATATATATATATAAATAAATAAATACGTGTGAAAGGTACTTTTTCCATACTCATATAAAAGTCCCTTTCTTATTACTTTCTCTGTGCTCTTCAGTTGCTGCCCACATTTTTACATGGTACCTCGTCCTTGGTTCATTCAATCACACATTTGCTTTTACTTCTGATGTCATTATTCACATTTATAATTCTCTTTTTCCCGGGAGGACTCACTCAACTATTGCCTGACATTCCCCATTTTCGAAATGAAGAGCGCGAAGTGTAAATTCGGCCTCCGGGAACTGTAACCAGCTTAAGCACAAAAGCATGCCGTTGCGTGAAATAAACTTTCTGCGTTAAGATTTAATGTTATCCCCAAAGCCTTGTTACTTTCCTCTAGTTTACTTCCAGGGATACTTCAAAAACTTGGGGGCTATATACTTTTACGTGTGGATATACATACATACACACACACACACACACACACACATATAATATATATATATATATATATATATATATATATATATATATATATATATATGTATGTATACAGTATATATTTATGTATATAAATCGTGTAGACATATTCTTGTGCGCGTGTAAGTGTTCATATAGGGCTCTGAAATAAATTACAAAATAAAGTTCACCTGTTCTGTTTCTACTTCTTAGTTTCATACCAATTTTCCTTCTGTTTGAAATTCACAAATACTGTTTTCAAGGAAAAATTTTAAAGATTTAACTGTGCTATAAAAATCGGGAAGGAACGGTACTGATTAGAAAAATGGTGGGAGCAACGATCGAATAGCATTGAAGGAAGAGAGCGTCGAGCAAGACTCATTCTTTCATTTTTATGCTTCAGTTCGTGAGAAGTCTTAGGAGCGAAGTGGACGTAATGTGTGCTGCCTGCATGAATGTTGAGAATGCTGTTGATACTGTTGTTCGAGGTACAATACTATTACACAATATTGCCTCGGGGATAGTTTGTTGAAAATTATTTGTACATTTTTTCTGTCAAAAATGAAACCTGTGTAACAGTGCAGGGATTTTAAAAAACTGGTTGGAGAAATTCCACACTACATTCGTGGGTTTGTTGTGATTGCTTTGGTATAATACTTTTTTTATATGAGAGTGATCAAAGAATCCATGAATTCGGGTAGAATTGTCAACAGAAAGTGAATTGTTCGTGTCAAAATCTGGTTATCAAATCTGAAGGACCTGTGCGAGGAGTCAGTCGTCAGTAAAAATCTGCTAAAACAAGGGAGGACGATTAATGATGAAGGTTAATGAATGGCAATGTTTCACTTGTGTGGGCATTAAAAATGAAGTTATTTCTTGAAAGATAATGATGACAAGCATGTGAATCCCGCAATACCCCAGAATGTATGAGGGAATATTTTTCCACCTCTTGTCCTTAGGTAATTGAGCATTTATATACCAGAGGAAAAGGGTCATAGTCTGTTGATTTGGATGATAATGCTGTCTGAACTGAACGTAGTTCTAGGTCGACGGAGCGAGTACCGTGTGAATCTCTTGACTATGGAAGATGGAAGAGAGACAAAACTTTGTGAAAGAGTGTAAGGCTAGTTTGAGAATGCTTGTGTAAGTTACTAGTATTATCGAAGTTTTCTGCACAAGATCGTCCACGATTCAGCAGTTATTATTATTGTCCTTTCTTTTCTTGGGACCCAACCCATGTTTGGAAAAACGGCGTAATATTGAAAAAATTCATGTATGTATGTATGTATGTATGTATGTATGTATGTATGTATGTATGTATGCATATTTAGTAAAAAATTCATCCAATGAAAACGCTACTCAGAGTCAATTCAAGGCATAAACACCCAGAAAATAAAGAGGGGAAAAACCTTTTCGCTTTCTAAAAACTTTCAGCGTGAAATAAAACCAGGCAGATGGGCGTGTTAAGTAGAAAGTCCCTCTTATACGCTCCTTAAGCAGAAGAGGTTAAAAGTATCTATTAAAAACTTTTGAACGCTTCATACACAAAATGATTGCGTAGTTGTAATGTCTTCAGAGCCCCAGAAGGGTCCTCGAGTGTAATATGAATGCTTCTAAATATGTAACTTAGGTCAGAGACCACCCCCTCCCCCTCCCCTGCCCCCCCTCCAACGCCTTCCCCCTGCGCAAGGATAAAGTCACACTTAATGCAAATGAGCTCAACGAAGGAGCTGATGAGAGAGATGGGAGGAAGAAGACGGGCTATTAGTGGAAACTGAAGCAGGGCGGGGTCATGAGAGAGAGAGAGAGAGAGAGAGAGAGAGAAGAGAGAGAGAGAGAGAGAGAGAGGAGAGAGAGAGAGAAGTTATGCTTTGAAGATGGACTGAAACACTTCTCAGATTTCTCATCTATCTATCTGTCTACCTATGCATAATATATATATATATATATATATATATATATATATATATATATATATATATATATATATGTGTGTGTGTGTGTGTATATATATATATATATACATATATAATATACTGTATAATATATATATGTGTGTATGCGTATATAATATATATATAACGTATATATATGATATATATATATATATATATATATATATATATATATATATATATATATATATATATATATATATACATATATGTGTGTGTATAAATTTATATATATTCATTTATACATGCAAATATATACTGTGGAAATGTATTTCGAGAAGCACACAATTGTTAAAGGTACTGTACATGGTTTCCAAAGAAAGCAATTTTTAAATACTTGGGATATAAAAAAATTGTAAAGAAAAGATTTTGTTAGATCAAAACTTAGTTCAGAATCAGTTTTGAGAAGAGGTGTGGTGGGAAGTATATCTGATCATTAATTTGTTGAACCAGGGAGTGTCTGAGTGTATAGGAGGGCCGGGGAGGGAAATAAGAACCTTGACATGTGGGATGAAGGAATGATAGCTCTTTTTCCCGGTTACAAAGCACTATTAGTTTCCAGCTACATCCAGTTCTTTGTCACATTTCTTTGTATTTGCACACTTTAAACCGTTTCTATCACGATTACGAAAACACTCAGAATTTCCAGTGTCTTGCTACGATGCTACCTTATACTCACTCACTCTGTGGGTTTTGGTTTCTTATTGTGACTCATTGTCACTACCACAAGACTTCAGAGGTCAGTCTTAAGTTTCAGTAATGGTCACCAATATCAACAACAAACTGTCAAGGGTAACAAAACATCGCGTGTAGGAACAACTCTTGGGAAAATGAGAACTCATTTCCCTCAGCGTGTACAGATGCCCATGATCACTCTTCATTTCGCAGAAGATTTGAAGAGGAAAGTGTCAAATGCAGTTCGTGTTGACGATCATTGCAAAACCATCGGTTGACCAAATTTCCAAGAAAAAGTGTAATTTCAAGTTTATGTTATTTAAACTATAATGTATTGTTTGTATCCCATTTTTCACGTGACTGTTTTCTGTTACGGTTACTCACTTGCTGCAAGAACTTACATATTTAGCTGCGATTTCGGACGTTCACAGTCAAATAGTCTATATAACAGACTACTTTACTATTTTCAAAACGAATGTCTTTATACACTTGTGTTCGTGGAAAAACGTTGGAACTTTTTTTTATTAGATTTCTTTGGTTCCTTAACATACATTTTATTTACGAGGCTTTTGAATTTTTCCAGACATTTCAGACCTTATTATCAACTACTGTCACACAGGCAAGACTGAAGGTTGAGTCTATTCGAAACTTACAGGCATAGACGTTAGCATTCATTGGTTGTCAACTGGACAGACATTTAAATACTAGCCGAATCTTAACGTCGATTAACTTTGCTAATCGGACGACCAGCGATATAACATTTCTCATGAAAGGAACATTTAAAAATTCATATGTTGTATTCGGAAGCCGTGTACTGCGACGGCTCAAATCTTATTAAGACTCCGATGAGTGTGAAATAGTCTCATCACGGAAGAGATGAGGACGAGTCTGTGAAAGTAACAAAGGCTGTTAATGAAGAAGAAGAAGAAGAAGAAGAGGAGGAGGAGGAGGAGGAGGAGGAAGCATGAGCACCCATCTGAGGGAAATGGAAACACAATACGAGATAAATTCCCGCAATTAACTTGCCTTCCTCGAAGGCAGGGTCTCGAACGCTAACCTCCATCCCTGGCCAAGGACCCCTCCCAGCTCTTCCGCCTATCCCATCTCGATCCGGGGGCGACCCCAAGCCCATTTTCTATCCCGCAGAGACCCGACACGTCTTGAGTTGGCTTAAACTAAAGTGCTGGGAGCTTGATGAAGACATTATATAAGTGAAATAGGACGCTTCGGAGATCTCCCTCGCCGGCACCAGATGAAAATCTTCAGCTTAATAATAAACGGACGAAGCTCATGTTCTCCGCTCCTAAGGGTGGGGTGGGGGGGAGGGGCTGCGATACCTGATGGGGTAGGAGCGGGAGCAGGGGCAAGGTATGTGGAGGTATGATGCCTGTGGGAGCTGGGGCGAGGCGTGTGGATGACGGGCGCGACGCCAGGAGACACCAGAGGCCTTAAGAGGTCAGGTCATTTGGACGGAAATGAAACTTTTTGGAGATAATTGATATAAGTTGTTCTCTGTCTTTCTTTCCTATGACAATGGTCTTGGTTAACTGAGGTAGCTCTTCATCTCTAGAACAAAAATTGAATTTCTTGCTGTGATGCTATTCGATGTGTTGAAATCAAATACAGACACATACATAAACGCACATCACACACACACACACACACACACATATATATATATATATATATATATATATATATATATATATATATATATATATATATATATATATATATATATATATATATATATATATATATATATATATATATATATATATATTGGAATGGGTGACCCCAGTAGGCGTTACCCCCTCCATTTTCCTTAAGTGGACATGGGATGACGTTGGTAGCCGCACACCTTGTCTTATAGATGTTCTAAGAGCTTATGTGCCTGCGAAGTCTTGCTTATCTTAGGTGGTCCCCATCCAGGTACTTGCCAGAATCAACGTTGCTTAACAATAACAGAGCAAATCCAAATTTTTATGTTAATTCCATTGACTGCTGGAGTAATAACATGAAAATCATCACAGCAAAAAGAAGTTTTACACTTCGCATAATAATGCCAAGTATTAAAGATTTCCTTTGTTTCAAGGATTTCCTATACAGGACTAACTCGAAGATGGGATTCTGTTATTTTTTTTAGTATCTTTTCTGTGTTGCTCTCAGGCGTGCTTTGAATTTCCCATACCTTACGTCTTTTATATTTTATATTTACTTTATTTGCGTCTTTTCATATTTTCGCTTTCTGTTGTATGAGGCGAGACTTGCAAGTCTCGAAAATTTCCGTAGTAAATTTTGAGAAAGCTGCGGTGGCCGTTATGTATGGAAAGGAGAGAGAAAACTCTGTCCAAGCCTCTCAGATCACCACTGCGCTGCGTCCATTTCTGTCGTTCTCTTTTCGGAAAAAAAAAAAAAAAAAACTCCCCGTAATGACATCTTGAGGAACGGAACGTCTGAATAAGGAAAAAAAAGCCACAACGCCAGATTGTATTCATCATTATATAGGTATGCTGGAACCCATACATTTTATTTATATTTTTTTCCTTTTAGATCGGGAGGTTTTTTTTTTTATCCTGAACGGGCAGGACAAACAGAATCTGAATACATTGATCAGATTATTGTATCTTTTCATTCTCGAGGAGTCAGTTTTTCTATACTTTTCGTTCTTTTAGATTCTCTGGCTGTTCGTGTTATTTGTTCTTTTACGATTTATCCTGCGTAGTACCGGTAGTAGATAAACATTTTCTTCATCAGTTAAAGTTTGATGTGTCCTCTTTCAGCCTCCTGGATGCAATAATCTTAAACCTGATATAACAATAATCTTTAGTCCATAAGCCAATATATTTCTAAAAATAACTGACGGTAACACGATGTAAAGAGAATCACAAAAATTATCTGGCAGATTATTCGGAAAGACAAAAATTATCACAAAAAATAAATAGGTAAATAAATACAAAAAATAAATAAGTAAATAAATAAACAAATAGATAAATAAATAAAAAAAACATTAAGTTCTTAGCCTCTGGTTACATTTGAAGGTCAGTAACTTATTTATGTTGTTATGGACAATGCTGACAGTGATGCTTTGCTTGTGGAAGCCAGTCCATCTCAAACATTTTCAGTTCTTCATCAGCCCATAGGCCTACCTATAAAATGTTACTGAGCTCTACATAAAGCCCAAGGATCAGCTCATAGATCTGTGTTCTTCTGAGATTGCAATACACACTTCAGCAGCTTACAGCCCTCCTTCACAAGGTTTTGTTTGAAATCCAGGGGGAGCAATGAGTATTTGTTTCTAGATTCGTATCAGACTTAAAATCCAATCATTTCTTGGCAGCCCATATTAGAGTTTAAATTCATAGAAACTAAAGGACCAGCTCTTACATCAGGGTCAAACTCAGATTCCAATCAACTTTTCACCAGGCTGAAGTCTTCCTCCTTCCCAAGATTGTCTTTGAAATCCACTGAAAAAAGGGGGTCTTCTTCTATACCTATCTTCAACTCAACATCCAGTCAGTTTTTCAGCAGCCTATAACCACCCTTCACTAAATTTAATTAAAATCCATAGAAAAATCAAGGACCTGCTTATGTGGAAAACCTAATTAATGATTCTGTTCTGTAGACATCCACTAAATGTTATTCGGATCTTTAAAAAAAAACAGAGGCTCTTGTTTTATATCTATATCAGTCTCAAAATCCAGTCAGTTCTTGACAGCCTATAGCCCACCCTGGCAAAACTTCATTGAAATCTAGCAATTTTGCTTAGGGAAATCATCCAATCAAAAAATCTCTGAACATGCACTTACATCCATAAACGTATACAACGTAGAACTTCATACTCACCTCTCGGTAGAATTTCATCGAAAATCAAAGTACAAAACTGTAATCACTTTCAGATCTGCATTTGTAATATGATTCTTTTTCAGATATGACCGTTTCTTCCTTAGCTGACAAAGCAAACATCTACAAAATGTAATTGACATATATTAGTAACCTTTTTCATGTTTTGTGGACAAACATACAAATAGAAACTGATAAACTTAAGAAAATTATCTTAAAGACGTAAATAAAAAGGAAATTATCAAAAACTAAGACATCATAGAGTTACCCATTCTCACATGATTTTTAAAGAGCAGTTCAAAATTATTATAAGAGAAAATACGTTTCTTTAATCCACGCTGAAACTGCTTATAAGGAGCAATTGAAAATTTTTATGAGAAATACTTTTTAATTCATACTGAAACTGCTGGATTATTCAAGCAATGGCCTGTCTATACAGAAACTGGACCTGTAATGGTGAGAACACGGACACAGTTTCAAAGCTAATTACGCCCATTTAACTCGTCTGCAAAACCCACGAACCCAAATAGCATTCCAGTGTTAGTTGGGCTCATTTACGGAGACCCCTCGTAGACCCTCAATGATTCATCGAGATTAAGAAATCAGTCAGCGGGCCCGCAAGGCATTCAACAACAATAAGCGCCGTCCTTATTGTGACAATTTCGGATGATCAATTATAGAAGGGAAGCAGCAAGTCTTTCACGAGTCGTGAATAATAAAGTCTTCTGAAAGATTCATCAACGATCAGTTCTGCAGTTTGGAATAAACGGATATTTCTCAGGGGAGGAGGAAATTATTCGGCTGTTACGGTGGTTACATTAGGCTGATTATCAATTCAGTATCTTTCCCAAGGCTAAAGACCTCGGTTGATATTTCGTTGATTATGCTCCTGATGCAGCGCTACCTAATCTGCGCCCTAGTAAGAATAAGGTCCCTACCACAATTTTCTTCCGGTCTCATTTTTAATATAACTTGCCTTTGGTGCATATTTATAGAAATTTCGTATCTGCTGCCTCTCCTTTATATGAAGGAAAACTTTCCTGTGGCTTATATATTGATGGTTAAATTTGTCACAATCCAGGATAATGGCTAGAGAGGCACCATTCTCATGCCTGTTTATGTCCTGCTGATAATGAAAATGAAACGAAATATGATCCAGTTTTAACTTGAATTGTTTTCACATTATTATGATTTTGTTTTAGTTCTCAACAATGTGTTTTCCTTTGAATGTGTAGTGTAAACAATGTTATGAAGTAAACACCAACTCGCACACCTACCTATGGTCAACTTTCTCCATGTGGCCTTTCCCTTTCGCTCCGACCCTTCTGTGGGAGGATGAGCGGAGAGGATTCCATAAAAAGCTGCTGGGGGATAGACGCTCGGCCACTTCGTCAGGAGAACTTGGCCCATGCATCAATGAAAAGATCCAGGCTGCCATCTTGGAAAGCCCAAACTAAACCCACTTAATCCCCTAAAGAGGTCTCCATAAAACACCGCTCTAAAACCGTATAACACCTTCATTACTAAGCAAGTCTACAAAGTTCACAGCAACTCGCTAAGCCTCGGGATAAGGCTCTGCCGAGGCTACTGCTGCTGCGGCTACCCTCTGTCACCCACCGCAGGGCGAGGGGTGTTCTCTCCCACCACCCCCGCCCTCCCCCTCCAGTAATAGATCTTAATTATTAATTACGTGGACTCTATAACTCAAAAACGAAGATGTGTGTCCGCTAAATAATCTTCTCACTCTCATCTTTTAAAGGAATTCTCTCTCTCTCTCTCTCTCTCTCTCTCTCTCTCTCTCTCCCTCTCTCTCTCTCTCTCTCTCTCTCTCTCTCTCTCTCTCTCTCACACACATATGTATGCACTTGGTCCATTTACTCCGTACACAGAGTGAGATATTCCATCTTGCCTAAAAGCATCTTCTACCCCTGAAATTAAATAACTTGAAACTGCATTTTCGTTCATTGCTTAGATCACGCTAGCACAGGGGACTTTTATTCATTCTTTGGAATTAAAAACTGAGAAGGGAAATTCACTTCACATCTTATGTGACTGTGTGCGTGTCTTTCTCAGGGTGCCGGAGTTTGATACTTCAGAGGCGAAACCTGAGAAGGTTGCCTCTAATTCCTTTTCATAAAATTATTTTCTCTGAAGCATGAAAATCTCTCATTTCTTAGCCAGTGAATGATCACAGAACTGGTAGTTTTAGACAAAATTTTTTTATTGTTTTTGCACGTTTGATGTCCATCTACTTCTAAACGACGGCAGCAAGTGGTTACCTGAATGTTGGTCCTCAGATACCAACTTTTCATATGTATTGCTGCTGTGTTTTACAGCTAGCAAGGTCGTCGCCTTCAAGGGTAAAAATTTCAGATTATTGTCCTACCCCTTTGCTTTCGGTGAATCCGCAGAATCAGAATGTCCATGGCACAAGAGGACAACGACATCCAGGAAAAACGAGATTGTCCCCAAAATATTGATAAAAGGAACAATCTATATAGGATCCACAGGCCATTTCCACCAGATATGTTTGAATTTTTAATGCCCACAGTGACCTCTTAACTTAGCGAATTCCTCGCGCTTTTTGGATACGCATATCTGAACTAGCCCTTAACTCCGAGTAGGCGTAGTATATGCAGTAGTAGTCAGAATGGTACTGATTAGGTTTGTGAGGTTTAGAAATTCTCTGCGCAGAGAGCTAATCTTTAATTCAGCAAATAAAGGATTAATTTTGCAACAGCCATTTGTTGCCATAAGAACTTATATAAGAAATTGATATAAGAACTTTATAAGAATTGTATGTTACTGCTAAAGACGGAAACATGCAATTCTTTTATATATGAATACTGTACTAACTGACCAACCTAGCGCTGCTCGGGAAAACTCTGAAGGCGTCAGAAAAATTTTCCTGCACCTCCTCGTACTGGCTGTCTCATTTACCCATGAAATACTGTACTGACTGTCCCTTTTATCCAAACATTACTGTTTTTACTATCCCATTTATCCAGGTATCACCGTGGTGGCTGTCCCTTTTATCCAGAAATTACTGTACTAACTGTCTCTTTTATCCAGATATTACTGTGTTGACTGTCCCACTTATTGAGACATTACTGTGATGACTGCCCCATGTATCCATGTATCACTGTCATGGCTGTCCCTTTTATCCATGTATGACTGAGCTGACTGTCCCATTTATCAAGGTATTACTGTACTGACTGTCCCTTTTATCCAGGTAATACTGTAGTAACTGTCCAATCTATCCAGTTATTACTGTGGTGGCTGTCCCTTTTATCCAGCTATTACTCTACTGACTTTCCCAATTATCCAAGTATTACTGTGGAAACTGTCCCAGTTATCCACATATCACTGTACTGTCTGTCCTTTTTATCCACCATTATTGTGCTGACTGTCCCTTTTATCCAGGTATTACTGTTGTAACTGTCCAATTTATCCAGGCATTACTGTGGTGACCCTCCCCCAGGTATTGCTGTGGTGACTGTCTTATTTATCCAGATATTACTGTGCTGTCTGTCCCTTATATCCGGGTATTACTGTTCTGACTGTCCCTCTTGTCCAGGTATCACTGTGGTGACTGTCCACTTTATCCATACATTACTCTGGTGACTGTCTCATTTATCCAGGCATTACTCTGGTGGCAGTCCCATTTATCCAGGTATTACTGTACTGTCTGTCCCTATTATCCAAGGATTACTGTACTGACTGTCCCTTTTGTCCAGATATTACTGTGGTGACTGTCCCTTTTATCTAAACCTTGATACAGAATTTATTAATCACAGGAAAGAAAAACATTTTCAATTATATATTTCTGTGGTACCGAGTACACGAAATGTGGTATGGTAAACCCGTAGAGTTTATTTAACACATAAGTCACAAAGGTAAGGGGGGAGGGGAAGCGGGTACGGGCTTGAAACCTACCATATTATCTAAGTTGTGTCAAACGATGGCCACGTGCCAAATTTTGTCTATATTGGTCAAACAGTTTGGGTTTCTATAGTGCACTAACAAACAAACATACAAATAATCGCTTTTATAATTATATAAGATATGTTACTAATAAATGCATATCCATATTTAAATTTGTACACAAATTTTTAAATGATCATTGTGGTTTTTTTTCAGCAAATGCCTGATCTACTTACTAAAATTTCCTTGTTGAATATTAAAGATAGAAAATAAAAGTAAATGCCAGGAATAAATTTCAATATATTAAATACAAGAAAATAAAAGTAAATGCCAGGAATAAATTTCGATATATTAAATACAAGAAAATAAAAGTAAATACCAGGAATAATTTTTTATATATTAAATACAATGGTCAACAATATCAGAGTTATAGAATTCAAGATATACGGACATATATTCTACCTAAAACCAAATAAAGCAAACCCTAATATGAAAAAAAGGATGATACTGGATAAGGAATTATTTCATAAAGATGAATTCAATGCACAAAGGTGATCTTGAACATTAGTTAAAGCAGGAAAAATAAACAATTTGTGGAGGACTGACGAAGGGGAAAACAGAAAGAAACTTCGAAATAATACAGAAAAAAATATAAATGGTAACCATACCCAACGAAGGATGGATGCTGAATTAGGTATGTCCCTCTCGGAGTGGACATATTTTAGGGACAGGCACCACGAGGGTGGAGGATGGGGGAATGGAGGGAAGTCTTGTTTTGGGGGGAGTGAGGGGGGGTGGGCGTTGGAGGCCGTGGAAGTAGTACGTGGATGTTAGAAGGACCCCTAGGAGGGAATGTTGGGAGGGAAGGGAGAAGAGGAGGAGGAGGATGGAGAGGAAAGGGGGGGGGACGGTAGAGTAAAATAATGCATTGTGGGTAGAAGGCCCTCTGTCACACACCACCTCAGTGAGCGAGAAAAGGTAAAATGGCTCGGAATCAATGACCCGTTTCTTTCATATCCTGTAGTTTTACATTTACTCGCCATCTCTACCTGGGGGGAATGTGGGGGTGTGGGGGGGGGTGGGGGAGAAGTAACGAAGGATCCCCGGTTAGAGGAGGGGGAGGAGGAAGAGGAGGGAGACGAGGTTGGGAAAAGGGTTTTTCTTATTTTCGAGTTTCTTCTGTAAATATATATATACATTATATATAGTGTGTGTGTATGTATGAATTTATGTATGTATGTATGTATGTATAGATAGATTTTATATATATATATATATATATATATAGAGAGAGAGAGAGAGAGAGAGAGAGAGAGAGAGAGAGAGAGAGAGAGAGAGAGAGAGAGAGAGAGAGAGCAAATACTTTTCTTTCTGCTTGCCTTGTGGTTTTCCCGTATGTGTTGGTGTCATTGGCCTCTTTTGCCTCTGATGTTTTCTTGATGTTATTGATTTACTTGCCACTATTTTTCGCCTTTGTTTGCTTGCTTGTTTGACCCTTTGATCTCTCTCTCTCTCTCTCTCTCTCTCTCTCGTTTACGCTTACTCTAAAAATATCTTTGAATGACGCAGTTTGGCACGATTTATCATTCCATGTAGACTTGTTTCCCCCTCTCCATGCCGCCATCACCCAAATGTTATTATGTTTTTTATATACTCTGATGTATGTCAGCTGTTTCTGTCCACCCTCAGATCTTACAAATTACTGAGGCTAGAGGGCTGCAAATTGATATGTTGATCATCCACCCTCCAATCATCAAACATACCAAATTGCAGCCCTTTAGCCCCAATAGTTTTTATTCGATTTAAGGTTAAAGTTAGCCATAATCGTGCTTCTGGCAACGATATAGGATAGGCCACCATCTGGCCGTGATTAAAGTTCGTGGGCCGCGATTCATACAGCATTATACCGAGACCACCGATAGATAGATCAGTTTTCGTTGGCCTTGATTATACGCTGCAGTGGCTGTACAGAAAACTCGATTGCGCCGAAGAAACCTTGGCGCATTTTTTACTTTTTTTTTTTTTTTTTTTTTTTTTTTTTGCTCCCAGCGGACACACACATTTAGTTTTGTGTGTTTACGTGTGCGCGTATTGATAGATTACCATCACTGCGTTGCAATGATTTTGTCTAAATGCAACTGAATACTCTGCACTGCAATATCAATCTTTTATGCTGTCATTGGTAACGAAACTGCTTTTGTTACTTGTTTTTATTTACAGGAATTATTTATATTACAATATATCATTGTAAAGTCATATTCTGCCATGACTCCTCTTTCTCGTACGGCTGTCAGTTGAAGATACGTTAGTCATTTCATATATACAGAGTTATTGATATATTTGATGTTTACCTTCGTACACAAAACAGGTTGTCATGCACTGGATATACTGTATTAAAACCAATCGGAATTCGCGCAAATCAGGCGTACCTCTGCGTTTAACGAATTAGTTATTTTTCTCAGACCGTGATTTATTTTTCATTGTAATCCGTGTTTCCACTTTATTTTCGAGTCTGGGAGATTTTGATGAGCCTGCATGAGCTGCAGCCGTTTCCTGATGAGTCTGTCAAATAAGGAGTCTCATCAGAGACTGAAATTCTGGTAGAAAAAGAGAAAGAAGACCATTACCGATGTCACCGTCTCACCTCATCAAAATTCCCGTAGCTTCTGCAGGAGCCACATGGCGTTACAAAGCCAATTTTTGGTTGTCCAATTTATTTTATGGTTGTGAATTACAGGTTTCTCAGGCCTAATACCTTCACAGAGAGAGAGAGAGAGAGAGAGAGAGAGAGAGAGAGAGAGAGAGCGATGTTGCTGGTGGGGGGGGGAGGGAAGGAAAGACGGTCGTTGTTACAAGAGTCTAAGGATTCCATCTCGGATCAAATAGATGTGTTTATTATTCTCCACGACGCCATCTTGGATCATAGAGAAGTGTATATTAGATAACTTCCCACCGCCCTCTCACTTTATCAAGCCATTGTTTCTAACACTTCACAGTGTCTTGATTTATACTCGTCTTTATTGAACAACTTTATCCATTGCCCGCTGTTAAAAGAATGTCCAAATTAAAGGACTTCGATGCCGTTAATAAATCTGAGGCAGATGTTAAGTAGAGCTACTATACACTATACATTTACTTGCAATTAAACGCCTGTTTCTCTTGGGGCGTGGTGCTCAAATTTTCACTAATGAAGGAAGGAGATTTTTCCTTACCCTTAGGCAAGAAATGGCTGTTTCTTTTTATAGGTAAACAGGTTTGGTTTTTTGATTTGAAATGACATCCATCAAAACCATCAGGATTTTTGATAAGAGAATATATATATATATATATATATATATATATATATATATATATACTGTATATATATATAAATATATATATATACACATATATATGTATATATATATCAAACACCATAGGGAAATAATGAAATACGGTGGCGTTTGATATACAAATTCACGTGTTAGAGTGATTAAAAGCACACATACACACACACATACATATATACATATACGAGTATAATATATATATATATATATATATATATATATATATATATATATATATATATATATAAATTTTGCCTTTTTACTGACCGTATACACACATTAGTATTTTTTTAAATATGTTTCTTTGCAATATATACATACACGTATGAATATATATATATATATATATATATATATATATATATATATATATATATATATATATATATATATATATATAACATTTTACGTAAAGAGTGAATACTTTCTGTTGAGTACCAACCGTATTCCATGCTGACGCTTTGCCCGTGGGCATTCCAGATCCTCGTACATATATTGACTAATTCCAGGAAAACATAAGATGAGGCTCAAGGGTTCTGAGAACACCAATTGTCGAGGAAGATTGGACTTCTGATAGATCTCTTCAATTGTTCCCTTATTTCGTTGCATAAGCAGACATGAAGCCAGTTTTTATTAATTATTTTAGTCGAATTTTTATTTTTGTATGTTTACATAACCTACAGAACCAAAAGCAACTAAGGACACACTCTTAACAAAATTTGACACTGCCATTGTATTTCATTTGTGAAATTTGGAGAAAATGTGGGCCTTTTTTCAATGACTATTGTTATCAAATATTTTGCTTCAGATTTTTGCTATCAGAATTACCCAAGTCTTAAACCCAATTACACTCATATCATGCAAGGTAACCAGAGACTATTTTTCTCATTTTTAGAGAATCATGGATCATTTTCTGATGCTGATGATTCTCGAGACTTGTTATCATGAATATACGAAAATTGCTTTTTATGTGACACTGAGACAGATCACTTGTCGGAACTCCTCATTTATCAAATCCTGACACTCCTAGAATCCCCGACTTGACAGGTCTGTTGGAGTGCTTCGTCCTGTTACTAAAATATCAAAGGTCCTGACTTAAGCTTAGCGTCCCGTCCAGTATTAGGCATTATTAATAATCTTATGAAAATAGAAGAAAGGCATATAAGGATTAATTACTCGTCAGCCATCTCATCCTTTGGATTAATCCCTGATACCATATTGATCACATTTCGTATGTTGAAATGTTTAAAAATAATTAACATTAGAAGTAGATTAGCGCAACCTCAACTATTACCAAAATTTCTTTGATTGAAATAAACTAGAATATAATCTCTGGTGTTCCTTGGGGTGATATTCTTCACCTATTACTTCTCATTATGCACGCATGATAATGTGGTTTGGCTCTGAAGATAAATTTATTGGCTTTACAATCAAGTTCATTGATTATGTAGATGATGCTATCATAACTAAAATCAGAGCATAGAGCAAACTAGGACACTGAGTCCCCTAATCCAGATCTTTTCATTGACAGAGTTCCTTTAACTATATGCAGCCCATTTAAAATTCTAGGTTTCAATCTTGATTGCAGATTCACTTCTGAGAAACATATCCAGTTCATCCTTCTTGCACAACAACAACAAAAGAAGAAAACTGGTGTTTTAAGAAAGGCTCCTAGACCTTTCGAGAACTGCTAATTCTGAGAAAATGCTTTTTATTTTGTTATTCCTCTGTTCTATCGTGTTTTGAATTTGTTTCCTCTCTGATCTTCAGCAGCTGATTCGCATCTTAAATTGCTGGACAAAAAGTTGTATGCTGTAAAATTTCTTACCACTTATCTTGGTATTAATCTCTGTCACCGTTAATATCCAGAGAAAGTGATCTCAAATGTCAGTCCAGAGAAGCCATGAAAAACAGTTACTTCTCATCTTTGGTCATTATACAAAGAAACACACACGGGAAATACAAAGAGAAACTGACAGCAGAAGAGAGAGAGAGCGAGAGAAACAGTGAATGCTGATGTTATGGACAAAGCCAAGAAAAATTTCAGTATTAGTGCTTGGAAAATCAATACGAGTTATGCATTCAGTACTGAAAAAAAAGCTTACTTGTCTATGGAAGTTGAATCATGGATACGCATTGAATAGCTATGTAAATGTTATTGCCAGGGTATTAAACTAAGAATATATTTCAATAACGAAACTTCGAGTGGAATGGATAGTGTTAGATTTCGAGTATACAGTAGAACGACTTGAGTTCAGAGCCCCGAGAAAGAAATTATAGCTCACCGTGTCTTAATTACCAA
>JANJGK010000007.1:57253278-57265194 GCA_039081455.1 Macrobrachium rosenbergii
TATATATATATATATATATATATATATATATATATATATATATATATATATTATATACATTATGTACATATATATACAGTATATGTATATTTATATATATATATATATATATATATATATATATATATATTATATACATTATGTACATATATATACAGTATATGTATATTTATATATATATATATATATATATATATATATATATATATATTATATTACATTATGTGCAATATATATGTTATATGTATACATACACACACATTATATATATATATATATATATATATATATATATATATATATATATATATATATATCAGTTTTATAGTCTTTGTATTAAGGACTTGCGACGACGATGATAACAAGAAATACAACGAAGAAATTGCTGACGTAGGACCTCCCAAATCCTTAGTATACATTTGAATTTTTATCTTAGAGTCGATCCTAGTAAGTAATGAAAGGTATTGGACCATTTTGTGGAAAGGAAAGGCCTTGCAGTTGGCGCATGAGCTCTCTGTAAGCCAGCAGCAATTGCTGTCGAATGAAGGGAAACGAAGTAGTAAAAAAACCGATTAAATGAAATCAAAGTGAAAGTCAAATACGTTGCCTTGGAGCTTTTGATGTACGTGGATGTACCAGAGACAAAAAGGACTGTAGTAGAGCCATGAAAAAAAAGTGGGTGTTGGATAAGAGGAAAGGAAGGTTGCGAATTGGGTGTGGCCTGATATTTGTTTGCAGTAGACACAGAGTTATCAGCAGTGGTGAAGGAAACTGCGATTACAGGTGAAGAACTTACAAAGAGACTGCAAGAGAAGAGAGTCTCAGATGAGTGTTAGTGAGAGTTGTATTGTGATGGCAGTTGGGTGCCAAGAAATTTGAGTGATGGACATAGATGGTAGAAGAATGAACTTGTTGATATGATGGGATGAGGGAAAACGTGAGTCTGACAGCAGATAAAGCAATTTCGTAGCAGAGCTCTTCTGAAAAAGAAATTTTAAGTGAGGAACGCCATAATTTATAGTAACCGACCCCTTGAACTTAATACATGGTCTGACCGACCAGTGAAGGATAAGAGGAATTTATTTCTGGTGATAGAAATTCATTTCTCGCTATAATGTGGTTCGGATTCCACAGTAAGCTGTAGGTCCCGTTGCTAGGTAACCAGTTGGTTCTTAGCCACGTAAAATAAATCTGATCCCTCGGGCCAGACCTAGGAGAGCTGTTAATCAGCTCAGTGGTCTGGTTAAACTAAGATATACTTAACTTTGTGTCAACATCAAGTTCCAAATAATATTCGTGCAGTGTAAACCTAGTATTGTGGTACAAGTGCATGCACTGTGTACTCGTTGCTGGGTCTGTAGTCCAAAATTCATTATATTTTTCTTCATATCCCTCTTGTTATACTTGAGGTGGTTTCCATGAAAAATAGTTGGTTTGAAAGTCGTTGGTTCTATATACTTATTATCCTTTTTCAATATACTGTTTGGTCTGGGATATCTTTTTACCTTTGCTAATGAATTAAAATAATATCTGTTTAATTTCTGTCAAGCCAGATGTTTCATGATAATAAAATCTCATCACTCATAATTTTTCATAAAATTAACTAGCAGTCATATCTACATTTGAGTTCATATGTGTTTTATTTATAGTTTGCCCTGGACTCTTAAAATAAACTAATTTGAATTGCCTACTTATAGATGTTGATTAAACACCTCCGCGGTAAGGTAAATAAAATATTTTGGATATTTTTATATTTCTTATGGATAAATGCTCTGGAAATTTGTCAGATAAGATACCCCGGATATGTCTGTTTATCATCGACGTGTGTTGTTGATACAGTTAAAACACGCGAATAGTTCATTAGCAACAACTTCCTTGAAATCCGAAATGCCAATACCGCTATTCAAACGTCAAGGCCCACCTTGTATATGCTTGCTTGCCCTTTTTTGTGATTTCTACTTTCAATGAACTCTTGAAAATCCAGTGAGAGAGAGAGTGTTTTAGCTTTTGTTCAAATTTGAAGACAACACTTATTCACCCTTTCCCAAAGAACACATTTTCCTCCACTCCGCCGTATTATATTCATTTGATTATTTCTTGCTGGACCAGGGGCTTTGTCGTTCTTATACAGTAAGAGGAATGTTTTTTAGTAATTTCTAGATAAAAAAAAATACTGTATTTTCTTGTTTTCGCAACAATTAAATGACATGTCAAGTTTACCTCTGCACTTAAACCCTCTTTGATAGTCGAGGCACAAAATAAGATTGATGACAGTTTTCCCGAAACGCATTTATCCTTGTGTGGAATGTTACCCAAGCGTCGTTTATTAAAAAAAAATAAAACTCATCAACCAATGGGGTGCCAAAACTTCAGAAAATTGATTAGAAATCTCTCTGCTCGGAGCGGAAAAATACAAACGTCTGACATGGCAAACCTTTGTGGATGAATATAACCACGATTGACGTAAACTAAGATGATGGGAATTTTCTAGAACATCTTTCATTGTTCACATTCCTGTAACGTAGCCTGATGTTTTAGGACAAACCTCTGTGGAAATGGCGAGGTTCCATGTAATTGTCACTGGTCATAACATCAGAGTTGAATGGCAATTCACCTTGTTCAGTGGCTAAGGCGAATCTTCATAACTCCCAGTTAAGGACAGGATAGATCAAACACAGAATAATATTGATAAGCTTTGGAGATTCAGTGATCAGAAAAGCAAGAGGTGCAGGATACCAGGAAAAAATCTAGTAGACTGATAAAGATCAATAACATGAAAATTAGAAGAGAATACTCTCTCTCTCTCTCTCTCTCTCTCTCTCTCTCTCTCTCTCTCTCTCTCTCTCTCTCTCTCTCTCTCTCTACCTTGTTGTGAATGAAATCGTCGCTATCCCCGCCACCTGTCCTTTGGAAATCTTCTCCCAGGGAGATTAGACCAATCTCCTTTCACTCTAAGTTTTGCTATTTTCCCCCCAGGGCATTTAACGCTTCTCCAATTTACTGATGGGTTAAGAAAGTCCCGTCTCATTCGGTTCCGTTCCATGCACTACGTTTTCTATAGAAAGGGGGTGGGGTTGTTGGGGGGGGGGGCTGAGGGGATACTTGCGTACTTCACCTTCAAAACGCATCCCACTCTCTCGCTCCCGTTACGAAATCGCTGGCAGCTCCTTGCGTATGTGTGGGACCCTTCTGATACAAAATTCACGTACACACACATATCTTCGAAATTTAGACTTCTCTCGTGATAGGGGTTGGCTCAAGGGAAAACCAGCTCTCTGCCACATTCAAATTTTGATTGCTGGTTAATGGATAAAACCCCCGTTCGCAGTTATATTCCCCCAACATTAATTAGCTGCTTCATCCAAATACTGAGAAGGTTCATCAGCGATACATCGGAACCAACAATACCCGCTGCGATTATCAGCCCTGTCCTGAATGCATTTTTATTTTCTTTGGGTATCAACAACTTTCCTCTCCAATAATTCTTTCCCCCCCCAAAAAAAAATATGCACACACACACACACACACACACACACACACACACACACACACACATATATATATATATATATATATATATATATATATATATATATATATATATATATATATATATATATATATATATATATATATATATGAAACTTTATCACACCGTAATTTATATACATTCACGAAGCTACAAATGTCGTTTAATATCCAATTCGCGCTACTTCGGGAATATCCCCGATGGGGAATTATCACAGAAGGGGAATTTTTAAGTGATAAATGGATCGGTACTTTAAAAATACCCCCTTCGGTGATAATTCCCCATCGGGGATATTCCAGAAGTATCGTGAACTGGATATTAAACGACATATGTAGCTTCATGAATATATATATATATAATATATATATATATATATATATATATATATATATATATATATATATATATATATATATATATATATATATGCGCGAGTGTTTGCATGCATTTTCATAAACTCTCATGTAACTGATATATTTTTACACCAAACACACACACACACGCATATATATATATATATATATATATATATATATATATATATATTATATAATATATATATATATATATATATATTTATATAATATAATATATATATATGTGTGTATATATATATATATATATATATATATATATATATATATATATATATATACATATGTGTGTGTTTGAGTGTGTTTCTGCCTGTGCGCAAAGACAAGCGGTGTGTGTAAATCGGAAATGATAAATTCAAAAACGGCTTTCTTTTCATTGTTGTGTGTCTCGTTGAGTCGCATTTCTTTATAGAGTTGTTTTCAGCGGTGTGGGGTCGGAATGCCCACAAATTAATTGAATTTACACCCAAGACGTGATCGCCATGCCACGGGTTAAGTCTAGGGGGTCGGGAGAAGGAGGATGAGGATGAGGAGGTGAGGGGGAGGGGAGGACGGAAGAGGCTAGCTCTGGAATCCGAGGTTTGGGACGTTGGGCCGTTTTGGGGGTTGGCGGTTTTGGGTGGGAGGGTTCCATGGGCGGGTTGAGTGATGGGCGTGATGGGATCCCTGGGGAAAGGGGGAGGGGGGAGGGGTTGATCGCGAGGGAAGATGGCCAAGAAAAGGACAGCTGGTAAGACGTTGTTGGTCAAAATCGCTCTGAGTGGTTTGTCGTTAAAAAGGCTGGTGAATGGGACTGGCAAACAGATGGGTTCCCTCCCTGGGATTCGAGGATTGTTTGTCTGTAGGAATAGTGATTCGTGATACAGATTTTCATCATCGTAAGTTTACGTTTCCTGAATTAGAAAGTGATGTGATACTGAAAGCCTGATCCCAGGTCTCACCCCTAGACATGAAATTAATTTAATATGACATGCTTGATTTGAGATTTATTTCATATGAGTGAAGAATGATCAAAGATCATTATCTCCTTAAGTACATCTGTTATAATGATAATTCAGATAACCTCCTAACACATTCAGGCAATCTTTAATTCCATCATTTTGTGTTTAGGAATCTTCAGAACAACGGAAATTGGAAAAAGTCCTCTTCTTTGATGGTCATGATTAGTGTATTTTAGAGACCACATTTAGACAATTTTGTAGATACGCGCAAAAGCAAATACACGTGTTGAATTATCAATATTTATGTATATATGTCTCTTTATATATATATATAAGTATGTATACACATTTATATATATGTATGTATATATATATATATATATATATATATATATATATATATATATATATATTATATATATATATATATATACATATATATATATATATATATATATATATATATATATATATATATATATATATATATATATATATATGAGTGAGTGTCTGCATAAAGGCATTGAGGCATATCCCTTTTTGTACCGTACAGCTGACATATAGCTGACATCTTTCATCACATTTGTTTTAGGGGAATGTTATCCTCAGCCATAAATTTCCATCGTACAAATTCTTGTCGATCCTGGTATGACACTGAGGAATAAATATTCAAGAAATCTTTTAATCGTCAGAGAGAAACAAAAGCAAAAAGAAAAAAAAAGTGGACTGAACGAGTCCCGTTGGATGGGCATCTTGAAATAAATTCTGAAGATGATGATAAAAACGACTCATTAGCTATATTGTAAGAAAATAGAAAAAATATATAGTTAATGAGTGACCAGATTTACTGGACAGCCGCACCAATGTGCAGGAAATGTGCCTCGCTGTCGAAATTCTCATTTCCAGAGGTCCTTTATTCCTCACACCTTAGGACTGTGGAACAGCCTCCCTGAGGATGTCTCGCAATTAGAACCTCAAGAGTTCAAGCGAAGATGCAATGCATTACTACCCTAAAACAATCCTCCTTGTATTTTAATTATTTTAATATGTTTAATTTATTTTTTTCTTATATAATGACTGATTTCTTCTTTTTGTATTTCCTATTACCTTTTGTTACTTCTTTCAAATGAACACCATATCCTTTTGGAGGCTTGAATTTCAAGGAAACAGCCCGTGGGCTTGTTCCATATGAATAGGATTCATCTTCTGAATAATAATAATAATAAGAATCGTAGCAAATGAACTCAACAGCTTAGCACAGAACTACAACCCCTTCCTATGAAGAATCTTTTCCCCACCTGCGGAAACCACCTTTGCTAAGTTCCTGAAAATCCGTCAGAAAAAGAACAAAAAAAAAAATATGTACACGGTTGCACCTCTCTCTCTCTCTCTCTCTCTCTCTCTCTCTCTCTCTCTCTCTCTCTCTCTCTCTCTCTCTCTCTCTCTCTCCCGTCCATTTTTATTTCATAAAGTAGTGGTGTGTGAATTGCCTTGTTTTTCGCCTGCCAGAAGTATTGCTAATACTACCGACACATCTCCAATAGCATTAGTGTATTTTGGTCCGCTTTTCTTTCGCTTTAATTTTTCTCTCTGGAGTGTCCCTTTTGGAATCAATAGTGCCAAGTGTCCTCTCACGTCCCACTAATCGATGATTCCTTTTGTTTCGCCATCTTTATTTACTCCTGCTCTTTTCAGATTCTCTCTCTCTCTCTCTCTCTCTCTCTCTCTCTCTCTCTCTCTCTCTCTCTCTCTCTCTCTCTCTCTCTCTCTCGTTTTATATGGTTTCCATTCTCTGGCGGTCTCTGGTTACTTCAAAATATTTACTTTGTAAATTTTCGAAATAAGGATCCCCATATATATATGTATATATATATATATATATATATATATATATATATATATATATATATATATATATATATATATATATATATATATATATATACATATATATACATTTATAAATACAATTATATCTATATATATACAGTATATATAAATATGTGTATAATTATAATATATATATGTATATATACATATATGTGTGTATAATATTACATATTCATATACACACACATATATATATATGCGTGTGTTTCTTCAGACTTTAGCTTCTTATATTGCTGTCTGCAGTCATGACATTCCAAGATTGATAGTCTGAACCCAAACATCCAAACCATCCTTTTTTTTTGTGAGAATATTGATGTATGTTTTTACCACTGTCAGAATTTTCTTTCCTTGTAAAGGATATCTCAGCACAATTCTTATGGAACTGGAACAAAACATTATTATTATTATTATTATTATTATTATTATTATTATTATTATTATTATTATTATTATTATTATTATTATTATTATTATTATTATTACTACTACTGTACTGACGTAGATGGAATTAATAGTAATATCATGAAATTTCTTAGATTAAAATTAACTTTATTGGTAGAGGTAGACATTAGCCATTTGTCAATCATTCAGACACTCATTTGGTTACTCAGTATATTTTCGTATATTTAGAATAACAATTAGCACAAACACCCAGGCAAATGCCTTACACTGTCAGCCAAGTGGTCCACTCCCATCGATCTATCAAGTTGAAATACAACATACTGTAGAATAAGACCCAGGCAAATATGAATTAAGTCAGTAAAGTCACTCACTTTCTTGGATTCCTGGCCTCGAGGTGCTCCCTTGCAATACATAAAGCATTCATAAAATATTAATTCCGGTTTATATGTAATATACATATATGTATATATTTATATAAATTAAGCTAAATTTAAAGTCCTCCTGTGCTTCGCAAGGCTCATAGGGCCGGCGCTGATGTCTTAGGCCGACAGCCAATGGGGGAGAAGTCCTGTTGCCTAAGACACATGGGCAGTGTGTCGCTAGGCCCACTGTTTAACCCCCCAGCCCAAGGGCTGGTAACTATTTTCTTACTAAGCCTCTCGAGTTTTTCAAACTGCTAGGTTGGTGGGCTGCCGGGGTTTATGCAATGGCGCCATCCCCAAGCCACCATTGAGCGGTGGAATTGAACCCTGGTCCTCTCGACTAGTAGGCAAAGAACCTTAGCACTGCGCCACCATGGCAACAACACTGCGCCACCATGGAAACGTACCAGTATATATATATATATATATATATATATATATATATATATATATATATATATATATATATATATATATATATATATTAAAACACACATATTGTATGTATATGTATGTGTGTGTATATTTATACATTCAGTAATTACGAGACGCGTCTCATTCATATGCACAACCCTCCTCTTTTATTTCTTAGAGTTGACTCACGTTTTAAGAATAGAATTTTGGAATGAGATTGCTCGGCTGTGGCCATGATCACATTCTTAACTTTAATGAATGAACATGATGTTATAAGATTTTAAATGAATCCTTTCAGTAAAACAATCATACTGAACTGAACTGTTCTCAAGACAACATAAGAAAAGTGTTGATATGAATCTAGGATAATTGAAGGTTTTATTCTTTTGGGGGCTTTTAAAATCAATGTGTTTTACACCTGCTTTCATTTTCCTGTAATTGACAATTCCCCCTTTTCCCTTGATAGCAAATATCTAAAAATTTTCTTGTATATTGCCACCTTACTTTATTATTTCATCATTCACTCTAGCGTGTTCTTTCCCAACTTTGCATTATCAAATTCAGTCATATGATATTGATTAGCTGTGTGTATAAATTCTCAAAGTGTACTTTGAGTCTCCAGATTTATTTGATCTTGCCCACAAAAAGTACCATGTAAAAGAGCCAACTTTTTTTTTTGCAGAAGTCTTATGAGTGAATTTCTTTCAAAATTAGGGTATAAGTAAACTGTGGTCTTACATTTTAATACCCCTTTTTCTGCCAAATTATGAAAGTTGCCCTTAACCTCACTTGTATGATTTTCTGATTTTATTTAGAATTTACCAAGTTGGAGTATTTTTGCTCATTGTTGAAAATATTGTCTTAAATAATTCATTCCCGGAACCTTGATTGTATTGACATCCCTACGGCATTTTCCCGAGATGTAACCGAGTACCGGGACCTTTCCCTGAAAAAAGCGGGACGCCATATCTTAAAAACTAACCATAGAATTTTCGTGAAAATTATCTCATTAAGTTTCCCACACCTAAAGTACTCCTGTAGATCATTAACTAACCTAACCCAAGCTAACCTAAGCTAACCTAAGGGGCATGGCAAAAAAACGGGGCTGGTGCAATACTAGCATACATCTCAGGAATTTGCGTCCCTCCCTTCGCATCGAAGGATTGCCTACCTTTTGTCCTTCATTAAGTCGTTCTTGATATTTTCTGCTTCTTATGTAATTTGAAATACATTTTCTGGGAAACACCTCACGCCTGTCACCTTTCTGAGCTCTAAGCAAGATACAGTCTTCATCTTCAGGCAATAAATTCAGTAAAGGCTTTGCATTTATTCTCCAAGTCCATTTAATTACATACAATTTAGGTGCTTTTATTGGCATCAGAGGATTGTCCATACGTATTCGTTTCCGTTAAATTGAGGAATTATAGGCATAATTTGATATACCGCGCAACTTGCCCTAGAATGTTGATTATATATATATATATATATATATATATATATATATATATATATATATATATATATATATATATATATATATATATGTATATATATATATGTATATATATATAATATATATATATATATACACATAAATATATATACAGTATGTATATGTGAAATATATACATATATATATATATATATATATATATATATATATTATATATATATATATATCTTCATCCTTATTTACTTACAAATTATCTCTTTCAAGTTTTTATCAATTTTCATTTTTTCCAAAAAAGATTTTGCTCATTTGGAATAATAATAGCGGGCATGACACTCGACTGAGGGGCCAAAGGACCAGGTACCAGGCGAAACGACCTAAGGCGAGAATTACGTACTTGAATGTTAGTCGGCTGTATCTGGTCGTAATCAGGTACGAGCAACACATCCGTATCCACCCCTGCGATAGTGGAGAAGAGGAGGATGCTATAGAATTATTATTATTATTATTGTTATTATTATTATTATTATTATTATTTAGAAGATAAACCCTATTCATATGGAACAACCCCACAGCTGCCACTGACTTGAAATTGAAGCTTCCAAAGAATTTGGTGTTCATTAGAGAGAAGTAAAAGAAGGTAATGGAAAATACAGAAAGAAGAAATCACATGAATCAGAAAAAAAATTACTAACAAATTAAGAAATAAATAGATAAAAACATAAGTGAATCATAAATATACAAGAATCGTTTTAGGACAGCAATTCATTGCATCTCCGCTCGAAGAGGACGATGCCATAGAACTAGCAATAAAAATAGAAATACATTTAATATGAAACAGCGCACTGCATTATTCACAATCGTCTTTCTTATTTATTTTTTCTTATTCGATCGTTGCAGATCCACAGGTCGAACGAGCGTCGAGTACTCCTCAAGGATTTGACCTTTAACTCGACCGGAGTTTACAGATGCGAGGTCTCAGCGGACTCGCCGCATTTCCACACGTACACCAACCAGAGTGTCATGGTTGTGGTCGGTAGGTTGCGATTCTCTCTTGCATGCGTTTGCCAGATTTGTTTGTGTAGCTGTGTTTTTCTCTTTGTTTGTTTGCCTGTGTGTGTATTGGTGCTTGTGTGTGTGTGTGCGCGTGTGATGTGCTTTTGTGCATGCATTGTGTTTGCCGTTTGCTATTTCATAAGAGCTGTATAATATATATATATATATATATATATATATATATATATATATATATGTATATATATTTATATATTATGCATATATGTGTATGTATAATATTATATATATATATATATATATATATATATATATATATATATATATATATGAAAATCACAGACGTCATATACATATATATATATATATATATATATATAATATATATATATATATATATATATATATATATATATATATATATATATATATATATATATATATATATGAAAAGTACATACATATTTGTAAGTATATACATACGTAGAGAGAGAGAGAGAGAGAGAGAGACAGGAACTAGATGAAACATAGGCTAGCAATAATGACACAGAAATGGAAGGGGTACGTAAAGAGAGTGTAAAATTCCAGGACGGGGTCACAGAGTCAACAGGGGACATTCGTGGTTTTAGGAGGGTTGGAAGAGGTAATAAAAACAGTGACCGGTGAGACGAGGAAACAAGAGGTTTAGCGAAGGAAGAAAAGAGATTATTTGAGGCACAGCTGCAAGACAGAAGGAAAGATGGCGAAAATGACGACTGAAAATGCATAAAAAGTTAAAGAAGGTGAGAGGGCGGGGGAAGAAAGAGAACGTATTATGAAAATTGGTGGGGGAAGGTGAGCGAAAGGACTTTTTAGGAGAATGGATTGTTCGGCAAGAAAGTCGATGCAGAGAAATTGATTAAAGAGTAAATGAATTTCAAAATAGAGATTATATTTTTCACATACGCTTAGTACAGATGCAATATTGCATGCGGTGCCTATGTGTTAGGAGTTTTCAAATTTGTCTTTATACAAATAACTCAGTCTTATTTGTAGTCTTTATCTGATATATGTAAAATGGTTATCTGAATTTGTCCATTCTTGATGGTTCAGAATTAGCACTTTCGATTCTGTTCTTTTTGAATTATGAAATTTATTTCTGTTTTCGCTGTTGCCTTAAGCTTTTTCCTTTTCTCATCTCGTCTTCTTTCGTTGCCTTCTTATCAGCCTCAAGTAAATCAAAATTTCCGTCTTAGCGCTTGCATACACCGTAAGAATAAAATAACAAAAGGTTTTTAAATTTCTCCCAGTTCCATCTTTGATTAATTGATTTATAAACCTTTTGCTACCACGGTCTTTCGCCTTCTTGGAAATCTCGGATGCAGTCTCTACTAACTACTGTTTTTGCAAAGTTAACCACTTTCTTAAGATCACTTTGCCACTGTCCTTCGCAAGCTCAAAATATGTCACGTCCATCCACTTACTCGTCAAGTCAGAATAT
>JANJGK010000007.1:57265294-57330267 GCA_039081455.1 Macrobrachium rosenbergii
TCACGGGAACTGATAATATTTTTCCAATCTTTGCACTCAACCGACGTCAAAATTCTATGCTCTAACAGTAACAAACTCATCACTTTCATTCTCTCTTAGTAACCACAGCCAACTTTCGCATCCATCGAAAATATCGGGTGCACAAACTTTCAATCATTCTTTCTTACCCAAGAAATAACTTAGTTGAGATCCCTAATTAAGCCAGCCAGGAATCCAGTGAGCAACCATGGCAACGTGATCCGTCCCCGTCACAGGCGATTCTCGGGACAAAAGACTCGGTGGCGAGTGTACGTACACCGTCAGTCAGTCTAGCCTGAGCTCCTTGAGCTGCTCAGTATCCTCGGCTACTTATTTCGTGCTCTTGTCAGTCGTCGTCAGACCTCTGAGGCGATCGTTTCGCCGCAGATAATCCTTTGTTATGGGGTAAATGATATTACTTTTAAATTAAATGGATATCTAAGACATTATCCAGATATATAGTGTATATATATATAATATACATATGTATATATACTCGTATATATATATATATATATATATATATATATATATATATATATAATATATATATATATATTTATATATATATGTATATATATTGTATATATATATAAATTATATATATATATATATATATATATATATATATATATATATTGTATATATACATACATATGTCAACAAGGACAGAGAGGCTATTAGAACTTCAATACATTATATTTAAATACATATATACGTGTACGTGTATTTATATAAATTATATATATGTATATATGTAATATACATATGTATATATACTCGTGTATAATACGGTATGCATATATATATATATATATATATATATATATATATATATATATATATATATATATATATATATATATATATATATATTACATATATATGTATATAAATATACATACACATATATATGTATTTAAATATAATGTGGTGAAGGTGTAACAGCCTCTATGTCCTTATTGACATATGCATGTAAAGGTTAGGCATACACACACACACACACACACACACACACACACACACACACACACACACACACACACACACACACACACACACACACACACTTACTATAACGCTCACTTTACCAACGAGAATCACGGGTTGGATGCCTATGCGGGCCAGAATGCTTTAGACATGTTCCGTTAACTTCCATTCGACTGCTGTTAACACAAACGGTGAATCGTGTACCTGACAGACAGTAGACTCTGGTGGTTCACATGTAAGCTGAGGAATTCTCTGTAAGTTGGGAATAGTCAAAGTCGACTGTCCATCACTGTATCTAAACAAAGTGCCAAATTCGAATCCTGGCCGGACAGGTGCGCCTATCAGTTGTAATTGTCATTGGCTGTAGTTTCTTACCAAGGTATAGCGAGTTCCATATTTTATTGTATTTGTGTTTTTATGTAACCGTTTAATATATATATATATATATATATATATATATATATATATATATATATATATATATATATATATATATATATATATACTGTACATAGTCAGTTTGCACAACATCCTCAGGAAGACTGTTCACAGTCCAACGGTGTGAGGAATAAAGGACCTCTGGAACTGAGAAGTTCGACAGCGAAGCACATTTACGGAATATTGGTGCTGCTGTTCAGCGAATCTGTTTACTCTCGGCAGGAAAGGGGGATCAGGGATCAATTCTAAATGTAAAAGATCACTGTTAGAATACAACTTAAGAAAAATTGACATTTGTCAGATAAAACTTCATAATTATAAGTTTAAATTTGCGCGTTGCAACTTTAAATCAAAGCGTCAGTAGCGAATGGAATGCGTGTTCATTTTCACTGGATTATTAAATTTAACGTTGCAAATATAATAAAAATCGTAACAATAAAGCGTCACATGGAATATATATATGTTATAAATCTTTGTTCTCTGTAACTACTTTTCAATTAACTGCCATTTTTTGTAATGATAATTAAATTATTGGTATATGACGCTTGTCTACTAACTCAGTTGTTTCGAAATATCTGTTGCTTGTCTTTTTTTTTATAATTGAGTGTCCTATACATACATACATATATATATATATATATATATATATATATATATATATATATATATATATATATATATATATAGAGAGAGAGAGAGAGAGAGAAGAGAGAGAGAGAGAGAGAGAGAGAGAGAGAGAGAGAGAGAGAGAGAGAGAGAGAGAGGTAGGTTTAAATTATTTAATCAAACTGAATATCCTTGACTAAGCCAGTTGAATCCAAAATAATCCAGTTTAAAAGATTTTTAAACCTTACATCTTATATATATATATATATATATATATATATATATATATATATATATATATATATATATATAATATATATATATATATATATATATATATAATATATAATATATATATATATATGTAATATATGTATGTATATATGTGTGTGTGTGTGTGTATGTAGTATGTTGTAAAGAATATTTCTTAATTCTGATCGTGTAATGAACTCCTCCCTTCCCAGACGACAAAATCCACCACGTAATACCAGATATGCGGTTAATTCTTTCCTTTGCCTCGATGAGGCTCAGTACCACAAACTTTTCGTACAGGTTTTAGCTCTATTGCAACCAAATTTCGATTAATCTTCTCAGTCTTGTAGTTAAATCGTTCCAATTTAATAACTGCAGATGCTTTTTTGTGGAGCAGTCTTACGTGGGTCTCGCTTCTTGATTTATCTTTTACTTATCTAACTAATTTTGCTGTTAGATATATTTTTTAATACTTATATTTTTCTTTATTAGCCATTTTCCTATTTTGTACTGGCTTCCTTTCCTATTTCAGACCCTTGGCTTGTGGTAATTCGAAATTCTAACTAGAGTTGCTAATTGGCTTTTCATAACAATAATCATTTTTTGTTTGTTGTTTTTAGCAAGCGTCTCTCCCTACAAGAAATTGCGCCAAAATAGGTCTGCCTTCCTTTTCACACTGTTTAATCAACAATCTGCTCATTTCTGCTCCTATGACAGTTTTATGTTTATCGCAAAGGTTTTCATTTTTAATTTATAGTGAAAATATAAATACTGAAAACAAAAGGCCTGGAAAGGGGGCAGGTTCCATGATTCAAGAAACGTGAAGATTGGAAGAAATTTCCACAGCGCAAAAGTGTTCAGTACAAAAGACTCATCCACGTAATAATGTTCTCGAGGACAATGGCCGGAATTATATCGGCAGAGGCAGAAACATGTGATTTTAATATGACGATTGGTCAATTCTAAGCTAGAAGTTAGAGATTGTTTGTAATGACATTGAAGGCATTTCATTTCCCTTTTATTTAAGGGAGTGGTATACAAAGACCTTCAGATATTTTGGCACCACTTCCTACGAGACCAAATGAATTTCATGTAAATTGGAATATATGCAACACTCGGACATCTCATACAGTGTAACAGAAGTACTCACACACACAACACACACACACACACACACTCACTAAATCATATGAGCCTAAAGTATTCATAAAAGGGGGGAACTCCTATTCCTAGGTTTCCAGCATTATTTCAGCTTAGACAAATGTGTTATGTAGAGAAAAAGTATGAAAATCTGTCTCAGAGGCATCAGGACAAATGATGTTCAACTACTCATTCCCAAAATGTGTGAGAACGAACATCCTAGAAAGGTTTAAAAATAGGGAGAATGACTTGCAGAGAGCTTAGGATTATTTTTCCAGAGAGATGACACAATAACATTAGATTCATAGCAAGCTTGACGGATATAATATAGACTGTCAAAGAAAATATGTCATTAATGGGAGGAAAGTCAAATTCATAAGGTTACAATAACTCCGGTCGAAAACATGTATTAGACCCAGCAGTTTGTATACGGTACTTTTCTTTGCAAAACATCTTGATCTTCTTAATAAACTCCCAGTTAATTGCCCTCAATCTTTACATTCTTGGGTATCTGCTATTATTTGTTAGTGTACCTCTTTAAAGGGCAATTTATCCGTTAACACACGTTATAGACCCAACAATTGTTACACTTTTGCTTTGCAAAATATGTTAAGCTTCTTAATAAACTGTCAGTTAATTGCCCAGTGTACGTCTTTCAAGACAATCCATTCGTTAACGCTTATTACCTTAAACGCTGAAAGAAAGCCAGGAAGCGAGGCCATAAAAAAGCGAGTATTTCTAGCAATGACGGCGACGTCCTTCTTTGCAGGTGGATAAAGACCATTTCCTCAAGGACGTCCTAATCCTGAAGTGCCAAGCGACAGTAGCGGCCATCTACTCGGCGGTGGGAGGGAGGAGGATGCGGACTGTTTACGAGAACGAGCCTGTGATTCTGGGAGCAGCGGGAGGATTTACTCACAGGTAAGGAGTCGTTCGAAAGGTGTTGGGTATACCCGGGATGGGGAATGGGTCATTGATTGATTTGATGTCCTCTGGCATCGGGTGACAGTCGTTGACGGTCGATTTCATTTTTTGAGAATGACGAAGTTTATGTGAAACCTACGGATGTGATGACTAGGTTTTTTATATACTGTATATATACGTGTATATATATATGGATAGATATATATGACTGTGAAATATTTTTCTGTTAAAACAGAATACCATCTAATAAAAGGATTGATTTGATGTTCTCTGGCATCGGGTGACAGTCATTGACGTCGATTTCATTTTTTGAGAATGACGAAGTTTATATGAAACCTACGGATATGATGACTATGTTTTTTATATACTGAATATATACGTGTATATATATATATGGATAGATATATATGACTGTGAAATATTTTCTGTTAAAACAGAATACCATCTAATAAAAGGAGCCCATAAAAACGCCAAAATATAGAAATTTAACTTTCTAAATTTTGCCGTTTTTATGGGCTCCTTATATATATATATATATATATAGCTTTTGCTTAAGACCTACTTCTGATGCAGTTCTAAAAAAGAATCAAGGAACTTTAGGGTAGACGGGAGGAAAAGGACACTGTGGATGTATTACTTCACAGAAATATTTATCTTTAGGAGTTTAAACTTTGTGAGAACAGCAAAATGTCCTTCAGAATATTCATAGTGAATATTCATATTCACTCTATGAATATTTCATATTCATAGATTGAATATTAAACGTGTTCAGATATAATGACTTTGGACAAATCATCTTTATTATCAGTGTAAGAAACCCACTGACGGTTTTAAAATACGCGGTCCGGGGAGTAGCAAGAGAATCTACCTGTACTTCAAACATGTTTGTGCTATTGCTAAACAAGTGATATCGTCCTAAGATTGAAGCAGGGAGTGAGGGATAATGAGTGTGCTCAAAACGTGCTGTAAGAAATGGGGAACTGACCCGCAAAAAGCAACTCATTCAGTTAATCAGTGATGGAGAAGAGAATTTTCTTGCAGTAAAATTCAAACCTGTGAAATTCATGTAGGAAATATACATTAAGAATTAAATCACGTGATTACGTGAAACACGACAAATGTCGGTCAACAAACGGAGGATTTTAAAGATAAGGGAGAGATTCACCATGGAAGAGAGATGGGATGACAAATAAACTGTACTTCGAAGGAGTGAAAACTTCTAGTGTAAAAGAAGATAGCGCGAGTTATTGGTTTGTAATGGTAATGAAACAATCCAGCTACAGTGAAAGAGAGCATATATTTGCAAATTAACCTTTTCGTGTCATGGGACAGGGTGGATTTGATCAAAGATAAAAGAAGAAAGCTCAAATGAAACTGCATGGTTATGAAATGAAGATTTACAACCATGTAAAAAGTAAATATGTTCATTCATGAACTTGTCTTACCATGAGACTAAGAAAATGTATGAGGTAAGGAGAAAATGTATCAGCCACTGAGCCTATTGCATTATGGGACGGGAAAGCTTTAGATTATAAATAAGACGGGAAGAGAATGGTTAATGAGTGTATTTTTAGCACAAAAGGAATGACGAGATTTCATTCCAGATAGCATGACAATATAAATGGGAGAGCTTCTAGCACCATGGTAGTAGGAGACTCTAGTAACAGATGAGAAGAGAAAGGTATCAGGGAACAACTATTAGAAGATTGGAATGATTTCATTACAGATAAAGAGAGATGCAAGTGAATAAATCCACCATCTATGAGAGATAATGGATTTAATTGAAAGATGAGAAGAGAAGTTGAGAGGGAATAAATCTATTATAATTAGGCATAGTAGTGAGATAACCAATTGCATCATGGGAAGTTTAGCATTTGTTTGTCGATATGGATGATGTGTTAGCGAATTAGCGTGTTTTTCTGTGAGATCAGCAGACGTTCATTACAATGATGATTTGGCAATGAGAACAGTAGAATTTTAAAAGATAATGAGGGAAATATTTTTGCTAATGAATCTGTTGCCTTATGGGGAAAATGTTATTTAATTCCAGATTAAGTTGAAATATTTCATCAAATGACGTTGCTGTTGTAATAAAGAACGAGAGAATTTAATTAAAATTGGGAGAAAATGTAAAATCTAATGATATTTGATATTCACAACGAAGAATTTTATCATAGATAAGAACAGATTATGTTAGTGAATGAACTGTGATCACTAAAATTGAGCCATTATATTACAAATGAAGGGAGAATGTTCATTTTACATTACGTTAGCACCGGAATTTAATCACCGGTGTGTTTATGAACAAATGGGCGTCGTTATTATTATTATTATTATTATTATTATTATTATTATTATTATTATTATTATTATTATTATTAACCAACATAAGTCTTCAGTGATACGGATGATGCTAAGAAAAAGGCTGTCAATATGAAAAAATAAATGAAAATAATTAAAGTAAATGAAGAAAATGAAGAAATAGATAAATGTATGGTCAAATGCTGCCATAGAATTAGATGCACTTCATAACGCTTCCTGCGTATCTACAGAGATAATGAAAGTAACGTCACATTCTTCAAATTTTTTCACATTATTATTGAAAAAACTTCCCATTTTTACATTTCGGCAACATCGCGGAACATTTTTCTTTTGAACAAGATTGCCAGAATAGTTTTTTTTATTTAAAACAACAATGGTAAATATCAATTAGACTATCGATGGGAGATATCCTGTTTGCCCAGCTTCTGAAAGCTATATTCTAGCTAGGAAAATGTCCCACTTTCTCGAGTGTCCGCTCTCCAACAGCAAGTGCGTTCTACTCTCTTTGCAGTGAAGCTGCATCCACGCTCTACTGAGTTCCCATAACAGTTTATTTGTTTGTTCAGTCACTTTTTTTTTTTTTTTTTTTTTAAGTATCCATGTTTTTTTTTCTTTTTTTTTTTGGTCATTGAATCTAATTTTGCAGGAAATCTGCTTTGCAGGTCAGTGGCATTTTGGTTTTATGTTATATATATCAAACTTCTGTATTTTACCGATCATAATAATAATAATAAAAATAATAATAACAGTGACATGGAAACAAGAGAAAATCTTATATAAACGTGACATAAATATGAAGAAAACCGCGCCAGGACACTGCCCACCATCATCTTTGATAGGAATTTTACCTACTCCCCAGTCTCTCACCATTCCCCCCCCCCTCATTATCCTCTTATTCCTTACCCCTACCCTTCCCTCATTCCCTTCATCTCTACCCTCCCTCCTCCATCCTCCCACCCTGTCACCCTCTCACCCTACTTCATATTTTAGCACTTACGTCAGTCAGTAAGTCTTGACGTAAATAGGACAGTGTGAAAACAGTTAAAACATTAATTAATATGGCTGGATTTTATGAGTGGGGTATCTTTCTATTAATGTTCTTAATTATCCTTTGAAGAAAATAACAAAGTCGTGCCACTTATCAAAATGCTGGCTGATGATTGACAATGAAATTATTTTAACAGGTTGCATTCTGACGTATATATACTCTATATATATATATATATATATATATATATATATGTGTGTGTGTGTGTGTGAATATATATATATATATATATATATATATATATATATATATATATATATATATATATATATATATATATATATATATACATACATACATACATACATATATATATACACACAAAAATAATGTGTGTTAGTTCTTACGAGAACACTTCCAGACATTCATTACCTTACAGGGATATTTCTCTTTCTCTACGCTAAGCAGTCTGAGATCGGGCTCCCGAGAAGCAGAATAATACAAGTAAAACTCACTACTGAAATATTAAAAAGGATTCATTCATCCCGCTGCTCCCCTTGTGAGGCAGAGTAAAGAATCGCTCTTAAGAAAGTTGATCTGTTTTTAAGATAAGAATAGCGATTGCCAGAAGGCAAGATCCCAGAGACTCGAAGTTGCCATAGAGCTGCGAGTAGTGCCGCAGAAAGCAACCTCAGGTCAGCCCTTATAAATATTCTAAGAAACGTCAAGAATCTACGGGAATTTATGAATGTCATTAGAGTTCCCTTGTACTACTCCACCAGGAGAGGTTCTCTAGGGGTCTTTTATGTCATCGGGCTTTATTGAATATCATTGTAAGATACTATTTACCCAATTTCCAATGTCCTCTCCAAGGATGTTGACCCAAGATATGAAAGTCCTCTCAGGTGATTTTTGAAGTTCATGTCTCGCTCTCTCTCTCTCTCTCTCTCTCTCTCTCTCTCTCTCTCTCTCTCCTTTGCCTTGGGTCAAAATGACAAAAGTGGGTTCATTCACAAATTTTTTGTCATGTGATGAGAAGCCTCAATAAACGCAGAGAAGAATTTAGGTTTTTTGTTGCTAAACTCTCTCTCTCTCTCTCTCTCTCTCTCTCTCTCTCTCTCTCTCTCTCTCTCTCTCTCTCTCTCTCTCTCTCTCTCTCTCTCTCTCTCCTCCTTGGCATTGTGAGTCAAAATAGCGAAGTTAATTTCATTTATAAATTTTCTGTCACAAGATATGAAACACCAGAAAGGAATATATGCTTTATGTTGACAAGCTTACCCCCCCCACCCCACCCCACTCCCCCTCACTTTTTGTCTCATCTTAATCATTACATTTCATTCGCATTTGAAACTTGCTCTTCTTGCAATAACTTCATTTGATGTCTATGACCGCAGATATTTGAATGCCAACACGCTAAAAATGAAATAATTCTCCAGTCACATGGTGTGATTTATCGCTGTAACCTTGAAGGGTGTCCAGGATGCAGTAAAACGCTTTAAAAATTGGTATCCTTCTATAGCCTTTAATTATATCACCTAGATATTATTAGACAAATTAAGCAACAATTTTATCCTCTACGCGGTGTAGAGACAACAGAATCAACAACGTATTCACAAATTTGTCTACCTATCTATCTATCTGTCTAATATTATAATATGTATGTACATACACACACATATATATATATGTGTGTACTGTATACATATGTATCATATACTACATACATATCATATATCACTTTACGGGAAAATTTCAGCAGGAGTAGCATATACGCGTATATGCATTATATATATATATATATATATATATATATATATATATATATATATATATATATATATATATATATATATATATATATATATATATATATATATGTATGTATGTATATATATATATATATATATATATATATATATATATATATATATATATATATATATATATATACAGTATGTATACATATATATATATATATGCATGTACGAGTATATGCTGTTCCTGCTGAAATTTTCCCTTAAAAGTGATATATGATATGTATGCAGTATATACTGTAATTGTCGCTGCAATGTATACGCCGTTATGGTTAGGCCTACTGAAGTTTGACACTACTGGCTCGGTATCTCTGGTGTCGTTGTGTATTATTTCTTTCACGCTGCAATAATTTATTCCATTGCACTGATATGTAAGAAAACGTATGTAAATGTTTGTGCCTCTATGCTAAATGTAGTGCATGCTTGTCTGAATTTGTTTAGTAAACTTCTCTCATATTGTGATCCCGAAAAAGAAATGGATCGATTTTGGCTCTCTGCGTTGCTAAAGTGCCATATATCCCAATAATAATAATAATAATAATAATAATAATAACAAGAAAAACAATAATAATAATAATCATAATATTAATAATGATAATAATATAATATTAATAATAATAATAATAATATTAATAATAATAATAATAATAATAATAATAATAATAATAATAATAATAATAATAATTTACCCTATCATGAGAGGTAAACGTGCGAATCTCGTTTGTTTTCCAAAGTTACATTACTAATAAAAATACTTTTGGAGTTGCAACCCACAGCTGGGATTAAAATACTTTTTGCCGCTGAATCATGATACTGTTTCTGCAGGGTTACTGGAGCACGACATTATTACAAATGCAATTTACTTTCGACGTTCCTTTCACTGGAATATAATGCCAATGCTAGAGTAGAAATATTTTTCATATCGCATTGATAAGTTAAACTATTAAATTCTAGTGCTCTTGCGCCGTTTCGAATATACCTTCTCATATACCTTCAGCAAGAAATTCATTCCCAGAAGCCACTAGAATACTATTCAATGCTGTAATTTCGGGAAATCACTATAGGTGAACACTATGGCTAAGTTTGGCTTCACGTGTATCTCATTATTGTTTATCGAATATTTTATTGTTTTGGAAATCTAAAGTTATCGATTTTATAACAAATGAATACTAGTTCACTTCTTTGAACCGAAAACTGTTGTGGGATTATTGTATTAAATGAATTCACTTCTAACATCAGCGTTGCAGTAAGGGAAATAACTGAAATATATTTCTTTCAGTATTGATTTGATAGCCTTCGGCCTTCCAGAAATAAAACAGATACCATTAACAGAAAGACAAGAAAAATGTGTGAATTGCTGCAGGTTAAAATATGCCATTGCTAACATTTCCTTTGTCTTAGATTCCTATTATGTTACTTTTTTAATTTACACAACTACAGAATACAGTTGTTACAGACATTAATCACAGATTCAGAGTTTTATATTTAAGACCTCGCAGACTCCACGCGTTCGTCCTGCCTACGGCCTAATTTCGATCTGTATTCGGATAATAATTGTATCGAGAAAAGCATCTTGTTAGCCTGTTTAGTCCTTCGTAACAATTATAGAATAGGTATTTTTGTGACATTTGATTTTCATCATTAGCAGGGGTGAATAATAATAATAATAATAATAATAATAATGATAATAATAATAATAATAATAATAATGTCTGGCGCTTGCACAGAACCAGTACAAAAAGAGGCATGATTCAGTAGCAAAAGCCCTCCACTGGAGCCCGTGCGAGAAACACCAGCTAGGTTGCAGTAATGAGTGGTACGAACACCAACCTGAGGGAGTGATAGAAAACGATCAGGCAAAGATCCTCTGGGACTGTGGTATCAGAACAGAGAGGGTGATACGCGCCAATAGACCAGACATGACGTTGATTGACAAAATCAAGAAGAAAGTATCACTCATTGATGTCGCAATACCATGGGACACCAGAGTAGATGAGAAAGAAAGAGAAAAAATTGATAAGTATCAAGACCTGAAAATCGAAATAAGAAGGATATAGAATATGCAAGTGGAAATTGTACCCGTAATCATAGGAACACTAGGCACAATCCCAAGATCCCTGAAAAGGAATCTGGCAAAATTAGATGCGGAAGTAGTTCCAGGATTCATGCAGAAGAGTGTGCTGCTAAAAACAGCGCACATAGTGAGGAGAGTAATGGACTCCTAAGGAGGCAGGATGCAACCAGGAACCCCACACTATAAAAACCACCCAGTCGAATAGGATGACTGTGATAGACCAAAAAAAAAAAATAATAGTAATATATTTATAACATAATAATAATAATAATAATATGTCAAAAATGTCATTTCACCTTCTGTCTTGAACGCCCACAAAGTTGCCTCAACGCTTCTTGTAACAGAGCGCTTTTTTTAAACATACGACTTGGAAAATCTGATACAAGTAGGATTAAAATTTCCCTTTCCCTCTCAGTGGAAAATTATCTATGCCGCCCCCCCCCCCCTCTCTCTCTCTCTCTCTCTCTCTCTCTCTCTCTCTCTCTCTCTCTCTCTCTCTCTCTCTCTCTCTCTCTCTCTCTCCGTCCTATTCACATTCAAGCAAGAATATTAAATTGTGCTCGCTTCTCGTGTCTCTTAAAATATAACTCTTGAAGACTGCCGTGACAAAAGCAATGAGAGGAGAGGGGAGGGGAAAAAAGAGACACAAAGTAAAATTGCAAAGCGCTTTACAGTAAGTAGGAGGGAAGAATAAGACCGGAAGGAAACGCCAGAAAAAAAAAAAGAGAGGACGATGGAAATTAGAGAGAGAAAAAAATCCATAGCTTCGGGAAAACGAGGGAAGAACATGAAGAAGGAGAAGAAGAAGATGATGAAAAGGAAAAGAAGAAGAAATAGGAAAAGTTTAGTAGAAGACCTGGAAGGGAAAGTAGAAGAGACTCGATAGAAATTTGAAACGGCCAATGCTTCTCGAGTAAGAAGAAAGAGAAGACTCAGACGCAAACACAAACACAAACACAAACAGTGGAAGAAGAAGAAAGAGAAGACTAAACACACGCACACACACACGCAAGAAGAAGAAAGAGAAGACTCAGAACACAAACAAACAGGCAAGAAGAAGAGAGAGAAGACTCAGACACGCACATATACAAACACAAACGCACAAGAAGAAGAAAGAGGAGGACACAAACATACACACAAACACAAACACGCAACATACAGAGGAGACTGGACTGTAGAGGAATAGGGAGCTGATGCTGGTGGCGGGAATGGCGGTACGAGAAGAGGAGGAGGAGGAGGAGTACTAGCAGTAGCAGCCATATCCCTGGGTGTTAGTTCTCAAAAAATGTTGTCCTGAGAGGCACCCTGGAGGGCCAGCCATTGTGCGGCCTCCGAAAGATCCGCGTTATCGCATTGTGTTTGTTTAACATGACAAAGGGACATTTGTCGGGCGCACCTTCCTCTGAGCATCGGCACAAGTGCCGCTTCAATGGAGTCTCTAAGAGATGAACTCGCTGAAGGAGGAGGAGGAGGAGGACCAGGGGATGAGAAAGAAGTAAGAAGAAAAGGGGAAGAAGAATGGGGGTTCCAAGACGGAGAGAAAACACGAGAGGAGAAGAAAAATGAGATTGAACTTGATATAAAAAAAAAAAAATACTGCTTCAAAAGACATCCGATGAACAGAAGTAACCTTACCGACGCAGCGACAAATTACCTGAACTTTGAAATGGAATTAAATACAAATTGGGTTCAATGAAGGGAAAGGAAATGGAGAAGAGGAAGGAGAGGAAGAGGAGGAGGAGAAAGACGAGGACGATGAAAAAAGGGGAGAGAAAAAATCACTTATACAATAAGAAAGGAATGTGTCAAACGAAGACTTCACAAGAGTGATGTTTCTTCTTCATTCCCGATATTACTTCATTATTTCCCCCTTGAAATGAATCTCTCGTTTCAGTAGTTTATTCTTACTATTTATTATTGTTAAACGTGTAGTTGTTGTTGATTTTGTTATTTTGCTTTTTGCTTATAGAAGAAGGCAGAATTATTTTGTTTTACCATCAGACTTCCGCAGAATAATGTTATTATAAAAAAATATGTAGATATGTTTGCAATAAAAGGCTATCAGATCAACAATTATTAATCTTACTTAATAAGAAAAAAAATTACGGTACTGATACGGAAAAAAAGTGAAAAATAGTCATGTAAATAGTTGGAGAAGAGACATTGAAAGTATATCTTAATGTTCCCGTATTGGTTCGCGAATAGCACCGGCTATCGTTGTTCCAAAGAATGTTGCAACACGACGAAGTCCCTGTTGACCAAACAAAGGAATTTCGAAAATGAAAGGAAACCATCTTTTTGACTTTCGATCACGTTCGTTTTAGAATGCTTTCCGACAAGAAATAAAGAACGAAAACTTTCCGGAGCTGATACGCGTCTTTTGTATGTGAAGCGATCGTATATATGTATGTATGTAATTATATATATATATATATATATATATATATATATATATATATATAGTATATATAATATATATATATTATATATATATACAGTATATACATACAAATGAACAACACACATATATATATATATATGTAGTTTATATTATATGTGTGTTGTTTGTGGTTTCCTTATGCTTGTTTAAGAAATTTTGACTTTTGATATACGGTGTTATTTAAACTAAAACTCACCATTAACAGTTCAGTACTTTTGTTTCATTTCCCCTATAAAGAGAAATCGTAGTCTTAGTCTTACTCAACGTATGTGTATGTATGTGTGCTCCTCTGCTGATATACATACATACATACATACATACATACATACATACATACATACATACATACATGCATTGCAAGAGCATCAATAGATTTTCTAGAAAGTTCAGCGCTCTTTTGTCTATAAACAGTAACTAAACAGTTTATAAACGCCTTTCAACGCATCCTACGCGTAATCCTTATTTCTACAAACTCGGAACTGAAAAGAAAAAAAAAAGAAAAAACCGAGAGAGAGAGAGAGAGAGAGAGAGAGAGAGAGAGGAGAGAGAGAGAGAGAGAGAGAGAGAGAGAGAGAGAAATGGCATGAAAGTAAAGGCGTCGCCATTTTAAATTCACCTTAATCCCTTTTGGGGGACTGTGAAATCTCCTCTTATCGCAGTTTCTTTCGACCATCACTCAAGTTGATGTTGAAAATGTTAATAGGATTGAAGCGAGCGCTCTCTAAGAATGCGATGAACGGAAGAGTGATCTTGGCGTTTCATCCCTTCGGGTTAAGCCGATTAATTGTGGATTCATCCCGGAGCTTTTGGAAAAGGAAGCTGTGAGAGAGAGAGAGAGAGAGAGAGAGAGAGAGAGAGAGAGAGAGAGAGAGAGAGGTGATCTCTTTAAGTTGTTACATTTCATTCAGGTAGCAACGTTGTAGTAGACTACATACTGGAATATAAAGGGTTGTTTTTTACGAAAGATTAGACGAACTGTACAATGGATGAAAGGATATCCTATTCTGGGTTTTCGACAAAATCGGCTTCATATACAGTATACTTTATATAATGTTCTTTATTCTGTGTTTTAATTTTATTTCCATTTTTGCTTGTTAATTCAAGTGTATCTATATACGAGAAATTGAAATAGATGAAAGGATATGTTCTTATTTTTCAACATGGAAGATCCTTTTTTCATCAGATTGAGAAGCACTCTCCGCCACGTAGATATAACTTGTATATGGTTATATTCTACCAACCTCAATATTATATTAAATATCACCCTGAGCAGTTTCAGGGCTTCCAGAAGCGAGCGTGAAAAAATGCCTGCCCCTTGCAAGTATAGGAAGAAAAAAGCAGGAAAGTAGATTCCAAACGTCAATATATTGCAGAAGAACCAGTGCTGGGTGGTGCTTGAGGAGTAAAGTGTAATGAGGCCTGCAAATGTTACGTTATGTAGCTTATGTGAAGAGGGCCTTCATCCATGGCAGCAGCTACTTATCCGTTCACTGGAATCGAAAACGAATTTGAGAAATTTAACCCATCGGGAGTGCACGTTGAAAGAGTTCATTCAAAGGAAATTAGCGAGATTTAATACCCAGGCCACTGCAAATAATGTGGAACAACGAAGAAAAAATGCAATCTAACGCAAAATACCGTATGGTACAGATTTGCAAGCTGATGTTAGGCGCTGACAGAATTAACTGCCAGGGGTGTTACGTCATGCGACAAGATTCTTATTACATGCTTTTATTTAACTTGACATCTGCGTCTGTCTGTATGTCTGTCTGTCCTCAAATCTTGTGACTCAATTTTCGACCTGTTCCCTTCGCCCGATGGACCTGAAATTTGCATGGTTGCCCAACCCCGGTGACAGTAACAACCTTATATAATCAGTAGGTCAGCAGTGACCTATAGTGATCCTACAGTGACCTCTCCCAGTATCTCAGGATTTGTGTGAAACTTTTGATTTTTCACAACTCCGTTGACTCGGTAAATAACTCTTCGGATTTTTCAAACCTTCTTTGCTAGACAGGACATCAATTTCGTTAGCTACAATCATAAATCGGTTACAATTTCTGTCAAAACTAAAAAGTGCAAAATAAAGTATATAAAAAACACTTTTAAAAGACGCTGTTATTAAAATGCACTAAAGAGTGAAAAACTAAATCTTTTGAGACACACCAGGATGTTCTTAAATTAATCATGTCAACAAAAATAAAAAGCGTGGGCGCCAAACATGGCAGGAAATGCTACAAAAAATTGAAAAATATATATATATATATTTATTTTATTGTAGTAGCGCTTCTTTCTATGTTTGGCGCCCATGCATTTATTTTTGTAGACATGATTAATTGTAAGAAAATCCTAGTGTGTCCTCAAAAGATTTATTTTTCACTTTTTAGCGCATTTAATTAATTTTGCAATTGTTTTTATATTATTTTATAATTTCCAACTGACCCAATCTGCGTCGCCCTTAGCAAGAAGTAGGTGACCAAAGCGTAATATACATTACTTTGCACTTAGAGTCAGTCGCTCATACACAGCTCCCTACAGTCTTTGAAGACTGCCTACAGTCTTTGAAGACATCCGCAACACCACGATAACAAAGGATTCGTCCTTCAACTTTTGGAGAGACAAAAAAACTGAAAACTTGAAAGAGAACAATAGATAATCGGAGTTAGAATTGAAGGGCATTGAAGAACTGCTCATGGATGAAGTCATTCAATATAAACCATTTTTTCTATTTTTTCTTAGGACATGGGGAATAGCTAATCATTTTCAAATTATGCTTTATGATTATCATTATCATTCGTCCTGTCACTTAGGATAAATCTTTCGTTAGGGAAGGTCCGCACGTGGTCAAAAGTCATGTAATTTCTAATGCAGAAACTACATTTCTAATGTTAGAAATTACATTAAAAATTGCATTAGAATTGGCATGTCATTTCTCATGTAGATTTTGTAAACGAATACTCGTTGTATTATTATTATTATTATTATTATTATTATTATTATTATTTATTATTATTATTATTATTATTATTTACGAGCTAACTACCGGTGTCAACAATCTTCAGTGAGTTTTTATTTTGATATTCGTGTTTACCTCAGTACACTATGTGTTAAATTACTCATTTGACTGAAGATGAACCCGGAGTAGGGTTCGAAAGCTTTTATAAAATTTTACACGAGCCTTTAACAAATTATGTTATTGTGGACCCTTTAGAACTTTATTATTATTATTATTATTATTATTATTATTATTATTATTTATTATTATTATTATTATTATTATTATTATTATAGGTTTTATTAGATCTTATGCCTGAAATACGAGGCAAATTGATACTCAAAATCGTGCTGTGATTAAGAAAAGGTTAATTACTTCACCAATTTGTTGAAATTTGACTTACATCCTCATATAGAATAAATCAAAATCAATTTTTCTTTTTATAACTAAAGGTCAGTGAAGACAAAGAAAAAAAGTACGGTGAAAACTAATTACTGAGATGAACTAACTGAAGAATAACTACTGTATTAATAAGCTTCCCTACAAGCTTGTAGGTTAATCAGGCCTACTGAACGTCAGTACATTATCTTTCTTTGTATAGTTCATACCTAGAGGTCGGCGTCAATGACCATAGAAGTCATGGCGCCTGATAACTTGAAATCATTCATTCATACCTAAAGGCCTTGTATTCCTCCCACACTCATTTGCATATGTGCAGTTGGTGTAGTTACTTATCTTGTTAGCTTTGGCGTTATTATGTATTTTTTTATTCTTTTTTTTATTTATTCTTAGAAATCTCAATTCAATGGACAACCATATTTTAAATAACTTTTCTATTACAACATCTCCTCTTTCATTTTGCTGATATGGTTTGGCGTTTATGTAAATAGTATTTATGGCGTCAGTCGGGGAAGTGGTTCAGCTTACTTATAAACACTGAAGCATTCTGTTTGTGTTTTGTCTATTTGACAATATTATAAAATCTAATATATATTTTACTGAAGTTATTTGTTTTCTGAAAAACCCAAACACCTGTAATCGTAGACTGATATTTCTTTGCAAGAGCGAAACGGTTTTTTTTTTTTTTTTTTTATTTTTTTTTTTTTTTTCAAAGCAAAAATTCTTCAACATAAAAATGGCGAGTTGTGTTTCGCTGTCGTGAATATAATCGCCATATCCTAATGATTGAAGATTCTAATTTCATGGAATATCGCCAAGATATCTAAAATATATAGTAATCAAGTCTTATCAATTTTTTTTGGCAATTAAGGGTTTTTAGTTTTTTATTATCTGCATATTTTGCCTCTTTATTACAGGATTGACACAAAATTAATTTGTCAGAAGAAAGATTTCCCCTCACAACTTTTCTTGATGTCTTACCTTTCGGTAAGAAAATAATTTTGGGCTGTCTCTTTAATATGTCTTAAGTCAGCAACTGTGCGTTCAAACTAAAGGAGGGTCTACTCATTCTCTCTCTCTCTCTCTCTCTCTCTCTCTCTCTCTATATATATATATATATATATATATATATATATATATATATATATATATATATATATATATATATAGCCTCTCTCTCTCTCTCTCTCTCTCTCTCTCTCTCTCTCTCTCTCTCTCTCTCCTCTTCTCTCTCTCTCTCTCTCGTGGCCCATACCCACTGGGTCGCTACTGCTACGTTTTTTACCTCGCCAAAGAGGTTGGGTATTAGCCTCATTTCTCTGTCTGTTTTCTCGGTGTATTGAAATCAGTTGGTTACATTTTGGTGAAGATACCAGTCTGGATCAGGGTCATAGATTATTCTATCGTTTCATATATTCCTGTTGAGGCAGTTTTTTTTTTTCAAAACACTCTTTTTATTGTGGAAAAATCTTTCTTTTTATTGTGGAAAAATCTTTATTCCCATCATTTATCAGGACTGTCACCCTGTCGTCATAATTGACCTATTCTCAACATGTGTGTTTTTTTTTATAACCGCGGTTTAAACTGTATTTCATGCATCTGCACATGACCGTAATCATATGAGTTGGGATCAATAGATCAAAATGGAAGAATAGCCATTTACCATAGAATTTCCCTGAACTATATTCTTTGGGTTCGGAGTTCAACTGTTGGTAGAGGAATTGTTTAACATGCCTGATCTTAGCTACAAGGTAAAAATGTGTGCTTTTATTACCGGACTGACTACGCGTTAACTCCCACTTCCAAGAAACGTCACCAATTTATAGCAGAGTAAACAACGAATCATTTTATTCCTGATTTTGGAAATAATGGCATGTACTTATTGTTTTTATCTGAATACTTTATAATCATGCTTACCTCAACATTTACATTTGTACAAATTCTATCCAAAAAAGACAAATTTATTGAATGAAACAACAAAATATTTTGTTCTAATTTTGGTATGTGGCTCACTTGTTTTTATCTGAATGTTTTATACCTATATTCGGATTATTTGACTTTGAAGTAAATTGATACCTTAAGAAAATATTGTTTCTTACACTTGCGCATTCCAGTAAATGAATATTTTACTTCACGAGGAAATATCATCTTTCTTGCGCAAGAAATACAAGGGAGCTTTTAAAAGGCTTACAAGTAATACCGAAGATGATGAACAAAGAAGGTAACATTTCCTCCAAAAGCTAAAGAAATGGAAGCCTGACCTGACATTAATGCTCTTGCAGGTAAGCTTATAAAGAAAGAGTATTTTGTTACTGAGAGGAGTACGGTTGCTATTATAAGTCTCTCTCTCTTCTCTCTCTCTCTCTCTCTCTCTCTCTCCTCTCACTCTCTCTCTCTCTCTCTCTCTCTATATATATATATATATATATATATATATATATATATATATATATAATATATATATATATATATAGTATATATATACATATATATATATATATATATATATAATTATATATACATATATATACTGAAAACTTAATGATTATGTAGGACACGAGAGAACCGGCGCATGATAAAAGTGCGTCGTATTGTATGTGGGGGAGGGTGTGTAATCAGAAGAGTTTGTCAGTGTTTTTAGTAGACAATATATATATGTATGAATATAACTATACTATCATATATATATACTATATATATATATATCATATAGTGTCTACTAAAAACACTGACATAACTTTTTTGATTACACACCCTCCCCCATATACAATACGACGCACTTTTATCATGCGCCGGTTCTCTCGTGTCCTAGATAATCATTAAAGTTTTCAAGTATATATATATATATATATATATATATATATATATATATATATATATATATATATATATAAACATATATATATAATTATATATATATATATCAAACTGAGAATGCATTCTTCTGGAATGTTCCCAGGAGTTGTGAAAGTAATAGTGTTCCCTCTATTACAAGTGCGTCTACAGCTACTGAAGGATGAATCCACTATATTTTTTCATTAGCCATAATTTTTTAATTTCCTTCAGTCCTGTGATGTAACAAATAAATAAGTTGCCGTTCCGTCGGACTTCCAGAGTCAAAATAGAGAATGAAACCTTGAAAATGGCTAGGATCGGATGATGGACGGCATTTATGACGAAAGTAAAAGTTTTTAAACGAAGGCTTGATTTAAACAAAATAGTTTATCTTGTATATATAAAAGTGTAAAAAAATATAATAGCTAAACGCAGGTTTGATTTCATCAAAATATTTATCTTGTATATAGAAAAGAGCAAAAAAGTATAGCAGCCAAACGCAGGCTTGATTTAAAAATAGTTTATTCTATACATATAAAAGTGTAAAAAAATATAATAGCCAAAAGCAGGCGTGATAAAAAGTGTGAAAAAAATATATCTAAACGCAGGCGTGATGTAATCAAAACAGTTTATCGATTGTACTTAAAATATATAAAAAAATATATTAATAGCTTTATTCATCCGTGACTAAGTTGTGATCAGACGACATCGTTTTATAGGAACACAATCATTAAGATATTTCCCTTTAAGAAAATAAATGTCTCAAGGCGAACGAGCAGCTAACTGCCTGATTGCTTCGCCCAGACTGATTTGAAAAGCGCAGATCTTGCCCTCGTCAGGAAAGCAGACTGCCATGTGGACAGGGTAGGGGCGTATGGTCGGGCTTCCAAAAGTGGAAGTTAGAGCCGCTTTTTTTTCTCTCTCACTCCCTCTCTCTCTCTCTCTCGGGGGAAGGGGTCTCTCAGGGAGGCCCTTAGGAGCGCCCGAAGGGCTATAAATTCGTCATTCACACGCAAGCCATCGAGTAAAGAGGTGGAGGAAACGGGGACTGCGATGGTCGGCCACTTATTGGATGGACGATCCGGCCGGGCTCCGCTTTGAACGACGGTTTCAGCCTTCCTTGAACCCCCCCCCCCCCCTTCCCCCTCCCCACTTCCCGGTCTATTTTACGTCTAAAGGCGCCCCTCCTCCCATCCCTCCCCCTCCCCACCCCTCCTCCTCCCTCTCGATGGGAAAAGAAAAGGGCGACGGGAGAGAGGGAAGAAATTGGTAAATTTTGTCATGGTGGTCCATAGGTAATTGGATGGAAGTCGGAGAGGAAGTTATCAGATGATGATGATGAAGAGGTGGTGGAATTTCTAGAATTTATTGTAGTCTGTATCTGGACACATTATTTCTCCAGTTTTCAACATGAGTTAGATTATGGTGTGACTGTATTACGAACGAATGTTTCTCTTCATGTCATTTTCAAAATGTTGGTGGATTTCATCCCTTCATCCCTGTGGAACAGGGAATAACTGAATAGTTTTCAAACGAGTCCAGATATAACTGAAGATCTAAAACTCTTTTCTCTGATTCGCAAATCTGAAACCATGATCACTCGGATTTTAAATTCAAACTCTACTCTTGTTAATAAGCAATCATATCTGTTGATTACGAGAAAATATCTGACCGACCAATATTATGAAAGGTCATGTGACACTGTGGTTGTCATGTTAAATATGCGGATGAATTTGATGAAATGTTAGTGTTAATAGAGACTTATCAATTGGATTAGCAGTGGAGAGTAGGCTGCTACTGATAATTTAATGATAACTTCGCCCTTTGTTCCTTCCATGGATTTTATAATGAAAAAGTATTTAGGGATGACAAAGAATTTTAAGATTGGGGTAACGATAGACGTTTGACAGACTCAGAGTGTGCTGATGATACAATTTTAATTTCCAAATACTACTAGTTTTCAACAACCTCGCTTAATACAGAAACGGGATGCAAGATGAAACCAAGAAAGACAGAAGTAATGAAGGCAGAGTATACACAAACGGATTGAATAAGATTTAATGGAGGAAGGATTAATATATTTGAATCCTTCAGATATTCAGATAGATAGATATATATATATATATATATATATATATATATATATATATATATATATTTATGTGTGTGTATAAATGTATGTATATATATATATATATATATATATATATATATATATATATATATATATATATATATATATATATATATATATATATATATATATATATATATATATAAATATATATATATATATCTATATCTATATATATATATACACACTTATCTACACATAAATATATATAATATATATATATATATATATATATATATATATATATATATATATATATATATATATATATAAGAACAAGGATACCTTGTATAGGTTACCTGAAGATTGGTTAAATCCAGTAAATGAGGTACTCAACATCTCCAAAAAAAGGAAAAACGTTCTTTTCAAAAAAACATTTTAAAAGACAATTATCTTGAATTTATGGGACGAGGTTGAAGTTTCATTTCTCTTTCATAGAGAAGCTGAGTTTCATTTTTATCCCCAGGGAAATATTTGTACATAGGATTGCTGTTACATTTCTCCACCACCTCGAGACATTTAACTTTGAATATATCCAGATGGTGAAAAGCATTTGTAACTAGAAGAAACCATTTCAACTTCAGTTTAATCACAGAGATTATTGCTTATTCGCATTGATTTCGAGAAAAAATATTTTTATGATTAACAGAATTCATAGTTATTCCAGAGGTTGTTTTCTCAATTTGTTTAAAAATATAATAAAATAATGGCTAATTTCTTTTCACATTTTTGGGGGATCTTCTATAGCCCACCATGAGGCTTATCCAAGTTCCTCGATGAGTTCGTATTTTTTTTCCTTAGTCCGGTACTGATATAGGTTACTTTCACCTTACAGGAGCAGTATACATTTTCCCTAAACAGAGGATGTTAATTTTACCACGTTTTTATGAGTTCCAAATGTTATTTACATTAATATGTTTTTTTTAACTGGATTTCTAAAAGACGATTTTTTTGTGCATCCTAGGCTTTCTCAAGGGAATTCTTCATTTTCTATAAGTCAATTTCATCTTCAGCTTTTATTTCAGGACCATGTATACACCTCACACAACTTGTCCCAGTACTCTCTTAATTCTATCATATCTTTTTTATACTAAATACTTGGACCATGCACCTTCCTACTTGCCCCTGTTAATCTTTCTGTCTTGTCTGAATTTCTCCATTAAAATCTTGCACCTTCTTTGTTATGCACCGCAATATTACACCCATTCTTCCCACCTTTTGTTTTTCTTCAGCTATGTCGTCTTTATCTTTGGAACCTTTCCCTCTTCCAGACATACCTTAACCACACTGGTCAGCCACTCGATCTATCTTTCACCACTTGTTTGAAATTATCTTCTCTAAAAACTTACTTCCAGAGTTTTCAAATGAAAAAAAAAATCACATTGTTTAAAATTGTTCATGATTCATATCACTTTATTTTTTAAAGAAGTTGTATTTATGTGAGGAAATAAAAGGAACGAACAAAAGGTCGCTTATTCCAACCTCCTTTATCTGTATTTCAGCCTTAGAGAATTATTAACATCCTTTCGAAAACGTCACATAGATGCGCAAGGAGAAATCATAAGACTAAAATCACTATCTGGAAAACACGTATGGTAAAATACACTGGATCTCTAATAATCAGGTTCTAATTACTATTAATATAACTTCCTTTAGTCATCAATGACTATCAAAATGTTCCTTCAATGACGGAGGCAGTCTCTCTCGGCCAAAGGCAGGTGCTGGAAATCGTCCAACCTCTCATGCCGCCTCACTCCAAGGTAATTGAGATAATCTCCTACTTGACGTATGGGCCTCTCGATATGAAAAAGCCTTTATCGCCCTCAAAGACCTTCATTCATTTATCCTACTATACATTTTTTCTCTCTCTCTTTTCTCCCCCTCCAGCCAGGAGCGCCGTCGCTGCAGTCCTGCCAACCTTCTCGATCCTCGTGGTGTTGGCAATACTGGTCGGCGAGCAGGCGGTCACGTGACTCTTCACCCAGGATATCCAATCCCTTCCCTCGAATGCAAGCATGAGGTTAAATGTTGTCGTAGAGTCTTAAAGTCTAGGTTATCCATGTTATCCTATCGAGAATGATCTTGATAAATAAAAATATTTATGGTTGTTTCTGTTGATATGGAACGTACAGAAGTGATTTGTAGATAGAAAGGGTAAACCGAAATTGTTGTAGAGCGGTCTTACTATCAAAATGTTATTGCTTTTGTTGTCGAAGTGACAGTAAATACTACTTCTCCTTGGAGACAATGTGTGCAGCCAGTTGATAGTTATGTCTGTGGAAGTGTTGTAACGAATAAGACACGAACACACACTCTTTCTTTCTTTCTTACTTGCACACACACGCAAACGCGCACACACACACACACACACACACACACACACACACACACATATATATATATATATATATATATATATATATATATATATATATATATATATATATATATATACTTCTAATAAGCCGTGTATGTATGTGCATAGATGTAATCTTGTTAACTAGTAAACTTGTATATGAATAATACAGTTTGCATAATCACAAGCGGAAGTTGAGTGGTTCTGTGGAACCATACTAAGGCAAATTTTTTTTCAAAAATTATCTCATCCCTTCATAGTATTTCACAGATAATAAAGAAATTAAATGGATAAAATATCCTCAAATAATCCCGCGTTGAGAGTAATGGGGCCCTAAGTTTTTAAAAACTGTCAGATGCTTCATTTACCAGTGTATAAGTCAGCAGGTAGAATAAGTGCTAAATTGCTAACATTTTCAGTGGAGAGACGTAGATACTTCTATTGTTCATCTCATTTAATTCTTGAAAAGGCCCTCTTTAAGCAAAAAAATGAATAGGTAGAATTTAGAAAAGATATCTTTCACTTTATAAACAAAGCTTCTCATTTTTTCTACACTGATAGGACTGGAAAAGACCACTTACAGGTAGAATTTAGGAGAGATGTCTTTCTTTTTTTCCTACACTGACATGACTCGAAAAGACTCATCAAAAGGTAGAATTTATAAAAGATGTCCTTCATTTATTCTACACTAACAGGACTGGACAAGACCACTCAAAAGGTAGAACTTAGGAAAGATAGCTTTCATTTTTTCTACACTGACAGGTCTGGAAAAGACCACTCAAAAGGTAGAATTTATTTAAGATAACTTTCATTTTTTCTGCACTAACAGGACTGGAAAAGACCACTCAAAAGGCAGAATTTAGGAAAGATAACTTTCATTTTTTCTACACTGACAGGGCTGGAAAAGACCATTCAAAAGGTAGAATTTAGTTAAGATAACTTTCATTTTTTCTACACTGACAGGACTGGAAAAGACCACTCAAAAGGTAGAATTTAATTAAGATAACTTTCATTTTTTCTGCACTAACAGGACTGGAAAAGACCACTCAAAAGGCAGAATTTAGGAAAGATAACTTTCATTTTTTCTACACTGACAGGACTGGAAAAGACCACTCAAAAGGTAGAATTTAGTTAAGATAACTTTCATTTTTTCTACACTGACAGGACTGGAAAAGACCACTCAAAAGGTAGAATTTATTTAAGATAACTTTCATTTTTTCTGCACTAACAGGACTGGAAAAGACCACTCAAAAGGCAGAATTTAGGAAAGATAACTTTCATTTTTTCTACACTGACAGGGCTGGAAAAGACCACTCAAAAGGTAGAATTTAGTTAAGATAACTTTCATTTTTTCTACACTGACAGGACTGGAAAAGACCACTCAAAAGGTAGAATTTAGGTAAGATAACTTTCATTTTTCTACACTGACAGAGCTGGAAAAGACCACCCAAAGGTTGAATTTAGTTAAGATAACTTTCATTTTTTCTACACTGACAGGGCTGGAAAAAAACCACCTAATAGGCAGAATATAGAGAAGCTATCTTTCATTTTTTCTACACCGACAGGACTGGAAAAGACCCCTCAATAGGCAGAATTTAGAAAAGATATCTTTCATTTTTTTTTACACTGACAGGCCTGGAAAAGCCACTCAAAACGTAGAATTTAGGAAAGATGTCTTTCACCTTTACTACACTGACGGAGCTGCGAGGGCTGAGTAATAAATGAATTGCCATTATATGGAGGAATGTTTTCCCCTGAAACAGTTTTCTGAATGTGAGAGCAAAGGTCAAGAACCCAAACAAGCTAACCTTACGGTGAGAGTCAATCAAAATATATTGTTCACCTTCCACAGTGTGACTGCGTGTCTGGGTTGCTGCGTGAGTTTTGGGAATCGTAAGTAGCTGAAAGGACTGTGAATATTTACCAGATTAAACACTAACCACATCAGTTCCTGAAGTCTTTTGCAGTACAACTGTACGAAAATTTACGTCCCTTCCCATAAATCCGATTTTTTTTTTTTTTTTCATTACATTTTAAGCGAAGTGAAACAGCTTGTTTTCCAACATTCATTTTGGAAAGCCCTTCTTACGCAGACATCTTTATATCCTCATATACATACATACGCATATATATATATATATATATATATATATATATATATATATATATATATATATATATATATATATATATATATATATATATATATATATATATATATATATATATATATATATATATATATATATATATATATATATATATATATAGTTTGCTCAGACAACGCTAAATGTGTACTTATTTACATCAGAACTCTCAAAATCTCTGTTAATATGGTTGCATGGATAACTGTTTAAATAGTTTGTAAGATCTAAAATAAGTGTCATACACGTACACATGAACACAACAGAGTAAATTAACTACGTACTTATTAATGTATGTGTATTTGCAATAGCTACAATGACCTCCAAACTTTATGATATCCTCACCTTTTGGAACAGTTGTCACTACAAAGCCTTAATCCAAAATGAAGATCAAATCAAGAAGCCCCAGCTGCCTGTTAAGTTATTATGGCTATTAAAAATGGACACGACTTCTAAAATTGATCAGTAATTACGTGTAAATTTCGGCAAATAAAAAAGTACAATAATAATAATATAATAATAATAATTATGCTACGTCTTCTGTGAGGATACGTCTATTCCAACTTTAGCATATTATATATATATATATATATATATATATATATATATATATATATATATATATATATATATATATATATATATATATAATATATTATAGATATATACACATACACATATATATTATATATATATATAATTTATATATATATATATATATATATATATATATATATATATATATATATATATATATATATATATATCACATGAGTAGGAATACGCTTACATCATTCTTCGTAAACAAGCGTTTTTGCTTAACCCGACATACAACAGTTTGGATCTTAGGTTATTGTGGCTATTAGAAACACGTAGGCATCTGGTAAAAGCATCCAGTGGATTCTGTAAGTATGTATGTATGTGTGCTTGTGTATGTATGTATGTAATGTATACATGTTATTCGAGATTACTGACATCTCCATAAGAAAATTTGTTGGTGGAATATGTAATACCTCACAAACATCACAAAAGCAAACTTCAGAAAATTAGTTATCTATAAAACTTTCACATCTTCTCTCTCTCTCTCTCTCTCTCTCTCTCTCTCTCTCTCTCTCTCTCTCTCTCTCTCTCTCTCTCTCTCTCTCTACACAAAACACCTCTCTCGTTGTGTGCATGAACGGTTGCAGAGTAAAGCAGAGTGTGTAACCTCATTATAAAGATATATATTGGGCAAGTCTCAGAATCATAATTATGCTTCATGTGCTCTGTACATAAACGCTGACATTTCCTTGCTGTACATAGTAACTTACTCTAGCGGGACTGACCTTGGAAAATTAACGCCAAACATTTCGCGCTGGTCCAGAACTTTCAGAGAAAGACTCGCCTACTAGATGACTGTTTCTATCGTAATAGATATATACGTATATATTGAGTTTGAGTGATATTTGTTTAAGAATGAACAAACACATATACGTTTAATTATATATATTTATATATATGAATATGTGTATATATACAGTATATGTACATATATGTATATATATATTATTTATGTACACATATACATATAAATATGTATATGTATATATACATATATATGTATGTATGTATATGTATATATCTTTACATATACATATATATACATATACTTTATATGTATATATCGCTATAGTATAATCAAGAGTATGGACATAAAGTATGATGTACTGTTATAACTTTTTTTTTTTATTTGCGATAATCATTTCTAGCGAGGCTAGCGAGTGATCGCATATTATGTATTTTCTCTCTATTTCCTTATGTATAAATGTAAAAATATACACTGTATCTTGTTCGGGTGTTCCTTTTGTGATCATGAAACTCCTAAAACATTCACTAAATTTGTGAAAACTGTCAGAAATGTTTACTCCGTTTTTACTTGATTCTGTGAAATAAAATATTTTTACAGGTGAATTTTGTTACGGAATCAAATACTTGTTTTTGTAAAGCTTTTTGCAAATGTTAGAAATGTCACGCGATGTATATTTAAGGTCGTTTTAGGCCGTCTTGCGTTTTCAAAACAGCTCGACAGAGTCATCTGGTGTCCCGTGGATGTACTGAGTGTCTTGGTAACTGACGGAGATGGTGACGTCATACGTAATAACTCTCGCCTTTTACAAAATAGCAGTTGTACATAGTAGAGGAACCTGTATTGTAAATTTTAACGCAGTATTTGTTTGAGCTTTGTAACTGGTACATTAAGAACACAAAACCCCCGTAGGGTGGAATACTGTTTGTTTAGAATATTATACGATGCTGTTGAAGAAGAATAAACTTATTATATAACTGGTAAGTCCTAAGTTCGTTGCATGTGTCTGGGACTTTAGCTCTCTGGGATGTGGAAAGTCCTTTCAGTAGCCGGAAATGGACACCCGAGCCAGTCGCTGGACTTCAGGAGGAGAATTTGAATACGTAAACACTTTCATCATTTTTCACTGTTCATTCTCCTTGGCAGCAGAGAGAAACGCTGAAAAAATGTACAGAGTTAAGTGGCTCAAATAAGGAAAGAAAACACGACAATTGACTGTCAATTAAATCCACTTTAACTAAAATATTTGAAGCAAAAACATGAGATTTTTGTGATGTATCAGTGAATGTAAATGAGTAAATGTAAAAGCTTTTGCATTCGAAATTCAGAGAAGTGAGTATGAAACTGATTCAGTTATTCGCATCATTTTGTTACGCGCAATTGCGCTCGTGTTTGTTCCCAAATCAAATTTACCCTCTCATGCGTTCAAATTACGTCAAGAATTTCATCACCAGTCTTGGTGGAAAAAAAGAAAGTATCCTCCTGAAGTAGCCTGGATTGTTGTGAGAATCAATATTAAGAACATGAGAACCAATACTACTCGCATTTCTGATCAGAAAAGGTACCAGAAAGCTACTAAAGTCATTAGTATACCAAAGCGTGGTTAAGGGTGAAGATAAAAGGCATTTGTTGACTGACTGGAATCGGTGAAACTCGGTGTTCCATAGTGCTCCTGGACTGTGTGTGCGTACGTCTGCGCGTGTGTATGCGTGGTGTGTATGTGTTTGTGCGTGTGTGTGTGTGTGTGTACGTCTCGTGCTGTTCTTGTGTGGCCTTCACTGTCAAAATAACTATTGTTTTATATCCGTGTTTTAACGGAAAATAAAGGAGTGTACTTGACTCGGCGGTCCAGGCTGCTACGGAATAAAACTGTCTTCATGTAAAACGAAATCTAAAAGAGAAATAAAAGGCTTAAACTGCATTCCGCATGTTGTGTTTCTATATACTGAACCTTAGTGAGAACAGTCTTCATCTGACTTCACAATGACGTTTGCTGGCAAAGTCAGTTTCCTGCATAAAATTATGATTCCAGTATCATCATTTACTTCTGCACACCTTGAGAAGTTTTACAGGTATTTACCAACGTTATTCACATTCTTACTCTCCTCCCAGCTTTGAACTTCAAACTAAGCATATCTTGATAATGGTGATTAATGTCAATGTTAGTTTTGCCATCTCCAGTATGATAGTAAGTTTCCCACATAAAATTGTGATCGTATTGTCATTTACCTCAACACACCTTGAGGAGTTTTTTTAGGTATTTACCAACGTTGTTTACACACTTACTCTTCTCCCGACTTTGAACTTCAAAATTAACAATATGATAATATGACCAGGACAGAGGAACGAAAGTTACAGAGGGGTACCTGTGGCATTGTAGTGATTCATTCCTTACCACTGTCCCCTAGTCCCCAAAAAGAGTAAATATAAGTGGAAATTAATCTAAAGTCCCCAAAGGCTGGAATTTTTTTTATTATTACTGTACAAAAAAAAAGTAATTTTGAGAAAACAGGGGGGTGGGGACCAATTTTCCTCAAGGATATATCCATTGTAAAACAGAAGTGCAGATATATCAGAAGTAAGCAATTCAAATTCTTCTGTAGTCATCATCATAATTCCAAAGTAATCATATATATATTTTTTTATATTTGATGTTTATCTCCAGTAATAATGAAAAATATTACAAGACTACCCGCGCCGTCAAAAATGATGGTAATAATAAGTGAGAGTGGATACAGTGGGTCTCGACCTTAAAAAAGTCACTTACCGCCCAGAAGCTCAGACTTACAGATTCTAGCCCCGGGCTGGACGACGGGAAGTCTAAATGTGAAGTTTAGTATCCGCTGACCTTCCTTATTATACACGGTAACATAAAAATAGAACCAATGACAGGCATTACGCTGTATTTCACAGGAACTATTAATGAAAGTATAACCTTAAACATTATTATTAGAATGAACAGCAAATACACTTTTGTGCAGTAAGCTGAATAGTGGAAGGCGAAGGACTTTCGGTGTAGTTTTGAGCATAAAACAGTTTCTGAGGTCGCTCCATGCTGTTCCCACTGTAATGCTGAAAATAAAGACACGAATTTTTTGTGTAATTGAATATTCTTTCCAAGTCATCCCTAAAAATGAGTTCATTAGGTTTATTTCCTAAAATTAGTATTCAAAATATTTCAATTTATGTTGTCAAAAGGCCTTCAAGACCCGCCGTACAGTAGTATATTACCCAAAATTCTTTTCCTTAAGAAATAAAGAAAAAAGTAAGCAAACGGCTCAAGTGACGAGCAGCTTTCCGAACAGCCTTTCCTTTTAGCACACCATTGAACTCTTCGAGGCGCGAAGCGTAAAATATCCGCCTTAAGTAACGTTCCCCGAGGAAGATAAACAATGCAGCCACGATCTACTCGAGCGGAGGTCGACCTTCAGGGGTGGAATGACGAGAGCAACAAATATATGCATCAGTCCCATCGCCTGTATTTGCGATATCTCTGCCGGAGATATCGCCGGTAATAATTTTCGGGCGCTAATCTGGAGGGCGTCGGGAGATTGAGCCATTGGAAGGGGAATGGCCTCCAAAGAAGGTGCCGAGAGCCTTCCAGGAGGTAGACGGCCTGCGAAACCCGCCGAAGACCCGGCTATAAAACCGTCCCCTTTACGGCTACGCTCAGTAGTGTCTTAACATATTGGGGCTGCTGAACCTTCCTTATTTTCGTTTTTCCTCTCTCTCTCTCTCTCTCTCTCTCTCTCTCTCTCTCTCTCTCTCTCTCTCTCTCTCTCTCTCTCTATACACGCACATACAAAGAAACATTATATATATATATATATATATATATATATATATATATATATATATATATATATATATATATATATATATATATATATGTATGTATATATACATTATATATATATGTATGTATATGCTGTATATGTATATATATAATATATATATATTTATATATACGTATATACATGTATGAATATATATATATATGAATATATATATACTGTACATACATATATAAGTTTGTGTATATATACACATATGTATACATATGAAACGAAGATTTTTACCAAAACCTATACCTGTGTCCTGTTATGCGACATTTGATTATTCATAAATAATCAAACAATATCCGACGTAGATAATACGTCAGAACAGTGCTGCACACTAAACAATCCGCCTTGATTGTGCCTATGCCGAACTAACTAAGCATCTTGGTAATTTTGACGATTAAAGAAGAAACATAACACTTACTACGGAAATCTCTCTTCTCGCGAGTAAAGTGCCTGAAAGACTTTGCCTCAGGAGAAGTAATTTAAAAGTCACTGATAAAGGATTTTTTTATTTCCTTAGTAACGGTTCTTGCAAAATATTTATTTATACCAGTGCTTGCCTATAGATAAAAAGAATGTATTTATAAGCAAGTAAAGATGTATATAATTTGCAGTCCTCAGAACTATGCAAAGTTTATGGATAAAGTTCATTGCCTCATTAAAATTGAATTTATAAGCAAGTAAAGATGTAAATAATTTAGTCTTCAGAACTATGGAAAGTTTATGGATAAAGTGCAGTGTCTCAATAAAATTGAATTTAAGCCCAGTTCACCAACATTATTCGTAACTGGTATTGTCATGGAAAGGCACATCTCAATAGCTTTTAGATAGACATTGTCAGTTAATGACAAACATACTAAACAAACAAGTTCATGCAGCTTCACCTGTGCAGGTTTTTAACAGTGTCAGTAGATTATAACAACTTTAAAACCACTCTATTTGAATAAGATAAAAATTGACGGCAAACTGAAACCAGTGAAACATTTCTGAAAAAAACTGTCTTTTAAGATTCGTTGTCACCTTGATCAGTGCTATGCAGTTTGTAAACTGCCCGAGAGGACTATACTATTACTAAAATAGAATTTGCATAGTGTTTCGGAACCCTAATAAATATGGATATTTTTTGTTTTTGTTTTATCAGTTTACTTTTTATCAGTGTAAATACCATTTTTAGTTTTCTGTAAAAGGAGACTATTGAGTTGGTTAGTTGTCTGTCCGTCCGCACTTATCCTGTCCGCCCTCAGATCTTAAAAACTACTGAGGTTAAAGGGCTGCAAATTGGTATGCTGATCATCCACCTTCCAATCATCAAACATACCAAATTGCAGGCATCTAGCCTCAGTAGTTTTTATTTTATTTATAGTTAACGTTAGCCATAATCGTGCGTCTGACACCGCTATAGGTGCCACCACCGGGCCGTGGCTGAAAGTTTCATGGTCCGCGACTGAGAGTTTAATGGACCGTGGCTGAGCGTTTCATACAGCATTATACGCTGTACAGAAAACTCGATTGCGCCGAAGAACCTTCGGCGCATTTATTACTTGTTATTTTCATTTATCAAAAATTTATTTATTATTTATTCTTTGATTATTATTATGTTTATTTTCTATTATTTACAGTGACAGGTGTTGTACTCAACGAATCGGTACTTGAGGTCAGGCGCAGAAAGTAATGGCAGGTTAGCCCCTAGAAAGAGAGAGAAGTTTGCAGAACTGAAAGGAAAAGGAAAAGGCTCAGGAGACGAGAAAAAGGAAAATAGTTACGGACGCCATTGTCCATAGGTGAGTCGTGTTTCTTAAATGTATGATGAGGCAGTCTGGAGGGTGCTGATTAAATTACTCACCCTTCAGTCTGTCTGGCAAAAAGGGACACTTGAAAGAAACTTGCTCTCGAATTAAGAGAGCTTTACCTGAAAAAGGAAGTGAAAGGATTTGACCAGCTTAATAATCTGGAATGAAAAAAAGATGGCAACACTAATGACCTAAAAGTGTTGACCTGGAGAGCGCGAGAGATATAAATATGCAGTTTAGTAAAGGGATTAAAATTGAGAAATAATTGTCGAGGGATTGTCACAAGTCAGCACAAAAGATGAAAACGAAGGGTGGCTCAGAAATAAGTTGGCTGAGATATGTAAGAATGATTCTTCAGGGTAAGGTTTTACGCCCAGTAAAAGGAAGGGAAGTCTTGACAAAGAAGAACATAAAGGAAAGAGAATTGCAATTACATACTCACTACCTGGAGGGAGAAAGGAGTATGTGTTGTGCAGTTAATGACTAAACAGAAAGGAGAGATTAGGAATTCTTTTAAAGATAGAAGACATCATGCTCTTAACTGGAGAGCTGGCTTTGTGTCAGATTCTGCCAAAAGCAAAAACGAAGGACCTTCACTGAGAGATCACCGAGCATCCCAAATGAGTGGGAGGCTTCAACGACTCTTCATTGCTAGGGCCAGTGAGTCACCAGACCAGCTCGATGCTTACAGAAACACTGAATGAACTTGGCTGACACAGTGCATCTTTATTGGCGATCTTCGAATTCGTGCCAAAGACAATGCATCCGAAAGCAACCTTCAGTTATTAAAGGTAGTGTGGCATATCTCTCTATCTCTCTCTCTCTCTCTCTCTCTCTCTCTCTCTCTCTCTCTCTCTCTTTCTCCGTAAGGGACGGGAGGTATTTCTGTCAGGGCACCTCATGCGGTGCACTGTAGGCATTACTTAAGGTTCTTTGCAGCATCCCTTCAGCCATTAGCTGCAACCGCTTTCATTCCTGTTTTACAATACCTCTCTTCATACTGTCTTTCTTCCATCTTACTTTCCAAGCTCTCCCAACAATTGTTTCGACATTATTTTCAGCGCTGAATGACGTCATAGGCCCCAGCGTTTGGCCTTTGGCCAAAATTTTGTATTACAGTTCCAGTTCCAATTGTATTCTCTCTCTCAATCTCTCTCTCTCTCTCTCTCTCTCTCTCTCTCTCTCTCTCTCTCTCGTAATCCTTTATGCTATCCATCTCAAGAAGTGCCACGCGTCTGGTTAAGAAGAGTTTTCTGTGTGATTAATTGGTTTTTTGTACAAATCCTCTTCATAATATGACCTGATTCAAGTCTAAGAAAATTTTCCATTATTTAGTCTTGATCCATAGTGAGTGCTTCATTAATCTTGTCCTCGTAAAACAAAATTCTTGAATGTAGGATTCTTGCTTATTAATTTATTTTTTAGCGTAATACACTTTTAAATAAAAACAAAGTAGAAACCTTTCAAGATCTAATGTTCTGGAATATTCTGAATTTTTATAGTTCTGCATTAAGGTCTGGAAAGAAGAAATTTAACTGAGCTCTTGAAATTTGCTGTTACTTTTACCGCTAGAATAAATCTTGATGTCCACGTTAGATTATGAAGAGTATATCATTTACTCTTGCCTATTTTCAATAAAATTAAATTTCTCTCATAACATTTCCCTGCAAGTAATCACATAAACTAATTTACCTTTATAGCACATACGATTACACACACACACACACACACACGCGCGCGTATATATATATATATATATATATATATATATATATATATATATATATATATATATATATATATATATATATATATCCTCATGTGCGCCAAATATGTATGCAATATACTATGCACACAACACGTACACACACAGATATATATATATATATATATATATATATATATATATATATATATATATGTGTGTGTGTGTGTGTGTGTGTGTGTGTGTGTGTGTGTGTGTGTAATATATGAACAGACATATCTCTCAAACGAGCCTGTTACTGCGGTAACATCCGGAACGACTGGGAGAGCGTTGCTGTTTGGATTTATGCAAAGATCGATTGGCGGAGTGTGAAGTTCTTGTGTGGACAACACATGTCTAATTATGATGTCTAATTATGATGTGACATGTTTCCATTCTTTGTTGTCCTGTCCTGACTCTTGATCTTTGTGGATATCAATGAACCTCTCTCAGGTTCTAGACTCCTAGCATGAATCTGAGCTTCTCTACTAAAATATGTTACATTCTCATAATCTGGCCTGCCCAATTTAAAGTCTTTTTAGCACCCATTTGAGTCTGTAACTCGAGAAACGTGTTATTGCCCACTTATCACGAAATTCACGTGAAGACAGGAATCACCTCCTCGAACATTCGAGAAAAATGTGGCATAAAAAATGTAAGGCCTATGCACCGCCTCCATTGTGGTCAAAAATTGCTTTTGATGCGTATAGTTTTTCGCCTAAAGCGAGCAACTTCTTATATATGTGTATTTTGACACATTATGGTGACTGTGTCTTCGAGAATATAAAATTATGCGCCGTGCAGCTGGGTTGCTAATCTACGCACCATGTTTCTGGAGGGCCGTTATAAGGGTTGCCTATTACCAGACTAACTTTAGCGTCGGTTGGCTGCCCAGGTAATAAGTGGCAGTTCTTTTGTTATTGTCATGCGTTACGGTTCCACTTGTAAACAACTTTATCGGTATTATCGCCGGTATTATTAATCGTCGAGTGATCATATTACCGCTATAATGAGTGTAGACAACGTAGATTTTATGGGAGTGTTCGATGTGCCGAGTGTCCCCGGATAGTGTGAAAAAAAGCGAAATGGAAAGTAGCTGTGACGATGGTTCCTTTAGCCTAGTCAAAGTTTCGTGCTCTCAGACAGACGATGTTGACTCATGATTTTGATCCAATTCCGGTAAGAGAGCTTATTGACATAGTTGTTATTAACCAAGCCAGCTTCATGGTAGTTGATGTTATAGAGAAAAGTAATGATACTAAGGGGAAGGTTAGTAGGCCTAGTGTGAAAAAATCTCATTAGGCCTATAAAATTGCGACAATTATGATTCATCCCTATACCTGTGAAAGTGATTCAGAATGCGATGATCCACCCCCTTGTGCAACGAGCAGCCCCGTACTTATAGGCAAGTGTGCCACCCCCATCAGTTTTGAAATCAGTGCCGGCGCCACCACCAGCAGTGGTTCCCGACCTGTGGAACCTTCTGTTGAAGAGGCTGAACATCCGGTACAGCAGGGAAAGGGAAGAAAAAGGGATTAGTAGGCCAGAGACATAGGCTGCTAATGTTGCTAAATGGCATAAGAACCGTGGCCTGTCCTGCCAAATTTATGTTAAGAAGCCGGGTAGCCTACAAAGAAAACTATTCCCCCAAGAAGGTCGTTCCCCATTGCAACTGTAAGAGCAAGTGTTTTACCGAGGTGGGGGATGAGACGGTTGCCGCAACTCCGCACAGGAGTAGTGATTTATAGGTTGTAGGCCTTATTTTGATATATTTTTGGTCTCAGTGATCATGTACATAATATTCACCAAGTTTGACGTGTTACTTAATGCATATTCATTTTAGGATAAATTTTTGAACTTATGTTGCGTTTTCTATGTTCTGAAACTCAGATTTATAATCCTTTCCAATATAATTTTTATGGTAAGGAATTTCACACGGCAACGAGGTAGGCAAGGGTTTAATCTGAGAGATGATATATAAATTTTGATATTTATATTTCCAAGACTTATCTTATAGAACACTAACGAATTGTTTGTTTTTGGAATCAGTGAAAAGATTTTAAATGATTGAGGGAAGGTGTAATCTTGACAAGTTTTTATTCCTGGAAAATATGATTTTAGAATTTAGAACTTAATTCACGGATCAAGCTCACGCTTGCAAAGTGAGGGGTCTCAGATCTGCATTCATTATGTTCTAATTCTGCTCATCTGTCCACTCAGCAACGTGGGTTTTAGGTTGATGTGTTTCTGATCTCGTGGCCTTACTGTGATAAAGATGTAAACTATTGCTTCAGTAATACATCTGAATGCTTATATATAAAATGAACCCCCACACCTTCTTTTTTAAACCATAAACATGTCAGTTTATATCGATAATATAACAAGCATACGAATGGCGAGTTTTAACGGTCTGCTCAGATCAAACGCAAACGAACGACGGGCTTTAAATAATTATTTTTGATCTCATTGTGCCTAAAAAAAAAAAAGACATCTGCCAATAAGATGCATCTCAATAATTTCTTGAATGTAAATTGCAGGAGTTGGTTAATATTTGAAATAGCCGAAAACATTGTTGTCCACGAACTGTCAGGGGCCTTGGGGAGGTGAATGGAACAGCCTCTACGGCATTGGTGGATGGCGGGAAATTTCAGTTGATACATGGCATGCTGGCTATGGTATTATGGTTGTCTTCACAGAATATGTACTTTTCATATTTATACAATGTTTTCTTTACTATACAAATTACAAATCTTTAAAGTAGCTCTGTGACTGGGCACTTTGGACTAAAGTTTGAAATCCCATTGAGTTCGCCTCATCGCTATGACAAATTTCATGAAAGGCTAGCCTAGACATTCATATTTTTTGTCATTGTTAGGCATTGTAACAATACTAGATAGAATGCATAAATAAAGTTTACAATAAAAACAGTAATTTTGAGTAATATAGTATACGAGTCAGTTACATAGGCCTACCTTCATTGGTGGGTTATTTTTCAGTTTGCTTACATAGATAATACTTTGGTATCTTAACAATGTTATTTTTTTATGCATGCAATGAAACTGTGCATAAAATAAAGTTTGAATGACAAGAAAAAATCTTGTTTTGAACAGTTTGTAGGCATAGGTCTAATTGTAGCATGGGCTGTGAAAATGAGATGTCATAATTATTGAAAGCTTATCGTTCATGTGTTTTCGATCTTATCGTTCATGTGTTTTCGATCTGGGCTCGTCTTTCGTACACTTGTGTTGGTATATTATCGATACAAATCGGCATGTATATAATTTATATATGGGGCAAGGGTTCTTTGTATATGTAAACATTCAAGTATGTTATTGAAGAGATAGTTTAATATTTATCACAATTAGCCAACGATATCGGAAACGTTGTCAGCCAATCACGTGCTACCCATGCTCATGTGCCACATCTTCACCGGTGTGTTGATAGACGAAATGGAACTGACTGTAGTTAGGCTTACACCTGTTCCGCATGTTTCCTTAATTCTCAGCGCTTTGGCACATAGATATCACCAAGGGTACTACGTCTACCAGACAACATACCTCCAAAGAAATATTCGCAGGGGAAACTACCAAGAGGAAGCGATCTAAGGCCGAAGAGAGAAAGAATAATTGTGCACAGGGCTACTCTGTGCCTTCAAGGAAAAGGGAATAACGATCTGCAACCCTACTATCTTTTCCATTCATGCGATAACCGCTATGAGGACCCAAGTTGCGCTGTGGAAAAGTTGTTTGAGGTAGGAATAACAATAAATGACCTGAGGGGCATGAACCCCAACTCCAGGAAAACAAGAGGTCGTCTTGAACACATACGACTTATACTAGTTTGTTCCAGGTACTACACCCTAAACACATCCCTAACGGACAATGTTTGGAGTCTCGCCTTGGATCAGGGAATTGTACGAAAAATACCTTGATTAGATGGAAACCAGCCAGCCTGATGTTTCCGTTATGAAGTTGAAATATCAGATTTTCATTCGCCAGTATAATATCGATGAGGGATGTTTTAAAGCACTAGTCGATGGTAGGCGGGCTGGAACTGATGTCTCTAACCTTGAACAAGAACAAAAGACACAGAATGAAAAGGATACCTGTGGCTTTCATTACCATGAAGTCTGCCAAATTTTCACGATAACGGGGTCTGTATCGCCATAGACTCACAGCGAATCTTGCCATGAACTCGTCGTACTGTCACTTGGTGGCGGAGTCTGTTCAGCATTGCTGCCTCCTAAATCCTTTTTAATGACCCCTGCCTGCCTGTAGATTAATGCAACTAACAGCTCTGCGAAAATAAACAAGATAGGAAGTTCTCAGATTTTGGTGAGTACGGTAGTGTTATTTTGGGGGGCCGTTTTCCATTTTTTTCATGCCTTTTAATCCAGTTATGATTGTTTTTCTTGCATTAATCACAGTTGTCTTCATCATTAATTACTATTTACAGGTTTGTTTGAATTATTAATAACATATATACTCCATATTTATTGACGTTTGGTAACTGTGTGTGATATTTAATACCTGGGAAATTTTTTTGCATTAATCACCTTTATCTTCGTCGGTAATCACTATTCACTAGTTTAGTAGAATCATTATTAACGAACTCCATATTTACCGTATTAATATTTGTTAACTGTTTGTGTGACAATTTTTGGGAATTTTTTTGCGTTAATCACCATTATCTTCATTAACCCTTATTCACGGGGCTTAAGTGGTTATTATTAACGGGCCCCAGGTCTATTAATGTTTGTTAACTGTGTGGGACAATTAATTTTGGGGATTTTTTTTTTTTTTGCATTCATCACCATCATCTTCATCATTAACCATTATTCATAGGGTTAAAGAGAGTTATTATTAAGGGACTCTTTAACTGTATGTGACAACCTTATAATTTTTTTTTTTTTTTTTTGCATTCATCACCATCATCATCATTAACCATTATTCATAGGGTTAAAGAGAGTGTTATTAAGGGACTCTTAAATGTATGTGACAGTCTTTTAGAATTATTTTTTTTTTTTTTTTTTTTTGCATTCATCACGATCATCTTCATCATTAACCATTATTGATAGGGTTAAAGAGAGTGCTATTATTAAGGGACTCTTGACCGTATGTGACAATCTTTCAGATTTTTTTTATTTATTTTTTTTCTTTTGCATTAATCACCATTATCATCGCCATTTATTGCGGTTTATTAACTATGCGTGACAATATTTTTGGAAAATTCAGAAAGTTTTCTTGACAAAGACAAAAAATACTGGGGTCGTTTGGTGTGAATCTTTTTGTTTGTTAATGTTATAAAATATTGTAAAACTACATAAGGTAACAATAAACAGTATCATAGGGATTTTATGCCATAAAAACATGATAAACACAATTTAGGGCATAAATTGGGGAACTGTGGCAAAAGATTACATACCCACTTATATTTTGCAAATATATCGAAAATGTTAACTTTTTGAAAATTGTTAGATAACCATTATATACTCGGCATTGCCTTCATATGATTTTTTAACATTTAAATCATAGCATCATAAATAACAGTTGTATCGCAAATTGAAAATCAGTTACTTCAATCACGATTATTCAGTTACAACAAAATGCAGCATAGCCTGTTTCTCGAGTGATACAGTAGCCTAGGCTGATTTGTTGCATTTTATTATATGAAAAAAAATCACAACAAAATATTTCAGCTGCGTGAAAAATTTATTCTTGATCCACAGTTGAAACTAACATCTGTGTTAACGTGTTATTTGTGCTTTTGGCTCTCACTCCCTTCCCGTAGGGGGTTAGTGCCGTCAGTGCACCTCCCGGGGTGCACTGTAGGCACTACTAAAGGTTGTTTGCATCGTCCCTTCGGCCCCTAGCTGCAACCCCCTATCATTCCTTTTACTGTACCTCCATTTTTATTATTTTCCTTCCATCTTGCTGTCCACCCACTCCTAACAATTATTTCATAGTGCAGCTGCGAGGTTTTCCTCCTGTTACACCTTTCACACCTACCTACTCTCAATTTCCTTTCCAGCGTTGAATGACCTTATAGGTCCCAGTGCTTGGCCTTTGGCCCAAACTCTATATCCCATCCCATTCTTGCAGTCCCGTTTATTGACTAATTATTTTCGCAGTTCTTGCTGTTTCTACTTGAATCACATTCCTGCTGATTATAGTATTAATAATTGTACCTCTTCCTATCAAAATATCTACGCCACCCGTTTACACTTTCATTTATGTGTTCTTAATGTATATGGCTTATGCTGAAATAAAGTTTTATTATTATTATTATTATTATTATTATTATTATTATTATTATTATTATTATTATTATTATTATTATTATTGCTAAGAAGTTCAAAATCTCGTGAAAAACAATGTGTAATAAAAATCCACAATTGTATAGTAAACTGTATTACTATGTAAAAATATAAAAGCAAAGACTTTCGGGTGTTCGTCATCAGTGTTTACGTCCAAATAAAATGCGATTATGCGAGAGGGTAGTCTGCTTGTGAAGAATTTTAAAAGTGGGGGCGGCGAAGATGACAACCTCCTTGATCTTCTGACTTGCGATATTGCAACTGCCTATGCACACTCGAATCAGTACTTCCGTGATGGGCTGTTATCTTCTCGCCGTCCCCACCCCCCCCCCCCCCCCACTTTTAAAACTCTTCATAAGCGAACTACCCTCTTGCATTTTATTTTAACGTAAACACTGATGAGGTAAACCGTTCAGGTGTTCGAAAGTCTTTGCTTTTATATTTTTCCATAGTAATATTGTTTAATATATAATTGCGTATTATTATTATTATTATTATTATTATTATTATTATTATTATTATTGTTGTTGTTGTTGTTGCTTAAATCTCAACCATCTTCGCTTAAATTTATATCGTCTTTTGCAGTTGTTAAGAATTCTTCATACGCTCAAGTTGCTATAGTTGTTTGCAAATCGTTTTGTTTCTTCCGCAGCTTTTTTCGGCGACTGTGCCTATACTTAGGATAAACTATGACAGGGAGTGCATCATCAACCTTAACATAGTTTCGTCATATTGTTGACGGCAGGTTGTCATAGCATTTACAGGGTCGGGATTCTGTGCGGGACTAGGTGCTCAAGAAATGTTCTACTGTTGGATCGAAATGAGAGTGGGAGAAGGATATGGAAAAAGTAAAATAGCGCAGCCTGTTTTAGCGAGAAATGCATGTTAAGAATAATATATGTCCGTAAACATACCTTCCTTTTTTTTCTACTTTCTCTTTATATAGAGCTTTGGCACTGTTACTGAGCTTAATTGAAAGTTTTCTTCATTCAGCTCCCCCCGTTGGGAGGTAGTGTCGTCAGTGCATCCCGCGTGGTGCACTGTAGGCATTACATAAGGTTCTTTGCAGAGTCCCTTCGGCCCCTTTCATTCCTTTTACTCTACCTCCATTTATATTCTCTTTCCTAACAATTGTTTCATAGTGCAACGGCTAGGTTTTCCTCTTGGCACACCTTTAAATATTTTTTACCCTTAGTATCCCTTTCCGTGCTGAATGAACTCATAGGTTCCAGCGCTTAGCCTCTGGCCTAAATGTTATATTCCACTCCTATAAGATATTCAAACGAAGACGGGAAACGGGAAACTCGACGAGCACCTTGGATGCCTTTGCGAACAGAAAATATTCACAGACGTCAAATTTAGTCAACCTTTGACAGGACTGAAAGTAAAAGTCAAGCGTCAAAGAAAGGGTGGGGTTCACATTTGTGAACAATTTTTCCATTTGCTATGGAGAAAAAATGATTCTAAATAGAGAAGTGGTTTCATCGTATTTCAAAAGAAGAACCTTTATCAAGCCAGTTTTCACTTTACGTTTCATGAATTGGAAAATATTCCAAGAGATAGCCATAGAAATCCTTATTATCGTAAATTTTACATTTTTAAACGATGTAAGAATTATCAACAGATAATATGGTGTTATGAAAAGGTAGCATATCTCTAAATGCCATAAAAAAGCACCAAAGCAGTAAGTACTCTAACAGGATATTATTGGACTAAAATGAGGCAAAACTACGAGTATAAATAAAGAATTAATAATAAAGTAACAGTGATACAAGCAAGTAAACAATTAGCCGAAGAATCGAGTTGTCTGTGCAGCCGCTACAGCGTATAATAAAGGCCACTGAAAGTAGATCTATCTTTCGGTGGTCTCGTTATAATCCTGTATGAGCCGCGGCCCATGAAACTCTGACCACGGCCTGGTGGTGGCTTATCCTATATCGTTGCCAAGGAGCACTATAATGGCTAACTTTAACCTTAAATAAAATAAAAATACTGAGGCTAGAGGGCTGCAATTTGGTATGTATAATGATTGAAGGGTGGATAATCAACATAGCAATTTCCAGCCCTCTGGCCTAAGTAGTTTTTAAGATCTGAGGGCGGACAGAAAAAGTGCGGACAGAATACAGTGCGGGCGGACAGACAAAGCCGGCACAGTAGTTTTCTTTTACAGAAAACTAAAAAACAAGATGGATAACAAATATGTCATTAGCATAAGGAATTTAAAATGGCTTAATATTTAAAAGTGAAGACCTTATAAAACCCGGTAAAGATGCCAAATAGCCAAAAACTAACAGCCCGTTAGAAAAGAGCCCGTCAGTACACAAGGTCTAAAACGGAAGCCCTTCAAACAAATAGGGTCTCGAAGAGTAGGCTCCTACTCCCTTTCAGAGGTCCATAGAGGAAACGTACATATAGGTAAATATCCATTCAACGTTTTGAAAGTGAAGGTAAATAAAATAGGAACATGACCTTTGATGACCCTCTTGATAGAAGCCACGACCTGAGAAAAGTTGTAGACGGAACCAGCATGCTCTGTAATGGCTTGTTTACAGGGATTGTTCATTGCAGAATAGCGTTCTCTGTGGATAAAGTGACCTGCCTCAGGGAAACTGCACTAGGGAATAGATAATACAAGTTAACGGAAGAAAGTAAATGTATAATTATTCAGCCGTACACATGGTAAGCTGCCAGAAATTGTGAAGATAAAATGACCTGCCTTAGAAAATTTGTACTGGGGAATAGAGAATATAAGTTAACGGAAGAAATTAAAGCAATGATTACTCAGCTGTACACATGGTTAGCCGTCAGAAATTATGAAGGGTAGTGGAAACTTAATCATCTTTATTGTAAAGATTACCCAGTAACCGAAGGACTGCTTTGAAGGTTTTATTTGACCTACCGACCGATAAAAGAAAACTTTAAACGAAACAAGAGTTGATTTTATATAAAAAAATATTTATAATTTTAAAGTGTTTCTGAAGCAGAGCCAAAAACCCTTATATATTGAACTGAATATAGAATTTAGGCCAAAGGCCAAGCACCGGGACCTATGAGGTCATTCAGCGCTGAGACGGAAATTGACAGTAAGAAGGTATGAAAGGTCTAACAGGAGGAAAACCTCGCAGTTGCACTATGAATCAATTGTTAAGAGAGGGTGGAAAGTAAGATAGAATATGAAAGGAGGTACAGTAAAAGGAACGAAAGGGGACTGCAGCTAGGGGCCGAAGGCATGCTGCAAAAAACCCTCTTAATCTTTATTATAAGACTCAGTAATCGCAAACTGCTAGGGGGTTTTACTTGACCTACCAATAAAACCAAACATTAAGAATGAAAGTGTTGGTTTTATTTTTAAAATATTTTAAGTTGTAATAGAAGCAGAGTATCAAAAACTCTTCATTCAAAGGATATTAGCTACTCTTATTGTTCAATAAAAATATATTGGATGATATCACACAAAAGTACTCATTTCAAGGAGCGTAGTGAAAGGTCAACGCAACACTTGATCAAGTCATTTAAATTTTCATCTGTCTGCTCCTGTTCCCTCTAACCCCGGCCCCCGCCCCCCCCCCCCCTTCTCTCTCTCTCTCTCTCTCTCTCTCTCTCTGTAATGTACCCTATGTATTTGCAAGCAATGTATAGAACGGTAACTACATTAACTCGTGTGCATGCGATGTTCCAGATGAAACCTGGGCCCCCCCTCCTCTCTCTCTCTCTCTCTCTCTCTCTCTCTCTCTCTCTCTCTCTCTCTCTCTCTCTCTCTCTCAGATTTTATTAGTATTCACACATTAATAATCATGAACATTTATCATGTTAACGCTCATGCAGTATCCCTCTTGAGCATATACGAAATAAACATTATCTCTCTCTCTCTCTCTCTCTCTCTCTCTCTCTCTCTCTCTCTCTCTCTCTCTCTCTCTCTCAGATTTTATTTGTATTCACACATTAATAATCATGAACATTTATTATATTAACGCTCTTGCGGTATCCTTACGCATATACAAAAACATTCTCTCTCTCTCTCTCTCAAATTTTATTTATATTCACACATTAATAATCATGAACATTTATCATATTAACGCTCATGCAGTATCCTTCTTACGCATAAGCAAAATAAACATTCTCTCTCTCTCTCTCTCTCTCTCTCTCTCTCTCTCTCTCTCTCTCTCTCTCTCTCTCTCTCTCTTATTCAGCTTCGCTTTCATTCTCTTTGCTCTTTCCTTTCTCTCTCCCTTTAGCCCTTCATAAGAACGCGTTGTAAAAAAAAAAGAGGGAAAAAAGAAAAAACTCCTTTTCTACCATCGTTCTCCCGAGCGCGTTCGTACAATACATCCTTATAAGTGCCGGAAAATCATTATGCGTTTCTTTATGCACATTGTAGCCGCGTTTATAACGCTTCCTTTTCATGTGTGAGGATGGTCTTGCGTAGCTGGTGGCTGTGTTATGCGCTGCTTATATCCACTCTCCTGATGTGCTTTTGTGCGCTAGAGCAATTGGGCGATGGATGCGTTTGTTTGTCTCCTCACGCCTTTCCATTTTATGGGTTGCGTATGTTTGTCCTTCTTGTCGGTTCTGTCGCTGTTGTATGAAGCAAGTTGCTGATTCCTTCGTGTTTCTGAGGTTGTTCTAGTGCTTACAACATTTACTGGTGGTTTTTGAGAATGTTCTTGTTGCTGTAAGGTTCTTATTTGTGTGGTTATTCCATGGCTTGTAAAGATTCTTTATTATTTTCCAAGTTTTGGTTTTCTGAAAAGAAAACTATTTTGCCGGCTTTGTCTCTCCGTCCGTGCTTTTTTTCTGTCCGCACTTTTTCTGTCCGCCCTCAGATCTTAAAAACTACTGGGGCTAGAGGGCTGCAAACTGGTATGTTGATCATCCACCCTCCAGTCATCAAACATACCAAATTGCAACCCTCTAGCTTTAGTAGTTTTTATTTTATTTAAGGTTAAAGTTAGCCATAATGATGCTTCTGGCAACGACATAGGGCAGGCCACTGAGACCACCTAAAGATAGATGTATTTTCGGTGACCTTGATTATACGCTGTACAGAAAACTCGACTGGGCCGAAGAAACTTCGGCGCATTTTTTATTTGTTTGTGCTTATAACAAGACCTTTTTCGTTCCTGATGTTCCGGTCATAGGCTACGTATAACGCTTTGTTTTCATCCCTGAGGTTGGTTTTAGTTCCACAACGTTCCTGTTTATCTTTGAGGTTGTTCTCCCTCTTCCTTTTTGTTTTTGATGTTGTTTTACCATTCATAACACTTCCCTTTTCACTTCCTAAGTTTTTTATGTTTACCTAACACCTCCAGTTCTTTTCTACGGTTGATTTCGTGGTAATTAGGTTTTCTCATTCTGAGATTGCTGTTGTGATGAATGAAATTCATTTTCTTATTTGAGGTTGTTCTTGTCTTGACAATTCTGCCTTTTCAGGTTTTGGCGGTAGTTATCGCTCATGATGCTTCCGTACTATTTCTGAGGCGGCGCTTTGGCCTATAGTGCTTCCTTGTCCTTTTTGACTGTTCGTAGATTTGCAACACTTTTCACTTCATTTTTTGTTGACTGTTTTGTGGCTGATAACTCCCAAATGATTTCATTTCTTATTATTATAATGCTTCCTTTTCAGTTTTAGAATGTGTTAAATTCAGATCCAATTCTGAAAACATATGGGGATATTCTTGAGCTTGTTGCCCTTCTTTTTCATTTTTGAGATGACTCCTGTGGTTAAAACGCTTCATTTTGTCTTTTTTAGGACGTTCTTGTACTTTTTATGCTTCTTTATCATGTCTCGTGCTGTTCAAGTTCTCGTAACACTTCCGTGTATATTTTAGGCTATTCTTGTCTGTGACGTTTCCTTCGAAATATCTTAAATTTTGTTACCGTTGATATCGATGCGTTTTCATTTCTGAGTTTACTGTAATGCTAATGGCCTGCATTTTAATTATTGGGGTAGTTTAAGGTCTTAGAAAACATTTTTTAACCCTGTGCTGAAAATGCTTCCTTTTAATTCCTGTATTTTTGCAGTGATAAAGACAGTTTGTCGCTTTTACGGATGTGTTTTGTTATAACACTCCCGTTTCATCTCAGAGGTTTTTTTTCGTACTTGTATTTGAGGTTATTTGTGCATTTATAAAACTTCGCTTTATTTTCTGAGGTTATAATATTCCTTCAAATGCTGCTTTTTCATTTTTGTGATAATTTTTTTTTTTCTGGGAATATTCTCCTTTCCCTTCAACCGCTTGTATCGCTTCATTTTTTTCTCTGACGCTTTAATGCATAGAATGCTTCCTTTTAATTAATGAAATTATTTTAATGCTTACTGCACTTCCTCGTCAATTTTAAGTTAATCAGTTACTCGTTATGCTTCTTTTTCATTTCTGAGGTTAGTCCTGCGCTCATAACGCCTAATTTTTGTTCAGTTTCAGATATCGTTCTTGAACTTAAAACGTTTCCTTTTAATTTTTAAATTGTTCTTGTACTGTCAGTAACTTCTGTCTCATTTCTGTGGTTATCATCGTGTTAATAATACTATTTTTTTTATTGAGCTCTGGTGCATATAATATTCCCTTGATATATTTTAGGTTTACTCATGACTACAATGCTTTCTTTTCAATTCTCAGGTTGTTATTGTGCTTAATATGCTTCCTTTTCAATTTTGAGGTTGCTATTGTGCTTAGCTTGCTGTTTTTTTTTTTCATGTCTGAGGGTGCTTTTGTGTTTATAACTCGCCCTTTTCCATGTCTGAAGAGTTTTAGTGCTCATAGGGTTTCTTTTTCGCATCTGACGATGTCCTGCTCTGAAAGAGCTTTCTTTCGTTTCAGAGGATGCATATTTTCACATTGTTATTGTTGTGTGACGTTTCGTTTTTGTCTTAGGAGGGTATTTGTCTTCCTTTTTAAGCCTGAGAATGTTTGTGTGCTTGTCAGTCTTCCTTTTTCATGTCGGCTATTAAGATGTTCAGGCGGTGCCACAAATAATTTTTTCTGTTTTAAAATACACTTGTTATTACAAAGCTTTTTTTTTCATTGCCTAGGGATGTTTTTGCTTATGATGGTTCATTTTTATTATTCTTTTTCCTGTTAAATATCCTCCATTTATAAAAAAAATTATTTTTCACTGGTAAAAATGTTCTACTTATTCATGATAACCAGCTGAAATATTTAGTGTTGTTCTTAACGCTTACTTTCAGTTTTTTATGCTGTTATGAGCATTAGGGGTCCTTTTCCTTTCTGATGATGTGTTTGCGCTGGTAAAACTCATTTCCTGTCAACAAGCCAGGTGCATAGTTAATTTTGATGGCGTCGTGTCAAGTAACGTAGACAAACTCTTTAAGTTACAGGGTAAAGTTTTTAACACCCTCGCATACCCCCCAAACCCCCCCGCCTCTCCGTTGCCCTTTTCATAAATTTGATAATGATCTAGGATAACAATAGAAACTTCACTGAAATGCAATATGCAGATGATGCAGTTTTAATCAGCTAAACGCCAGAAGATTTACTAAGCTTGATTGATTTTAGATGGGACTGAAGATAAATAGAAAAGGACAGAACTAATAAGGGCAATTTATACACAAGGGATGAATTAACACTAGATGGAGTAAGGATTAATGAATGGAAGAATTATACTACAAACAGAATACCTCATTATAAAAAAAACTTCCTTGCAAAACCTGCTAACTATTGCATATGCGCAATATCTCGCAGACCCGTTTTGCATCCTGTGTAGTTTTAATACGTAGTAGGTATGTCATTAGTAATAATCCATAATCCTATTTATTCCTAATACTTCATCGCGATACACACGATTTAATCATTTAGAAAAAAAAATATGAATATTAAATATTAAAATCATACGAGCGTCCGTCCTAACATTATTCATTAATGATTAGCATTTCACAAACTATTGAACTTGCTTTAGCAAGCTCATTAGATTTAAAAAAAAAAAAAAAAAAAAAAGTTTTGCGAGAGGGACAGTGAGTGTGAGGCTGGGTGGGAGGGGGGGCCGTTGCTGGAGTGTCAGGAGGAGGGAGGGGGGGATTGGAGTTGTGGGGGGATGAGAGAACTAGACTGCATGGACTCCAATGCTACAAAAATATTAATTCCAGAACCGATGCGAATGGAGCAGGTGTCGGGAGGAACAAGAGGGTGACAGCGAACGGTGTGTGTGTGTATCTGTTTGCCCAGGTGTGAAGGCCGCTTTCGTTAATTGGGACCATTGTTGCCCTCAATGCAAAGCTCATTCGGTTATCGCGGGATACATATTTTATTGCACGTCCGAAAAATGAAATGCTCGCTAATCCCTTTTCCAAATTTGTTATGTCTGTATCTTTTGAATTACTGACTTGGAATTCATACGTGCAGTTCGAGAAGCATGGATTACTGGACTGGATTCCAGTGAATACGTGTTATGGTTTCTCTCTCTCTCTCTCTCTCTCTCTCTCTCTCTCTCTCTCTCTCTCTCTCTCTCTCTCTCTCTCTAATGATACAAGAAAAAACGCAGTATATTCTCTGGACAGAATTGACAATTGCCTCTGATTCTTAGTGTTCCATTTCTTTATAGTCGTTTTAGTTTTTTGCAAAAGAAAACTACAGTGCCGGCTTTGTCTGTCCGTCCGCACTTATTTCTGTCCGCACTTTCTCTGTCCGCCCTCAGATCTTAAAAACTACTGAGGCTACAGGGCTGCAAATTGCTATGTTGATCATCCACCTTCCAATAATCAAACATACCAAATTGCAGCCCTCTAGCCTAAGTAGTTTTTATTTTATTTAAGGTTAAAGTTAGCCATAATCGTGCTTCTGCCAACGATATCGGATAGGCCACCACAGGGCAATGGTTAAAGATTCATGAGCCGCGGCTCATACAACATTATACCGAGACCACCGAAAGATAGATCTGTTTTCGGTGGCCTTGATTATACGCTGAGCGGCTGTACAGAAAACTCGATTGCGCCGAAGACACTTTGGCGCATTTTTTATTTAATATTATTGTAAGTAGAAGGATACTCAGTGGGAACCGAAATTAGAAAGAATCCAGAAAGGAAACATTGAACTTTTCGTATTTATCCGTAAGTAACTATTAGAGAACCCTAAAATATTTTACAACGGATCTGAAATTGACATTGAATAAAAGTTTAGCTTCGCACAATTTCTTTCAGACGGCCCCTAAAAGAGCCATGTGTCTGACCTAGATGTGACCTAAAGAATCCTAATGTAACAAAAAAAAAAAAAAAAAGCAATGTCAGGGAACGAAAGAGATTGAGGCTTTTCTAATTCATCACGATTCGGTTAATTGCCTGCTGCCTTATCTGGACATTATGAGAGACATGAAACGGATATTCGATCTTCATTTCGGTCTCAAGAGGTTTCAGAAATGCAGTTGAAACTCCCATGATAACTTAAGAGGTACTCTTTCACAATTCGCAAAGAATGTTTTCTTTAAAAGGCTCCATTCCTCACTTTTATCATCATCATCATCATCATCATCATCATCAAAATGAAAACTGTCACTTGTTGCTATAATGTTTAACATTGGTTTTGCCGACTCGGTTCCCTCAAGTGGTTTGAACTCGCGTCTAATGTGCACAGAGTTACAAGCACACAGTATTACCAACCGAGGCATGGATAAAATTTATTCTGTCCTTCATTGCGAGTTGAATTAACACATTTATATATCACGGGGTAAAGGGATTTACAATGTTAGCTTCATGTCGTGGAAGAGAGCTTTCTATGAAAGTATGCCTGAGACCGACAGTGGTTCAACATACACGTGTCAACGAATTTCTGTGCGTGGAAAAAAAAAGTTTCCTGCCGAGATTTAAAAGTCATCACTATTTTGTAAATATTTTTCTTTATCCTTTTACATTTAATTTTGCATATATATCCTGATGGTCAAAAAACCCTTTTTATGCTATATTTTTTATAAATTTTTAATATAGGGTATAAAAAAACGAAAATTCAAACTATACAGTATATGATATCTAGTGAAAATTAAGGTCCTTTTTAGTTCTCTGTAAAAGAAAACTATTGTGCCGGCTTTGTCTGTCCGTCCGCACTTTTTTCTGTCCGCACTTTTTCTGTCCGACAGCAGATCTTAAAAACTGCTGAGGCTAGAGGGCTGCAAATTGGTATGTTGATCATCTACCCTCCAATCATCAAACATACCAAATTGTAGCCCTTTAGCCTCAGTAGTTTTTATTTTAAGGTTAAAGTTAGCCATGATCGTGCGTCTGGCACTGCTATAATTGTCTAGAACACATGCCACCACCGGGCTGTGGCTGAAAGTTTCATGGGGCGCGGCTGAGAGTGCCATGGGCCGTGGCTGAGAGTTTTGCACAGCATTATACACTGTACAGAAAACTCGATTGAGCGGAAGAAACTTCGGTGCATTTTTTACTTGTTTATTATTAAACCCAGTATAGCATTTCATGTCATTTCAAGAGACCACGTATATAAGAAATAACTGTTATATGAAACGAAAGTCACCGGTCAATAATAATCAAATGGCCTGAGGGTTATGACTTAGTGTGTAGGAGAAGCTCTGCCCCACCTTCTACTACAAACAAACACAAACAGACATCCACAAGGCATAGAAATAGGTCCTGCCACCTCCAGTCTCTTCATAAACAGCCGTAAAAGCTTTTTATCATCACGTACCCTCCTCATTACCTGGTGTTAGGTGGTCTTTATGAGTTTCTCTCATATCCATATAGGGTCCCGACCTAACACATCTCCCTCCTACGTCCACCTCCCCCCCTCCCTCCCTCCACCCCCACCCCCCGACCCAGCCCCTACCCACATACCTCCCCCCAACATAAAGAGTGCACTGTTGATGATCCTTGGCTCTTGATTCTCTTGTTGAAAGGTCGTGTAATTCTTCTTCCTTCCTCTTTTTATTAGTCTTTCATTTTCTGTTTATTGTTTTCATAACCCTGATAGGATATTTGACGCGTGGGTTGCAGTCTGTATATGCTGTTAATCTTGTTTTATCAGAATTATATATTATTATCAATATTATTGTTATAGTTATTTACGAGCAACGTTCAGGTAGATTATCAGTGCAAATATGTATTTAGTGAGCAGCCACGAAAGCTGTAGATTTAAAGATTTAAATAAAAAGATCAGCTTCAAATTCACACAGAGTGAAACCCTCTTGAATCTTCGGTCACACTGAATTATTATCACTAAAACCCAAGGTGCAACCCTAATTGGAAAAGCAGAATGCTACAAGGCCAGTGGCCCCAAAAAAGGAAAGCAAACCAGTGCAGAATGACTTTGAAAAATAAGCAGTAAACTATAAAAGAGAAGTAACGAGATACAATTGGCAATAATGAGAACTATGAGGTGAGATTGACATCAGTCGGCTCAACACAAAAAAGCATTCGTACCCAGTTTGAACTTCTAAAGCTCCGAGATTCCGCTAAATGACTAAGGATATCATTGATAATTTCTTCACTGTAGCAGTAAAGTGTCCAGAAAGCTGTGTGGTATTGAACCTCATATAAGAAAGTTGCAAAAGAGTTAGCATTAACTGCATCTGTACTATTCCGTGGTGGATGGTATGATTTAAAAAGAACTCGCCGCAAAAGGAGATCAGAATTATGTAAAGTAGTATATACAATACGCGCTAATCTAATGGAGGGACAGTGCCAGAGATCAGTACTAAGATCAAGGATAAGAAATTTATTAAATGCAAGAATTTTCTTATCAATTTAAGATGCATATCAGCTGCTAAAGACTAGAAAAGAGGGACAAAGCCACCACCTTAAGATAGACAGCTTTCCAAAAATTCTTTGTTTCGCAGTATATTGAATATGTGTGTGTGTGTGTGTGTGTGTGTGTGTGTGTGTGTGTGTGTGTGTGTGTGTGTGTGGACAGTTGAAGAAGAGATAGACAGGATACAGATCTCAAAAGTGAATTTCCAATCAAGAATGACTTAGAAAACTAAACGAGTTAAATGTAGTTAAAGAAACCTGGTCAATGAAGAGATCTGTGTGGGATGGATCCAGTGTAAGAGACCAACTAACAGTAATACTTTTGAGTTTTGTTAGAGTTTAACTTCATCACCCATACTTTGCACTCTGCACTAATTTTAGTTAAATCAGCAATAAAGTCAGCAGCTACAAGTCTGCACTCCCGAGATGGGATCGATGCACGGAGTAGCATCATTTGCATAATCAACAAACTTGCTTGCAGTGCCAAACCACATAGTATAAATGTGTGAAACGAAGAGTAGTGAGCAAAGAACTGTACCCTAAGGAACAACAGAGATTACATCTACGTAGTTACGTCAGTTAAAATCTCAGTAATACTACTAACATCTAAGTTTGAAAAGAAGTTGCTCATGACTAACGCAGTCAAAAGCAGCATTAAAGTCAAGACCAATCATACGAATTTTTGGGGGTGATGTACTAATCTCCACAAGTTTTTAATCACTGGGGTAGGAAGCTTGTAAAGATATGCTCATCCAAAATTGAAAAAAAAGGTATGAGAAACCATAGGTGTTATGACGTAATTCTGTCTATTAAAAATACATATACAACTGGTGGAAGAAATCTTATAATTATATATATATATATATATATATATATATATATATATATATATATATATATATATATATATATATCATCCAGAAGCAATCAGACAGGTACACATTATATGTACATGTACGTTTATATATTTATATATATATATATATATATATATATATATATATATATATATATATATTATATATATAATATATATATATATATATTATATATATATAATATATATATATATATATATATATATATATATATATATATATATATATATATATATATATATATAATATATATATATATATATATATATATATATATATATATATATATATACACATCTGTGTGTGTGCTTCAGTGCAACTGGCATTGCCAGAGTTTCTGCACCATCCAACAGCAATGGTCTGATTAATGTTATGTAGACCGCAACCCTAAATCTCATAGTAATTTTCTTATCAATATTAACCCCCTGAAACCTGTCTCTACTTGGTCCAAGCTGCTTTAATTCTCTGGCGCACATCCAAGTCACACCCACTCTCTTCACTTATGGTAGAACTCAAATAGTTGAGACTATTAGTCTACTTTAGTTCCTCACAAGTTCTTGACCTTGCGTGTAGTCTCTTCCATATCTGCTGCTTAGTATTACTTTCGTTTTTGCAGAATTGACTTTAAACCCTTCTTATTCTTGGCTCTCCCGCCAAGCCTTGTACTTCTCTTGCAATTCTCCTTTTTCTGCTGTTGCAACCTGGCCACCAGCAAACAGCAGATCCCGTAGCACATTTCCTCTCTCCTGCTCATCACATCCATTGCGACCACAAAGAGGAATGTGCTTAAAGCGGATCCTTGATATAATCCAGCTATAACTTCAAAAGCATCTGTATTTCCGTATTTTGCCTTTACCACTGTTCTTGCTCCCGTATGTATCACCTTCATCTTGTCTCTGAACCTCTCAGAAACTCCTTTCTTTCTCAACCTCTAGTGGACCACTTCCTGGGTACGTTGTCAAAAGACTGTGCTAGGCCCTTCTTGCAGCTAAAATATCTACTGTGCTATCCCAAGCATAAATCCACAGGGCATTTCCTGGATTGTCAACAATTCTTTCTGTGCAATTTTTTTTCTGTTACTCTCTCCAGTAGTTTAAGCGTGTTCCTTCAGCTTTATTTCCACACTCCATAACATCCCTTTTGCTTATAGATTCACTCCACTTCACCCCCCCCCCCCCGGTCAAAAGGCATTCTTTCCTCCCTCCAGGACATCCCAACAGTTCCCACAACCATTCTCTACCATCCTTTAAAGACAAATACTTTGCCAAGCAATTGCAGCAGTAATGAAAATGGTTCCATTATGTAATAAAAATATAGAAAATGTCGCTAGGAAAGTAACTTTAATAGTAATAATAAATAATAATAGAGAGACCCAAGCTTGGCAACTGCAGTGTATTGCAAGGAAACTGATCCAAGCCTTTGTTCCTGCAGGAAGAGCAAGTTTCCTGAGGTTTTAACCTTATTAGTAGCTACATCTGGTAAGGCATCACTAATAGATTTTAGTGTGCTGCCGCTACGGAACTTGATTAGCCTAAGTTGCCTTGTATTAGTAAGTAATGATGTTCACATCAGGAACATCTATAAAGAAATTTAGAAGACCCTTGATCAGTGGTCAATCCCACTACACTCTTACCAGCACTGGACGACCTCAGTCAAGATTTAGTACCATGGAAACTTGAGCTCCAGATATCAAGAGGATGAGCATATCTTACATATCATGCCCTCCAACCCCAACCAGGATGTTAACTTCATACTTTGTTGTAAGACCTTCTCGTTCTTAGGAGGAAGAACGGTGTCCACCAGTTTTGATGCACCATCCAATGATGACTTCGAAATTATAATGGCGCAACGACTATGCAATTTTCTCTGAAAATTTCATGACATGGTAAGAGATACTTATGAGAAGGAATTACGAAGAAAAACATAACATTATCCCAACAGGTTCATATTAATGCCATGGCTATCACTGCTGGCACTTTGTACAACTGGTGTTTGTGTATCCTTAATAGACTACAGATGTTCCCCAGCACACTTTCATCTGTACAGTTTGCTACACCCCTCAGCAGTACTGCCACCAGCAACTGTAACCATACTCACAAGGAAGACGTCCCTAAGAGCCATTCCATCACTCCATCAGGATACCACACACACACATCCATCCAGCACTAAGACAGTCTTCAAGACTCCAGCAACGTTGATAGTTGGACTACCCGACTGGATCAGTGTGGCAACCCGCCAGCTAGCCAGCGGCGAATTTATTAATCAGTAATCGAAAGGTTTTGACCATTTCCCTATCCATGAGTTGTAACCAGCATGTCCTACCATTGATTTCATGAGTACTTGACCATTTTTACTCAGTCTTTTCCACGCTGAAGAGGGCATTATGAGACTAATACACAATAAATTATAAAATAAATGAATCTGATGAAGCTACTATCTTAGTGACATTAATTATTATAATAATAACTTACTACTACAGAGAAGTATACCTGACAGTATAAAATCCATAAGGTTTTCTCTGTATTTTTACTGCGAAAGCAAGAATATAAGCATGACATGTGGGAGAATAGTCGCCTTGAGGATGTAAATGAAAATAGAAGCAGAAGGCAAACAGCCTTCCACAGATACAAGCCTGAACTGAGTCCATGAAGCCTGCGTAAGATGATAACGATATCCTAAGCGTTATAGGAGACCTTGACAGGAGCTGCCCTTTCATTGCTTATCCTTTGAGATCATGGTTACGGTAGCATTAGTAGGCTGGCTAGACAGAAACAAGTAGAATATTTGCAGCCGAAAAGTCACGTCAAAATAACAGCATCAGTTGTGATCGCATGAAATGGGACTTTTATGCAACTGTGACAAAATTTCTCAAGAGCACAGAACTGTGTTCCAAAGTGTTTGGATCATCTCTGGTCCTTGTTGCCATGAAAATCTCCTTGAGTTTAGGGATCAGTTTCATGTTCAAATTTGTACTCTGTTCTTGAAATAGATTTTACCTTTAGAGAAAGAAATGAAAATTTAAAACCCTCGGAGGTAGATTTTCATCAAATAAACTACTTACACGTGAGTGGCTAAATAGCACTTTTAAAGTCTGTCTTGTCATGTCGGGCTTCTTTTATACCTTAAATGCATCCATCAATGAATATCAATATTAACTTATCAAAAAAGTTGTCAGTCTACGTAGAAGTATTAACTGGCATACGTCAAAAGAGTTTTCGGTCTTTTTCTAGTTGTAAACTTTATAAGAATTGAAATATTGACTATAATTTTCATTCATGATTCACGTAAGATGATAAATATCCATTCCTAAATTTTAAGGTGATGTACAGACATGATAAATCATTTTTAATACATAGATAATAAACAACAAATGAGGACGATTACTTTTCTCGTCTCACTGAATTCGAAAGCTTCGAGTTTCTTCCTCCTCAGAGCTCTCCTTCCCGGAACCGATCAACGCATCATATCATATAAAGTGAAGAAATCGTACATCTGACCACCAGAAAAATGATTTATAAAACATTGCCATCCAGAGCGGGGCGTAAGACAGACAGTAAATCTGAAGTTGCAATCATGTGTATTGAAACATTTTTCACGATAACGGGAGGCGTAATCTATGACTCAAGAAGGATTTTCCTTCTTTTTGCCTCTCTCTCTCTCTCTCTCTCTCTCTCTCTCTCTCTCTCTCTCTCTCTCTCTCTCTCTCTCTCTCTCTTTTTTATCTTTCAGCAACACCAAGACAATTGCGTGCCGTGTCACGGCTTACAGACAAGCAAAAAGAAACCCGAGCAATCTTTTCTTATCATCCAGCGTTGCGTTCTCTCTACCTCTTTATGCTTCTCCCTTTATATATACACATATATATATATAATATATATATATATAAAATATATATATATATATATATATATACATATATATTTTATATATACATATAGATATAGATATATATATATATATATATATATATATATATATATATATACTGTACATATATTTGTGTATGTACATATATACATATATATATATATATATATATATATATATATATATATATATATATATATATATATATATATATAGATATATATACGGTATATATATGTATATATATATATATATTCATTTGAACATCACCTCATGGAAACTAATGCAAACAAATTGATCATATAATAATGAGATAATGAAAAGACGAAAGGACGTAATCCTTTAATAGATGACCAAACCTGCAGGGAGAAAGTGACCTCCAGTTAATAATTGTTGGAGACATTAAGCTGCAACTGAAAACCATAACAAAAGCAAAATAGCTTTCTTTGTTACGTTACATTGAAATTGCTCGTGCCAGATATTACAGAAGAATTAAGGCTCGAGTGCAGAATCGTTGGCCGTACTGAAATATTAAATGAAACGGATGATGTCAGTCAAACATTGGAAAGGTATGACAGATATCTATCGAACCGCCAGTAATGAAATCTTGCAATTCAGAAAAGTAGAAAGAAAGTAATGTGTAAAAGATGAGACCAGGAATGTCATAGGAATGAAAGCGAAGCAAAAAAAAGGATTGCCTCAATGGAAATGTACAGTATATATGTATATGTGTATGTATATATATATATATATATATAAATATATATATATATATATATATATATATATATATATATATATATATATATATATATATGTATATATGTATATATATATATATATATATATATATATATATATATATATATATATATATATATATACGCAAGAAAGCACTAAAGACAGACTATATATATATATATATATATATATATATATATATATATATATATATATATATATATATGTATATATATATATATATATATATATATATATATATATATATACGCAAGAAAGCACTAAAGACAGACAGCTTGGTACATGGTTTTTCTTTATTCATCACGGCCTGCGTTTCGAGATCCTTGTCTCATCCTCAAGGCTAAAAATACAAAGTAAAATATACAAATACAGCAAGAAAAGTTAGGATATATGTACAAACAAATTATGGTAAAGTAAAACATCAATACAAAAGGTAAATCTAAAATAAAATTGTTAAAAAAAAGAGAGAAAGAACTAGAATATTTCAAATAACATTCCTTATTCCTCGAAGTTCAGTTGCTGTATGAAAAAACCTTTTGTATTGATGTTTTACTTTATCATAATTTATTTGTACATATATCCTAACTTTTTTTGCTGTATTTGTATATTTTACCTTGTATTTTTAGCCTTGAGGATGAGACAAGGATCTCGAAACGTAGGCCGTGATGAATAAAGGAAAACCATGTACCAAGCTGTCTGCTTTAGTGCCTTCTTGCGTATTTTGCTGAGGAGTAGCCTCGCTCTCACACCAATATATATATATATATATATATATATATATATATATATATATATATATATATATATATATATATATGTGTGTGTGTGTGTGTGTATATATATATATATATATATATATATGTATGTATGTATGTATACACACAGTATATCAAATAAGAGAGCTCAGAGAGTGACGTTAAACACTGTCTGTCATGTATAAAAGGGAATTCTTGAGAGAGACGATCCTGAAATAACAGAAAATTTTGCAATAAGTAGAAAGTTTGCAGGATACGAAAAGATACAGAAAACTGTGTGTGGGATCCTGCTGGTGACCTCATTGCATCCAAGAAACGCTCATCGATATTACTATGAATAAAGTTTTATCTGATGCAGAGGATATTTTTGTTCCACCACCAGAAGGACTGACTATAAATACGAGTGATCCTTCTTTGTCTGAAACTGAAAATATTGTAAAGAATCTGAAGAGCACCTGGTCGTAATGAAATAAAAACTAGAAATGGTAAAGGTGGATTTATCTACGGAGGCTCCCTGAGGTTTGAAGTCGGTGTTGCCATATCAGTGGTTGTGAGAGTGGAACATACTCGAGTAGGAGATGCAACTCTGGGAAATCAGCCAGTTGATGGTGTTACCACATTTAGGTACCTTTGCACGTATTTCAGAAAGGATTTATTCCCTTTAAGATGAACTCACTGGAAGACTGGTGAGGACAAATCAGGTCATTGGCACTATCAGCAAAGTATAATCGTCCAATTACATACTAAGGTTTCTTTAAATCATTCATGTATGAGATCAGTTTTAGTCTACGGATGGGAATCCTGGTAAGATAATAAAACATTTTATGGATGTTTCTTAGTATTTGGGAGAACATTTTGCATTAAGTGGCAAGATCAAATTTTTAAAGAAGTTACACGAGAGGCCATAATGTTCCGTATATTGATGAGTGTTGACTGACCCGTGGTGCTGGCTAGACTGTTTCTAATTAAGCAACTGAAGATTCTAGAAGAGTGGGATGGTTAATTCCTACATGGGTAAAAACTTTGGAGTTGGGGATCAGCTGGGATGATCTGCCTGTGAGAAATAAAGCAGAGATGTTTGAAGGAATCTGGAGAGGCGCGCACACACAAACACACACAGATATGTATATATATATATATATATATATATATATATATATATATATATATATGTATATATATATGTGTGTGTGTGTGTGCGTGTGAGTGTGTGTGTGTGTATGTGTATGTGTGTTTGTGTGAATCCCTTATACACACGTGACATTTTTATATTAACAGATATTAAGCCACAAATACTGTTTAATATCGAATAAACTATACCTTGGGAATATCTTACACCAAAGAGGGATTATAAATTATAAGTGTTTCTGCGCGTGCCAGGATTCCAGCCATGGTTAGTTTCATAGGCAGCGATAGATACTTTGACCATCCCGTTATCAAGAGAGAGATGTAATCGACTCTGTGGTTAATATGCTAGTCAAATTCAGTTTTCATTTCTAGAATTAATATCAAATCATCTCCACCATGATAACTGACTGGTAGGTATGTAACACTTGGCTAACTATGAATTTTTGTCACTTACACGCGCTAGCCTTATGCATTTCAGAAATAGTAAGCCACAAATATTGTTTCATATCGAATTCACTGTGCCATGGGATTAACTTACACCCAGGGGAAATTCTGGCATTCTATTTTGCCCACTTAGTCTTCTTTGTTGCCCACACAGCTAACTGAAAGCCTATGAGGAGTTGACGGACTAATATGAGGTTCAGATTAGGACTTTGAATGACCTAAGGCACACTTTTAATGCAATTTTGCAGGCAGAATTCAGCTAATGGCATATTCTAGACTGCCATTTAACCGTAACTAATCACCAAAAAAGTACTATGTCACATCATCTTTAACTTTCTGATGTGTTGAACAGAAATATACGGGAAAAAAATCCCTACTGTCAGCAAGCTGTGTGGAAAGACATTTGTTTTTTCTCGTTCTTTTGGAGGGCGGCTTGCTGGTATCTTAAATTAGGTCATCATCATTTAATGACCGACGTCTTTGGTGAGTTCTCCCGTGTGAAACTAAGGTATACTTAACTTTTATCTATTAATTTGAAAAACCAAGTACCATAAAAATTACCTATTAAATTGAAAAATTGATAGATTGCGTCTACACACAAATAATCTTTTTATTGCTGATATATCAACATTACTCTTACAATTAACAATATCTTTTAATTTTTTAGTTTCATAAACATAACCAAAGTCTTTCGGTTGTTACATAGCTGTGTATCTAAATGGGAAATAGAGTAGGCTATAACTGTTCATGTAATGAACTTTCTCAGTTGCCATTGTTTTATCCAATAGAAAGCCAAACTTGTGTTCGTACAGGTTCTTTCATTTATTCTCTTCGGTAATGAGTGTTCATGAAGTTATGCAAAACGTCTTCATAATACCGCATGTTTAGCAGTTTCCAGCTCTTGTTTTTCTATTTCGTAACATGGTTTCTGAGTGTTATTTAATTTTTTTCATCATTTTTTACTCATTCATTTTTTATTTCTTCCCTAATAGTTGCATTGTTCCACCCCTCCCCCTTGCCCCTCTTCTCCCCTTCCTTCCCTTCCCTTACCTTCCGGATATAGGAAACCCTTGGTTTTCGTGACACACACATTTACTGTATATATGTATATATGTGTATGTGTGTATACATATATGATTATATGTAATATACATACACACACACACACACACACACACATATATATATATATATATATATATATATATATATATATATATATATATATATATATATATATATATATATATATATATATAGAAATAATCAACACACAATCACGTGTGGAACAAAAATAAATTTCTGAATCACATCAGGATAGAACCCAGGTCTTTCAATTTAAAGTCAGGCCCGCTGCCAACTAAGCCATACAAGTCATAAAAGAAGTTGGAACCTAAGTACAACTGTACCTAGGGCAGGCTAACTGGGAAAGTTGGGGAAAATCCGCTGGTATACGAGGCAGTTAGCCTGCCCAGGCAAAGCCTTAGGTGCAGTTGTACTTAGGTTCCAACTTCTTTTATGGCTTAGTTGGAAGCAGCCTTGCTTTTCAATTGAAAGACCTGGGTTCGATCCTGATGTGAGTCGGAGTCAATGGTTATTAAGAGGATGAAACCAGAACTGAACAACAACTCGTCCGATATTCAACTAGCTATCATGTGATTTCTTAGTAGGTACGCAAATAGATCGTTTGTCATTTTACTTTGTGTGTGGTCGTTTGTTTACAGTTTATGTTTGCGGCTTTATGTTGCGTTTTTTTTTATTTTCGTATTTTTGTGATTCATTTTTAGTTTGTACTTGCTACGTTTTGTTAGCTTTTCACCTAAGTTTTAGTAAGACAATTCATTTTATTGTCATTTTAGTGATTCTTACCTTTGTCAATTTTTCAGCCTGATGATGAGGTTTTATACCTCTAAAGCTCGCGAAATAAAATATGTTCTACCTGGCCTTGGCAATATTATTTATCATCAAGCTAAGATTTCCAAGTACATATAAATATATATATATATATATATATATATATATATATATATATATATATATATAGAGAGAGAGAGAGAGAGAGAGAGAGAGAGAGAGAGAGAGAGAGAGAGAGAGAGAGAGAGAGAGAGAGAGAGAGAGAGAGAGAGAGAGCTATTTTCGCGAAATTTCCAAAGATTTCATCGGATATGTTTGCTGCTGAAGCGGTCTTAGGTAATTGAAATGCTTAAATTGAAAGTTCATTAAAAGTTGCTCATTACAAGAGCTTAATTAATGGCAATTTCTTGCTCTGGAGGTTTGTTTCTGGGAAATCCAAAAGTAATACAAACGAAAATACATGATTGTCTTACCTTTGTACTGGTATTAGGTCTCTTATTTATGGGTGTTAATGAGTTATAGAGGAATGAAATTAATTTTTACAATTAAGCAATCGTATTCTGATTTCACCTTATTGTGGTGTGAAGTCATGTATTCCGGGAACTTCACGAAATTTTAGCGAAAGGTAATTTATTTTTCAATATAATAAATAAGGTAATGTCTGTTACTATCTCCTCTTTAGTACCCCCAAACTTTCATAGAGAACGAGAGAAAGTACGAGAGTAACACTGATCTCTAGAAAGTTCATCTGAGAAAACAGAAGTCGCCGAGGCTTGTCAGAGCCTCAAACCACCTTACCAAAAGATACTTATCGTCAGTTGCACCTCTGAAGAAACAAGTAAAAAATCTGCCGACGTTTCTTCGTCGCAGTCGAGTTTTCTGTACATCGTATAATCAAGGCCACCGAAAATAGATCTATTTTTCGGTGGTCTCGGTATAATGCTGTATGAGCCGCGGCCCATGAAACTTTAACCACGGCCGCTGGTGGCCTGGCCTATATCGTTGCAAGGCGCACGATTATGGCTAATTTTAACCTTAAATAAAAAAAAAACTACTGAGGCTAGAGGGCTGCAATTTGGTATGTTTGCTGACTGGAGGGTGGATGATCAACATACCAATTTGCAGCCCTCTAGCCCCAGTAATTTTTTAAGATCTGAGGGCGGACAGAAAAAGTACGGACGGACAGGCAAAGCTGGCTCAGTAGTTTTCTTTTACAGAAAACTAAAATAAGTAGCAAACTGAGTCTCATAGTTTTGACACCCGTAGGGGAGTGCACCTCACGCTGTCCAATGTAGGCTTCAATTAAGGTTCTGTGTAGCGTCCCTTTGGCCCCTAACTGCAACCCTTCTCATTGTTTTTACTGTACCTCCTTTCATATTCTTTGTCTTCCATCTTTCTTTCCACCCTCTCCTATCAATTGTTTCTTAGTGCAACTGCGAGATTTTCCTTCTATTAAACCTTTCAAACCTCCCTACTCTTAATTTCCTTTTCAGCGCTAAATGACCTCATAGGTCTCAGCGCTTGGCCTTTGGCCTAAATTCTATGTTCCAGCCATAGTTTTGACGGCAGGATGCTTCCAGAAACCACAGAGAGCTCTCGTGCTACACAGCTTTTAGAGCTTCGTAAAACGGATGAGCAAAACGAGCGAGTAAGAAGAAGAAGAAGAAGAAAA